>CAJNDT010005969.1:1272533-1410033 GCA_905221615.1 Symbiodinium sp. CCMP2592
TAAGAGAGGCGCCCCAATAATTAGAATAGGGTTTTGGGACCCTTTATGCCATAATCATACTAAGGAACCCTCAAGATAGTATTGGTAATTATTTAGGCCCCATGTTACGTTCAAGTCGTCTAGGGAAGGTTCCAGGTTCCAGACTTATCGTCATTTGTTGTATAATAAATGAATAGTAGCTGTAGCTTCATGCTGGTTATTTCGCGTTTCTGTCCGTGCCATCGGTGCTTTTCTGTGCATTCCCATTGTGGCGCAGGACAGAAGTTGGACCTCATCATTCTAACCCAAAGGGTCCAAAGCAAGTGTATAGTAGACTGTAGGGTCTCTATCATAGGAATTGGTATTATGATTGGGGAAGGTATCCCCCATAACAGTACCTAGGACCCTTTGGGTAATTTCTGTGCTTGCGCATTGGGGATTCCCGGGATCAGCGTCGGCTACATAAACATCTTACTATAGGGGCCTAGACACTTGCCAATTCTATTTTGGGCTTCCTTATTCTAGATTTAGTATAATTAATGGACCCAAAACCCTATTCTAAAAACAATGCCCCTATATTACAAAGTTTTCTGATTCATCGTGTATCATACGATACTTCATCGTTTCATATCTGGCGATGACAACAGATTTTGCGTCGCCTCTCATCACAACGTTTCATTTTCGACTATTGTTTTTTGTATCGTAGGCTTGCTTCGTTTATCTTCTCTTCTCGTCTGATTTGCATTCGGTTACAATCCATTCCATTCAAACCCTATTCTAATTATTGAGGCCCCTATATTACCAGGGGAAGGCCGGAGGTTTCTCAACTTGCCGGCCTTGAACCACCCCAGATGGGTGGTTGTCGAAATTATGGTCCCTTTTTGGGGTCCCCATCATAATACGGCACCTACTATTTAGGGATCTATAAGAGTATTATGCATCTGGGCGTATGATTACCTCTACTATTTAGGGTGCCCAAAACGGGGCCATAATTTTGACAACCACCCCCGATCGGTCTGCATATCCCCTGAGCCTCAAAGACCCAAGACCTCCAACCTAGGCTCGCCAGACCCCACTCAGAGACTCCTTTAAAGGGATCTTAAAGGGTTCACACAGAGGTTCTTGTAAGGGGTCTATAGGGTTTAGGGGATAAAAAAAACCTTTAACAAAGGAATAGATGGTTTTTTAAGTAGGATCCCTAATATGATTTAGGGTATATTCCTCAATTAACGGAGTCTCAGGGCAGCTGTCAATATCCCTGAGCTGAAACCGGAGTTTCCCCTGACCAAGGCCGCCAGCATGTGTCCCCTAGTAGTAGTAGTAGTAGTAGTAGTAGTAGTAGTAGTAGTAGTAGTAGTAGTAGTAGTAGTAGTAGTAGTAGTAGACTAGGTAACCTTTAACTTTTTTGGTGTAGTTTAATCCCTATATAACCCCTGCATAATCAACAAGGTTAGTAGTGTTTTGTAAAAATACTATAAAATCAAAAAATGTTAACCTTTAGTTCCCCATGATACCCGACAAGTAGCGTCTTTAAGCCGACTTCATTCCTTCGTCGACCCCGAAGCAGCGAAAATGGAGCTTGTTTTCGTTGTTAGGTTTAGGAGTTTAGGGGTTTAGGGTTGGGGGGTTTAAGGGTTTAAGGCTTGGGGTACTTGTAGTATTAGTAGAGGCAGAAAGTTGGAACATGGCTTTAGCAGGATTAGTGCTAGGACTTTACTTGAGGGCATGAGGATAATGATGTTCCAACTTTCTGGCTCCTAATTACTGTAACCGGAATTACCATAATAGGTGTCTAGTCTATAAACGGGGCTTCCTTCTTATGGCAGCTTAAAGCAAATACCTTTGCAAGAACCCAGAGTAAGGTGCGAGCGGCATTGGGCTCGCCGCCAGGTGTCATGGCTGTCAGTGCAAGGGTTAAGACATGTGTGGGTCTGGGACTTCAACCTTTTGGGGGCTACCCACAGGCTTACTATACGGTGGATGGACAACATCCTGCGTGACCCCCAACACGACAAGCATGTCATTGTCAACAGTCGAGCTCCCCGCACCCCTCTAATTTCAACGTTGCCCGAATGGGTTGGTGATGCAGGATTTCGGTCATTCGCGCTTATGCCCCTTCTAAGTGCTGTAAGGAGCCCAATTTCAAGATTCAGGGTTTGGATTGGAAGGGATAACTGACATAAGGAAAACGATGCAGGATTTCGCCCATCAACAGTACGCAAAGTTGTCGAGTGCAGTGGCATCCCTGGACGGTACCCAAATTAAGTTGTCGAGTGCAGTGGCATCACTGGAATCTGCTTCCAGCCTCTACTTGTTTGCCCCGGCCAAGTTTCAAATTCGAGTATTTCCGGCGCAAGGATGGCAGGTTGTGCAGGCACGCCAAGCTCCAGACAGCAGAAAGAATAGTTGAGGTACCTGAATTTGGGGTCCTTGCAATATGGATCCTTCTATATTTAGGTTACTAAAGTAGGGTCCCCTGTTTTTGAGCGTCAAAACCCTAAACCCTAAAACCCTATCAACCCTAAGCCCTGAGCCCTGCAATGCGGGCTTCGTCCTTGCTAGGTAGGAGGAAACAAACCCTGAACCCTTAAGACTTTGTAGACCCTCAACTGTAGGCCCAGCGGCGTGGGCGGCGAAAGCCATGCCGAAGCCCTTCCCTGGGCTTCCGCCAAGCCACCCTGGCCTTCCGGGACTGCGGCTGTGAAGGTTTGTAAGGTCTAAGGTTGAGGGTTTAGGAGTTTAGGGGTTAGGGGTTTAGGGGTTAGGTGAGTGTGTCGGATTGGGGGTTAGTTTAGTGTTGAGAATTTAGGGTTTATGGCCGAGGTTTGCGAGGATCATATGTGGAGTTTTTTGGTAAGGGGTTTTCAGTGTGTGTACTGTAGGGTGAAGGGATTTGGGGGCTATTGTTTCAAACGGCTACAGGGGGTTTAGTAGTGGGAATGACCAAGTCTACGATGACAGGACTAGCTGTCAGACAGAAGCAGCACCATCCAGATAAATGCCAGAACCAGAACCGCGATCAGTATCAGCATCATGGGAACCACCGCTAGTATCACAGCTATGGAACTTAGGGTAGTATCCAATCTGATATCAGTAACTCCAATAGCAGCGACGACACTCTCAGCGAAACCAACAAGATACGTGTTCTCATCATAATGAACTTCCTTGCTGCTGCGATCAGAAATCTTTGCAAGCCGCGGTGTCTTGAACGCAGTGATGTAGAGACGGTTGCCGTACTATAATCAACAGACCTGCAAGACCCACGATACCATAGCCATG
Source organism: Symbiodinium sp. CCMP2592 (assembly GCA_905221615.1). Classification (NCBI taxonomy): domain Eukaryota; class Dinophyceae; order Suessiales; family Symbiodiniaceae; genus Symbiodinium; species Symbiodinium sp. CCMP2592. The sequence goes on from CAJNDT010005969.1 coordinate 1,275,792, forward strand.
AGGCGAACACAAAAACCGAAAGATGATGCTGCAACAGCATGAGCTGGTTGCTCCCGACTCAATGACTGCGGGCTTTCGCGTTGAGTGTCCTTCGACCACGATACGTAAATGTCCTGTCAAACCTTGGCGACGTAAAGAGATTTTTGAACCTTCAAGCTGCAAACTTGCGACCCTCATACTCTGTATGCCCTATAGTGCTATCCGTCGCGACACATTGTTCGAACGCTTCTAGCTGGGAAACAGGATAGCGCCGGACATACGCTCTGGGCAGCATGACAAGCACAACAAAGCTGCAGAACGTGATGTAGCCCAGTCGGATATATCTATGAGGAGCACTATTTGAGCTTTACTTAAACCACTGCTGCTGCAACTCACTGCTGCTGCTATTCCGTCCACTACTGGTACTACAACTGTGGCTGCTGCTACTCTTGACGACGACTAAGACGATCACGACCACTACCACGACCACGACTACGACGACTACTACTTCCACTGCTACCACCACCACCACCACTGTTGCTTCTACCTGCGTTTCTACTGCTGCCTGTGCTACTGGGTATCTTGTGTTCGTGTCTCACTACCGCATCCCGAAAGAAGAACTCCCAAACCCCCAAACTCAAACTCGAAGCCCTAAACCCCGACACTTGCCTGCTTATTGCGAGTTCCGAGTGCTGAAAGCCCGAAACCCTAAACCTTAAACACCGGAATCCCTAGCCCCCAAACCCTACACCCTAAAACCCTAAAGCCCTGAACCCCTAAACCCCTAAGCACCTAAACTAAGCCTTCAGGACTCCAGGGAACCCTAAAGGACAGTAAACGACATGAATTGGAAACCGGATTGAGGCCAAATAGTGCTGGGATTCCCTATACAACACTCTTAAGGATTGAGGCTATTGGGTTTCCAACTCTTGGGCTTCTACTATAAGCCCTAAACCCGTAAACCCCTAATCCCTAAACCCCTACACCCCTAAACCCCTAAACCCTTAATCCCTAAACACCTGAAACCCCTACACCCCTAAACCCCTAAATTAATCCCTAAACCCCTGCACCTCTACAGGACACCTCTAAACCCCTAAACCCCTAAACTGAGCCTTCAGGACTCCCGGGCCCCCACTAAACCCTTCTACAGTACACCATTGGGCTTCTACCACGCGCCTTCAGGACTCCCGGGCGGCTTTCCGTATCCCGGCCTCCCTGGGCTGCGCCCGCAGCTGGGCCTCGGGAGTCCCGGCCTGGGGACTCGTCCGCCGAGCTATGGATCCTTGGTATTTGTTGCCATTAGGGTTTAGGGTTTTAGGGTTTAGTGTTTTGGGGTTTAGGGTTTTAGGGTTTAGTGTTTTGGGGTTTAGGGCTTTGGGTTTAGGGTTGTGGGGTTTAGGGTTTTGGCTTTAGGGTTTTGGGGTTTAGGGTTTTGGGGTTTAGGGTTTTGGGGTTTAGGGCTTGGGGGGTTTAGGGTCTTATTTTGGGGTCTCGTTGGTAAGACAGAATATTAGGAAACGGGGTAGCTTTATTATGAAGAGGGTTACTAAGGAATCCTTGGGCAGCGGTGTAGGGTTGAGGGGTTTTAGGGGGTTTTGGGCTTTAGTTTTTTAGGGGGTTTGGGTTTAGGGATTTAGGGTTCAGAGGTTTAGGGTTTAGAGCTTTAGGGTTTAGGGGTTAAGGGTGATTGGATGTTTGGGATTTAGTGGTTTTGGGGTTCGGCGTTCAGGCTTCAGGGTTTAAGGTCCAGGGTTTTAGGGTTTGGGGCGGGTGGGGAGGGAGAGGGTTTGCAGGGCTGAATCTAAGCTAAGCGTCGATGTGCCTCAATCAGGTGGGGCAATACTGGCCTATCGAGGCCAAAGCTATTTGCTTAACCATGGGCGTCTGGGCTCGTTTTCGATACCAGACTACTGATGATTTAAATCCTGCATTACCTGAAGGACCCTTACACTATGGGAATGCAGGCATATACGTCATTATAATTATGGGCAATTCAGGAATTGTATGGGTGGCTTTCAAAATTATGGGCCCTCTTTGGGTCCGTATCATAGTACGGCACCTACCATTTAGGGTACCCGAACAGGGGCCATAATTTTGACAACTACCCATATCTCCCTAAACCTTTTATAGAACCCTTATGGATCCCCTTAAGGAACCCTTTAAAGGAACCCTAGGGACCATAATTTTGAACGTAAACCTTGCAGGAGCCCAGAGGGAGTCCTTGCAGGAACTCTTTGCGTAAGCCTCAATCACGGTACCCTTAAGGGGGTTAGGGTTTAGGGTTTAACCCTCAATCACAGTACCCTTAAGGGAACCCCCCAGAAGGAACCCGATTATAGTATGGATCCCTTAGAGGAGCCCTCACAATAGTACCCTTAAAGGGGCCCGTAGTATAGTACCCTGAAGGGAGCCTTACAGAACTTAAACCCTAGACCCTAAACCCTAAACCTGAAACCCTAAATCCTAAAGTATAGAACCCTTACAGGGAACCCCAGCCTATTATAGTATCATCTAGTATAGTGCCCGTTCAGGAGCCCTGAGTACCCTTATAGAACCCTAAACCTTAAACCTTAAACCCTAAATCCTTGAACATTGTGTTATGGACGCATGGGGGCGTTTGGACTGTACTGCGGAAGCAATCGTATGGCATCAACTTAGGCTACACCTCCCCTGCTGGGGGCTGATCCTTAGTCCTGCACCGATTGAGGGTCTCTACGGCTGAGTTCGACTTAGTCTTTTCGCACATCCAGTTCAGGTCTTTTGGGTTTGTTCCTGGTTCTTGACTTCGGGCTGTTTTCTTTGGACATAGTCTCTTGGTTTCGGCGCCTTGGCTGCACTTATTTGGAATTCATGCTGGACTGCCTTGCTGGACTGCCTCCCTTGCCTTTGCACTGCCCTAGTTTATCCCTTTTGCATGCCCTTGCCTACTGCGTGCTGCTTCCTTTCTGATGATGCATGGGTGATGATCATGAGATCGCGTGGTCGGTGTCAGTCTGCCTCACCTCACTCCCACATTTACAAGCCTGAGCTTATGCCCTGCTTTCCCGACTTCACCCCAAACCACTATCCCTCGCCCGTGCCATCCAGCCATGACTCACTTTGCGGCGTGCCACCTTCGCTGCATCACTGTCACGAGACTCTCCAGGGCCTATCGCTATGGAGAGTTCTGGATTTTGGAGCTGGATACATGACCTCTGCTGCGTGTGCTCCCTGAGGAAGCTAGACGGGAACCCGCTAGACCTCTGCCTTCAACCGGTCAAAGACTGCCGGAGTTTACCGGTCCTGCCTTGCCAACGCTTATTTGCAAATGCGCTGGAGTGTACACATACGGTCGGCTTGGTCACACACCCGCCGCAATGACCGTCACCTTCAGCCCGTGGGTATGTTTGATCTGTCACCAATGCAGGTGCAGCCTGCATGAGCATGCATCATACATGACAGGTTGAGGACTTTCGTGAATGGCTTGACCAAGTGTGACTGAGATGGCTCCTTTGCAAGTTGAGCAGCAACCGTTCGGTCGGGAGCCCGCATCATAGCACTGGTTGTCGGTGTCTGGCCTGCTGTCCTTGAAGAGTGACTGTAATGCAGTAAATGTGATGGAGACCGCTACGTCCTGACATTGCTGCATACTCCGGTTCGAGAACTTCTGAGCATGGGTACCAATGAGTGAAGTGTGTCGTCGGCTTGGGAAGCCTTGTACATGCCGTTGGAGTGAGGTGCACGTCGAGAGTGATTGCATGCATGGCCAGTAATTTTGAACCCGCCCACACGTAAACCCTAATCTGAGACCCTGTGCATGCTGTCGGAGTGACGTGTACGTCTTATGTAGTTGCATGCATGACCAGTGTACTGGAAAACCGCCTAATTTCAGTTTCTTTGCAGTGGTTTCACACTTCTGTTCTCGGTGTGGCGTCGATACACGCGAGTTCGCTATACTGTATATCCTGTCTGCCTTCTTTAGGAGCTCCTCCTGTAGCCCCGTCTTTCATGGCCTTACCTTGTGTTGGCGCTGTTTCCTGTTGGGATATAGGAGGGACTCTGCTTCTCCAATGTGAGGAGCCTTTCGCACTCCCCTGGTAGCACGAAGTCTATGGCCTTACCTTTTGTTTCGCTGTTTTTCTGCTGCTATCGGGGAGTCCTGTAGAAGTTCAGTTGCCGACCAACAACCTCGTCTGGATTGTCCGAGTTGCGAGAGCGTAAACCCTAAATCCTAAAATATGAAACCCTTACCCTTATAGAACCCTGAACCCTCACCCTAAACCTTAAACCCTAAACCCTAAAGCCTAGAACCCTTAAAGGGAACCCTATGGGAAAAGCCCAGGACCCGGACTTCCAGACCCACGGGAGTTGGCGACCCTCGGCGCCTCCTTGGCGAACCCAAAGTTCCTGGGCTGTGGGTGCTTTTAAGAAGGGCTTAGGGGATTTAGGGTTCAGGGTTTATAGTTTATAGGGTTCCTTCAGATGTCTTTTTTCAGGGTTCTTGTATGGGTTCATTGCGCGTTTATAATCTATAGGTTTCCGGGTTCCTTCAGATGTCTTGTATAAGGCTTCTTGTATGGGTTCATTACGGGTTTTTGGATTTGGGGTTCGAGAAAAGGGTTTAGGGCATCGGGGTTTGGGGGGGTTGCGGGTTTTGGGGATATCGGGGTTTTTGTGCTTTCGGGGTTTAGGGCTTGAGGGCTTATGGGCTTAAGGGGTTAAGGTTTGATTCTAGATTCTAAGGTCGTCCGAAGGGTTTGTGTATCAAGCTTTCTGCCATTCGGTGTCCGGCCTTTTAAGACTGACTTAGTGTTTTCAGAGTTGTGTGTGTTTTAGTGAGAGCTTTAGGGTTTGAGTCTAGGAGTTTGGAAGTGAAGGTTGGGATGTTTTGGGTGCTTTGGGCTCAGGTATGAGGTTGGCTTTTGTGATTTAGGGCACGGGGTTTAGGGTTTCTAGGGGTTTAAAGGTGCCGAGCTTTAGGCTTTAAGTTCCTGCACTTGGGGGTTTATATGGGTTTAAGGCCTCTTGGGTTGAGGACTGGGAGTTGAAGCTTAAGGGTTTGTAGGGGCTTCAGGTTTCTAGGAGTTGTAGGTTTGTTTTGATTTGGGTGGTTTAAAGCTGAGGGTTTGCGGTGTTCGCGGTCTGGACTCTTTGTGTTGAATTCTATTCTGTGCCATTGTCTGCAAATCAATGGGTGTTCCGGCAGCCGGCAAGCCCAGTTTCAAGCCTGGTCCGTGTCTTTCGGGAGTGCCGATGTGTGTATCTATACATGCCCCGCTATCACGCTCGAGTATGCTACGTGTGTCGAGCTCCCTTGGGAAGTTCGGTTGCCTTTAGGGTTGATGTGTTGAAGGGTCTCTGGTCTGTTGGCTGCAGGTTTACAGCCTTAGGGGTGAACGCTTCTGGCTGTTTCCGGTTTAGAGTTTAGGGTTTACGGGCCACTAGACTAGGCGGTTCAGGGCTTGGGAACCCTAAAAACCCTAAACCAGAAAACCTCGAGGGTTTAAGGCTCAGGGTGCTCCGGCTTTGAGGCCCTGGTTTGGCTGATTCAGGTGTTAGGCTCGAGTGCTTCAAGATCTAGGGAATAGTGGTCCAGGATTCTACTGGCTTGCTAGTTTGGGGGTTTACGATTGAGGAGCTCAGGCCTTACAGGGTTTAGGAGCTAGGTGTTTTCGCGCTTGAAGGGGCTATGGAGTTTGGACATTTCGGTGTCCAGAGTTTCGTGTTCAGGGCTGGGGTACTGTACTTCTGGCTTTAGCTAGTTGCTTGATCCTGGCGAACAACGATGAACCATAAGCCCTACCTAGAGGAACCAGGGCCATTACCTTCACGAACTGGGGGGCTTTCCGTGTTGAGAGTTGTGTTTCCTTCCCAAAGGGTCCTATGTACCGATATAGTAGAATGTAGGGTTTCTATATTAGGAATGACTATTATGACTTAGGGCAGTATCCCTCATAACAGTACATAGGACCCTTTGGGCTTCTCCACAACGGTTCTACAAATATATTCTGCCTGTTGATGACTCTCGTTGCCAGGCCCAGAGCAAGAAACACAGAGCTCCTATATCCTAAACCCTACAACGACTATAGGCTAAAACCCTAAGCCCGTATATCGCAGTGGTGTCTTTTGAGAAGTTGAGGAGATTGTATAGTACACTCACTGTCTCGCTCGTAGTGTGTCGTTTCGTTTCTTTCTCTTACTCCCATGGGGGTGAAGAGGGCCATCAGCCTGCTGGGAGGGTTGTCTGGGTCTTTCCGAAAATTAGGGGTACTTTACTTTGGGTTCCTTATGATGCTATTTATAGGGTACTATATTAGGGTCTCCTACTTTCAGAAACTCCGTTGCAGAAGTGCGCGGGCCTGGATCTCAGACTGCTGGTGCTGCCGAACATCAAACTAGGGACCCAAACAGCACATAAGCATAAGCATTCTAAGGGGATATCCCTACCTTATTGGGCTTCATCATAAGTGGGTTTACATGGGACATCCTTAACAGTATTAGTTTTGCTTATGTGCTTTTGGGGGCTCCATCAAACACGCGACCGCCCCAAAGGTTCCCATATCCGATGACGGCGTTGCTGCATCTTGGATGGTGTGCAGACCAGGGTTTATGGTAAACTCGGGGTTTAGTGGCTTAGGGGTTTAGGGATTAGGGGTTTAGGGGTTTAGGGCTTATAGTAGAAGCCCAAGAGTTGGAATCCCGAAAGCCTCAATCCTTACAGAGTAACGTAAAGGGAATCCCAGCACTAATTGTCCTTAATCCGGTTTCCACCTTTTTGGTGTCTACAAAATTGAACATGGGTAGCTGTAAGTGGGGTTATACATGTGGGTGGTTGTCCAAATTGGGCCCCTTGTTGGGTACCATAAATAATAGGTGCCTTAGTATAATATGGGCCCAAAAAGGACCAAAAGTTTCACAACCACCCATGTGGCAACCATAATTAGAACCCATAGTAGGAACCTCCAAGTAGGGTTTGGAAGTGCTACAAGCCTCTGTTGAAGCCTCAAAGTAGCTCCTTTTGTGGATTACCTTATAGGATTCTATATATGAGCCCCGAAAAGGAACTACTTTGGGGCCTATGGGTAGACCCTATTCTAATGATTAAGGCCCCTATATTATAGTACCCTTATAGATCCCTTATAGTACCCCCTTAAGGAACCCTTTAAAGGGAACCCCAAAAAGGAACTACTTTGGGGCCTATGGGTAAAAACCTAAACCCTAAACCATATAGATCCCTTTGTAGGAACTCTATAAGCCCCTATAGATCCCCTTTTAAGGAACCCTAAACCCTATGGGTATGTTGAAGCCTCATGGTCGATCAGTGGGTTGAAGACTCCAGGGCTTTGGGGTCGACTCGAAGGTTCTTGAATAGTTGGGTTTAGGGTTTAGGTTTAGGGTTTAGGTTTAGGGTTTAGGTCTAGGGTTTAGGTCTAGGGTTTAGGGTTTCGGCTAGCTTTGAGGTTTAGGATGTATATAAGATTCGGGCTTTAGGGCTTGTATTGGGGTTATATGAAGCTAGAAGTGCATCTGCCAGCATTGCTCTCCTACAAGCAGGTTTTTGTTGGTGGGAATCCGGATCTGAGCTGGTTGTACCTGTGGGACTCAGGATCTGGGGGGCACATGGGAGAAGCGGCTCAAAACAAATAGCAAAAAGTAACAGATAGTTTAGAAGGGGCCGCCACCCTGTAATAGTGGTATAATAGCAATAAGTAGGGCCCTAATATAATCCTTTTAGTCACTATTACAGGGTGGGGGGCAGCTTCTAACAGATAGTGCGGATAATACTGTTAATAATGAGGCCAAGATATTTGCAAGCATTGTTCAGCGGGGTTGCTGAATCTACTCGTACTACAATATACCCCAGAAGCCTATTCTATTCACTGTGGGCTTCTATATTAAGCTCGACCCCATGTTGAATTGACGACAACGCTGGGGGAAGTGATCAGGATCCCGGTTCTCACACTTTTCTACATTACGGAAACTCTCATGTACCCCAAGGCCCCATAGTAGTTCCTTTTTGGGGTTCATATTTAGAATTCTATAGGGTAATCCCAACAGGAACTACTTTGGGGCCTATGGGTAGTTCCATCGTATACTATGATATCCTACAGTCGACTGTAGAATAACGTAGTAAATTGCAATGTCTATATATACATACCTACCTACCTACGTACGTGCATGTGCACACGACTGTAGCCCCACGCGCGCACACACAACTCATGCACGTAGGAGAAGCTCAGGATTCAGAAACCTCCCATCCATCTCTCTCTCTGTCTGTCTGTACATCGTACACAAGCCGAAGCATGTCCGTAAAGTTATGTATTCATTGCCGTATGTTTGTGCATGTGTGCTTGATTTATAACGGATGTACAACTGAGGCATTTAAGGGCGAGCCTAGACCATGCCCCCGCATGTCAAAGCGGCTGCGATGTCTCGGTTTTATTTGGACTCTGCCCTTTGCAAACCCATCGCGCACCCCAATCTGCCGGCCATTCCAGGAAAATTGATCCGTGCCCAACGCTTCGGAAAGACCGAAATGTCCGAAACGAAAGAGGGGCCCGACACCCTGATCCCGAAGTGCACGGCTATCTTAAAACCAACGGCCTGGTATCCAAATTTATAAACCGCGACACAAAGCTGAGAGATGCAAGGCATGAGGCTCTGATGAAAGACGCAGCGCAACAGCTCGGTAAAGCCCGGGCGGCTCAGGCATTGAGGGGCTGATGGGTTTAGGGTCTATACATGGTGTTGGTATATGTGCGGATGTTACGGGGTGTTGGAGGTGTTTGCAGGTGTTTCTCCAAAGCCTTAACAGCTAAATCCCTAGACAGAGAGATACCTTCATAAACTAAGCTATAGATGGCAAAGCTGAGTTTGTGCTAAAGTACCACCTGGGTTTGCTAGGTTAACCTGTGGAGAATATGGCCTGGGGTTACGGAGTTCTTTTTATCAAATTGTATATCGAAACATAGGGCGTTCTCTGCTGAACTGCGTTGGCTGTTTTGTATCGGTTTTAGTATTTTAAGCCCATCTTATCAATACCCTATTCTTGTGTTGTTCAGGATATATTGTGTTTTAATGCAAGTTTGTGTGTGTCTGTCTGTCCGTCTGTCTGTCCGTCTCTCCGTCTCTCCGTCTGCCTGCCTGCCTGCCCCTAAACCGTAAACCCTAAACCCTAACTGTTTCAGTGGGTGGTCTGCGGGCTGGACTGCGAGCTCGAGCTCTGAAAGCTGTTGGCCCTTGCAATGCAGGGCCTGCGGGGAGTGCATCCAGCCGCAGCGCAAGCCACGCCACCGCGGCCAGCACAACCGAAGGTGACTGATCCCTGCAATGGGTGGTATTCGCGATGTTTGAATCAGTACGGTCTTGCAAAAGTCTTGCCTATAGAGCTAAAACTTACTGTTTCCAAGTGCCGAAAAATCACCTCCAATTAATCAGCGCCTGCCAGACGTAGAGCCCGCAAACTAGGAAGCCCGTGTCCTACAGCTCGAATGCTTAATCCTTCTTCAGAGAAAGAGCACAGTAGTGATAAAGTAGGTGGTATGATACCGTATTAATCACAACTTATCCGTCTCCATGAATGTATGGTTGTATGTCTGTGGCTCTAAATGTATGCATGCTTGTATGTATAAGCTGAGGTGATGTCGGTCACTGAGCTAGAGGCTCAGATGATGTCTGCGGAGTCCCAGCGGCAGGGCCAGGTCCGTTCCCAGCATCATCGGGAGAGGCCGGTGAGGCCGCAAGCCATGAGCTTGAGCACCACTCCGAATCTCGGCACCTGCGAGAGCATCGTTTTTTTTAATTTTCTGCTCCGGGTTTGGTGCAGAAAGAATGGCGTGTTGCTGTAAGGCTTGCATTCTGTGTTGGTTGTCGTGCTCTCGTTTGTAGTAGAGCTTTCCTACCATGGCAAGACCGTTTCCAGTACATAAAACCCAAACAAACGGATGCTTCAAGGTTCGCCGATTCAATCATTCGGAAGCACTTTCAGCTTCAGGGATCGCACATTCTAAATCAAAGATCTTCCGCAGGGTCAAATTGAAGCGCCCAGATGCCTATGAAGGCTACGATGCAGCAATGTAAGACCTGAAGGTACCTAGGTTCGGGAGAGCTGGGAACCCAGCATGCATTTTGGCTGGGATTGATGTTGCGGACGCTGCAGTTGCAAGAGTAATGGGCTCAAAAAAACCAGGCCGATGCCTGGTTTGGGGGCCACCCCGCAGATGCCGCTGATGTACAGCCGCTTGCGGCCGCAGCTGGCACCAGAGTCTCGAGAGGAGCCATCACGGCCCCAACCTCCAGCAGCTTGTGCCGCAAAAATGCACCAACACCGACGTCCACACATTCCTCCTTCCATGTCGGCGAAGCAGTGCATGGCCAACTTTAGTTAGTTGGTCTTAGTTGGCAGACAGCGCACATCTTGCCCCTTATGCTGCCTTACGCACCCTTTCAACAAGTGGGAGTTTCCGAAAATTGTGGGCACCTTGTTTTGGGGTCGTTATAGTAAGGACCCAATTATTTAGGGTACTATACTGCGGTCCCCTATTTTCGGAAACTCCCAAGTAAGTGCAGCTCGTGCTTGTGCGCAGGTCGCTGTGCCGGCTCCCCCTCCTGTGCCAGACGAGCTCGAGCCCTTGCACGAGGTGTCCTGCCCGAAGGAGTAATGTAGGAACCTGATCAAGGAACCGCGGGTCTTTATCAGGGCTCCTATTATGAATCCTACTATTTGGGGCTTATTAGGGCCAGGGATTCTTAATCAGCTTCCTACATTACCACAAATCCTCAAAAGTGGCGACGATGACAAGGAATCTGTGCCGCCTTTGGGCGTAGAATGCCGAGGCCGAAACAGCACCCCGCTTCAGATATGCAATGCTAGGCAGGACCTTGCCTGGAGTAGCACAGTAGATGTGAAAGTCAGGACCAACCAGTTGTCTTATGGACCTTCCATTTAAAAGGTGCAGCCTCTGTAAGACAAGATTTCAATACTGCAAAAGCATTCTCATTCAATGTCTAATCTGTCTGTTGCATTATGTTACACGCGCTGACATCTCCATGGCCCCGTATTCTATCAACCCTCTGCACAACACAAAGCATTTCTCGTATCCCCACTGTGCTCCCGAGTGACTCAGCCTTAACCCTATGTAGCACTTTGAATAGGGTTCCTTGAACTGATTCGACGCTCTTTTCGTAGGGCTTTAAAAATTCGAAGAGGGTTCTGGGGGGGTGCACGACACAATATTAGAATAAGGAGCCCAAAATGGTATAGGTAAACTATTTAGGCCGTTGTCTTTGACAAATCCCAATTGCCTGAACGGCAGGTATTTGCTTCAATTCCACCCCTCCGAAAAGCTCCATGAACCAGCCAAGCCTGTCTAACCTCAACTCTGAACTCTTGGAACTCCCAAACCCAAAGGGTCCAAGTACCATTATAGTAGGTACTTAGGTTGTATTTGGGCCCCCAAAGTATAGACCATACTATTACTTGGACCCTTTGGGAAACCTATTTAGGTGTTAGAATATGTCGCCTTCAACCGTTTGGGCTTCTATTCGTTTTCAGCTCCCTAGCAAAGCTGGACAAGTGATCCTAAGACCCCCTACAGTAAGCTCCATAAAGTTGGAAACCGACTTAAGGCCCAATAGTGCTGTGATTCCCTATACATTACTCGTAAGGATTGAGGCTATTGGGTTTCCAACTTTTGGGCTTCTACCATAAACCCTAAACCCTATATAGAACCCTTATGGATCCCTTTAAGGTTCCCTTAAAGGATCCCTTTAAAGGAACCCTAAACCCCTAAGTCCTTCGACTTTGCAAACAAGGAGCCGGTAGAAGAGCCGGCCCTTCCTGCGGAACCGGTTGCATCGATGCTGGGACGTTTCATATCCGAGAATCCTTTGTTCTGGAGCCTAAACCCTAAACCCTAAACCCTAAGCCATACGAGTCCTGCTTGGCTTTTGTGTTCTAGAGTCCTAGAATCTTCTAGGCATCCTTCCTGGGTTTAGGTTTTGAGCAGTACTAGGCATGCAACTCGTGAGACATGAATTCTTCACGCCTGCTTTCTGTGCAGATAGTTGTCAGACGGAGTGCTTCCCACTTGTTCTTGTAGAATCATTGGTTTAGGTGCAGCTCTAGGAAATAGCCTCCAGTGCTTAGGTTTAGGAGGCGCGAACCACTTGGCTCTCTACGACATGCCTTCATGGAATTGTCCTCCTCCTTGACTGCGGCACAACTACAAGTTGCAAGTCTTGGTCCGGCATGCCGGAAGCCAAGCTCTCCATCCGTACACAATATAGGGCCAAAGACAGCCCTGTGCAGAGTACGGAGTGACCCTGTCGGGCTTTGAGGCTTAGTGTAACCCAAAGGGTCCTATGTACTGTTATGGGGGATACTTCCCTGAGTCATAATAGTAATTCCTAATATGGAGACCCTATACATTCTACTATATCGGTACATAGGACCCTTTGGGTAAGAGCCTCAAAGTCTCTTGACGACTGGATTCAAGTAGAGACCTCAGGCCTGTAACTTTATCATCATCTTGAAACCCATAAACCCTGAACTCTACACACATACACATATGTAAGTTCGCGTCAAACAAAAAAGATATCAACCATGAACATACGATGTATCTATATATATACACACATGTATATAAACCATGAACATACGATGTATCTATATATATATATATATATACACACATGTATATATATATATATATATGTATGTATATGTATATGTATATGCATATGTATATGTATATGTATATGTATATGTGCGTGTTTGTACGCACAAGTGTATAATTAGCGCGTGTGTCTATGTATATGAGAATACATACATACATATATATATATATATATGTGTATACACATATGTACACACATGTGTATATATATATATATGTATATACATATATATATATATATATATATACATATACGAAAATAAACATGTTTGTAAGCACGCAGGCACGCGCGCACACACACACAAACACACACACACACACACACACACACACACACCCGCACACACACACACACACACACACACACACACACACACACACACACACACACACACACACACACACACACACACACACACACACACACACACACACACACACACACACACACACACACACGCACACACCCACGCACACACACAGACACACACACAGACACACACACACACATCTATCTACATACCTAGCGAGCCAGCTGACTCCCGCTGGCTATCTATCTACCCATCTATGTATCTATCCTTAGATCTATCTATACATTTGTAGCTATACGTGTGTGTATATCTATCTAGCTACATATTATATATACATGTTCTGAATGAAATCCAAGGAGAATCTTCCCATTTACTTGGCAGCACCGTGATGCTATCCTTGCGGGCCATGCAGAGGAAGCTCATGTGAAGCCGCTTCTTGGACCGGGGAATTCAGCATGTCTGGTTAATTACCTCCAAAGGTCCAAATTAGCTACGAAATCCGGTGCCCGGGTGTGAGAGAGTGGCTGTTGCAGATATCTGTTCTGACGAGTATTTGTGATTAGGGTTAGCGCCCGCCTCGAGCCACATAATGCATTTTCTGGATGTGGTGCATCCGGAATATACAAAGGTTGAGGGAGTCAATGCTCTTTTCATAAATATCAGTCTATATCGTTCTATATCTATACCTGTATCTGTAACTGTATATTCAAATATAATTACTTGTGTATGTATGTACTTGCCTTTTGCAGACATCGATACATACCTACCAGCCTACCTACCTACCTACCTACTTACCTACATACATACATACATACATCGCGCACACAGATGCGAAGGGACAGTGGCGCTTGCAAGCGAGGGCCAAGTGAAGCCTTTCGAGGACTCCTGTAGCAGGTCCGAACCCACACTAGCTGATGTCATGTAGTGGAATCGTGTTTTCATCGCTGAGGGTTTTGGTGTTCCGTGGTCAAGGTTCTGCTCAGGTGTGTAGGTGAGGCGTAGCATCGAGTTTGACATCTGCGGCTCAGGATAAGCGGACTGGGTCAGCCATTGTAGGTCTCCCTCCACGTTCTGATACGCTTTTCCTTGAGCCGAACGATCGTTAAGTCCTCGAACTTACCCGGAGCCCAGCTACCGATCTAGTAGGTGCATGTTAGTACCCATGACCTGGGCTTAACTCGACTAGAAACTCCAGTCTCTGCACCTTCGATGCCATTTTGGGTTAAAGTTAAAGCTTTTTTAACTTGGCGAAGTGTTGTTCAGGGGGTCCTTAGAATAAGAAACCTGCTACTGGGGGTTTAGTTTCGTGTGTTGTCTCTTCACTACTAATTAAATTCCTCGGGTTGTGGCCAGGTCCCTTGGCGATGTATCGTTGACATAGAATCCTAGACCCGAAATGACAACTTGCGCCAGGTTTCTGCAGCCTGCCGGGAGGCAGCACGTAGGCCTCATGACAACCAGCGACAAGGAGCTGATTGTTCGCATTCAGCTGCGCCTAGCCTCTGTTAGAATGCTTTACTGATCCGTGCATTTTAAGAAGTTTGAGGCTTCGATTTCGAGTGGCGTCATGGTCTTTTCTTGCGCGTTTCAGATTCACCGGTCTGAGACCCATTTTTACCACACCATGCAGGAATGAAAACCCTATACCCTTCACAGGAGTCCCAATCGCAGTCTTCTAAGCCGATGAACCTTCGGAGGGAAAAAAGAAGGGGCATCGGCTTGCGATAGCAGTGGCAGTTCATGGGTTCAAGCACTGTTTATCCCAAAGCGGCCTAGACCTGATTCTTCCTGAAATCCTCAAAGGCTTACACCCACAAGCTTAATTTCATAAACTTCTATGACAACCCACATTGTGAATCTGTTGCGGCTCACACACCCAAAGTTCTCATAAACTCCCAAAATGACAACCCGTATTATTATTCCTAAATCTGTTTCGGCTTACACACCCAAAAACCCCTTCTTCTCAGGAATCAGATGGCCGCCATTGGTGAGCAGACGGGTCATAAGCTATATCAGCACAGAAAGCCACCGGAGCCTGTCCTAGACCAGGCCGAGACATAAAGCGTTAGTTAAGGATTTTATCGGTTGGGGCTAGGGTTTCTGGGGTTTTAGGGTTGAGGGTTTAGGGGTTAGAGATTAGGGTTTAGGGTTAAACGTTTAGGGTTTGGGGTTTAGTGAGTTATGGTTCGGGGAGTCTGGGATGTACGGCTTAGGGACTTGGGGAGCTGTGGCTCCTGGGGTGAGGTTTTGCAACGAACTGTGTAGAACTGAGATTGCTTTGCCTGCCATATCGCCGACCTCAAGACAGACGTGAGGGCGGGCTTGGGGTTGAGGGATTTAGGAAATTAGGGCTCGGGATGCTTTTGGTTTGCTTTGAAGTGAAGATGAAGATCAGGATGGCTACAGAATCGGGTTTTTGGTGCTTAAAAATCTAGGGCAAGGGATACTCTGATCTTTTAGGGGTACCCGGCAATTCGAAGAGGCCTGGATGCAAAGGGAAAGGGATGTTGGGCGGAGCAGGGGGGGAAGTAATGTTTACAGGTCCTGCTATAGGGTTGTGGGATAGAGGCTTTATGAAACGGTGTAGAGAGAATGAATTCCCTAAGGTTTATGTTCCCACACGGAGGCGCATGGTGTGCCGAAGATCCTCAACGTAAAAGTGCGAGCATCACACTGTTTAGGGTTCCAGCCTTTGCGTTGTCCCTCCGGACGCCCATACTTCATTGAAAAACAAGTGTTTTAAGCGTCTCTGGCAAGCGTCTCAACACATGTGTCGACGCTTCATGCCCGAAGGCAGCATCCTCGCTCCAGAACACTGCAGCTTTGTTATGGACCTGTCATCTACCCTGAACCAACAGCCACAGAACAGACTGAACTTTACATATAATGGAGCATGATAGATGTATAGTCGAATATGTATATATATATATAACATTCGAATAGATATTTTTTTACGGCAGTAGTATATACCCTCACACACATGCACCCACCCGAAGCACCGAAAGCATTTAGCCCGGAACAGCCGAAGAAATGGATCCGAACCGGCGAAGCAGCGTGATGATGACTGCGAACTGCAGGGGCTTTTGCATGGACATCCCGGTACCGAAGGGCCAGGTGGAGGGACAGGTGGGCTTGCTAGTGCTTGGGGTCATGGTCTGTACTGGCTTGGCAGCAGAAGTTCAGATCTCAAGGAGCAAGGAGGTTCAGAGGTGAGATGTGCAGGGATATCCCTACCCTAATTTGTGCTTAACCTTGGCAGGCGATCCTATGCAGCACGCCAGGCCGTCGCAAGAGAGGTTTTCGAAGTGTCCAAAGCGTCCTAAGAGCCTCTAGGGTTCCTTAGGGTCAGAGGTTCCATAGCGGTCTCCTGGTTTCTTAGATACTTGCTCTCCTGGTCCACAGTGGGATGCCTTGATCAGCCATTTTAACTTATGCATCTTCGCAGCCGGTGCAAAGAATGATGCGCATAGGTTCTTCTGGGTTTAGATACTCATGGGGACCTTTAGGGGGGTAGGGGGAGGGGGGGAAAAGGCCTTAATGTTAAGGACCTCATAAGGCCTATTTTTGGAAGTATAGGATAAGATACGATTGACGGCTTGGGTTGGGCCTGTTTGCGATCGACTAGCCAAAGACGATTCGCCAATAACGTACACGCTGTGGGATTTAGCAGGGAGGCCAGACCTAGAGTTGAGTTTCAGATTTCAATCATTTCTACCATGTATTCTCTGCATTATCTGGCTGTTGCAACGATGTGCCTGCTTCGGGCTACTGCGGCTTTTCACGTGGTATTGAGGGGCCGGCAGTACAATGTGGAATGTAGAGGTTAGGCTTGTCTGGGCATCAGGGGCTAAGTGTTTGGAGACTTCAGGCTTCACGTCGTATTCGCCTCGTTGGTGCTTTTTGACTCTTTCTGGTTAATGCACGATGATTCTGATTGTGTTTCACTATGCTAGAGGTGAATAGGCCGAACGCTAGAAAGGCATTGGTACTTGTCATAGCTTCAGATTCAGCGTACCTGAGTGTAGGGCTTGAACGTCATGTATCAAGTGCATGGGCTGGACACGACGCTCACAAAGGGGCTGCGTGCTGGGTTTGGAGGGAGATTTATTACTTCAGCGTTCAGCTCTAAAGTAACGAATGTGCTTTTAAAACAAGGATACGACCCTCAAAAAATGGTACAATTATCATGTTTAAGATACTCGTACCGTGGTTAATTGCTCGAGGCAAGGCCTAAACTCCTAAAGCCTAATGTTTTTTGTGTTGTCAGCCTGATGGTTTGAGATTTGGACTGACAGGTTGAAAAGCTGTTTACCCGTATAGTCGCCATATGAATGTAATATAAGAGCTCTTACTTGAAGCCTATTGAACCTCAGTCCGTAGACCAAACTTCTCATATTCAAAGGTCCGGACTGGACAAATGGCCTCGGGATTGGAGCTCGACAGTGCTTTGAGCAGATACACCGTGGGGTTAGGGGCTTGGAGGAAAAGATGAACAAGTTTACCTACAAGATCAAATCATGACGGTACTGCCCAAGACGGTCGTTTGAATGACGCAGCTTGATTCCTATTCTCGTGCTGGTGCATGTACCCATAGGCTCCATCGTAGCTCCTTTTTGGGGTTCGTATTTGGAACCCTATAAGGTAACCCCAAAACGGATCTACCATGGAGCCTTAGGGTATGCAGGTTGCTTGAAGCCTCCCAGCCGTCTGCGGGCGGCCCCGACATGACTGCAGATGAGGGAGCGTGAGGCTGCTGTTTTTCTCATACTCTGACCCGTGACATCGTAGAAAGAAAAATATATATGTATATAAGTAAATATGTATGTAGAAATCATGAAGTATGTATACACGAAATTAAGTAAGTAGGTAAGTATGTATGTATGTAAGTATGTACTTATGCATGCATCTGGATGATTTGACCGTATTCAGGAGGCCCATTGTGCTTGCGCTTGCCATGTTGCGACGGCAGTTCGCAATCTTTTGACTCTGGTACCGGATACCATCCCAAAGGGTCCTATGTACCGATACAGTAGAAGGCAGGGTTTCCATATTCGGAATTATTATTCTGACTTAGGGAAGTATACCCCATAGCAGTACATAGGACCCTTGGGGCATGAGAACTTCTTCTCCTAGGGTTCCTGAAAGGGGTCCTTAAAGGGGTCTGTAGGGGTTCCTTAAAGAGATCTATAGGGTTTAGAGTTAAGATACCATGAGAACTTTAACTCCTAGGAGAGCTCCAAGTTCCACGAGATGTTTTGCATCAGTAGACCGTCGTGCAGGAGCGGGCGTCGGCAATGGAGCACCAGCTTTAAAACGGCTTCCACAACAAAAGCAATAAACGCAAGACGAACCTGTTTTAGAAGCCTGAAAAAATACAAATACTATTCCTGACAGTTCAAAATTACATTAATCCATACTCCAGAACCCAATTTAATTGTTGCGGGCCCAACATCATGACGAGGCGCTTCTGTTTCTGAGTTCGAACTGAACGTGTCCGTGTATGAGCGTCGAGCAGACTTCTTAGACGGAATCGTCAAGTCAATGTGTGAATGTCTCAGTGCCTTCGCGGTCAAGCGTTGCTGTCGCGAGCTCCGCCGATTTCACCTCCTCCCCTGTCCGAGTGATGTTTCAAGGTCGGTGGAAAGGCCGCCGATGTAGAGTCAATTTCATCTAAGTCTGCGAAGGAAAAGTGCCGACATCTTCTGGTTCAAACTATACAACCAAGGACCGTCGCGACACTGCAAACATCAACCCCTAAGACTTATTTAATCCCTACAATAGAACTTTTCATCGTACCGGCCCTAGGAACCCTAAACCCTATAAACCCTAAATGGGAAAATAGGCTTCCATGAACCAATGGACTAGTGACTAGCCACAAAAGCACTCACGTCTCTCTTTTGAAGGGCTTCGGGATGCTTCCGGATTATCCAGAACGTTCGGGTACTGCAAGGGTTTCGGGTTTAGGGTTTTAAGGGTCTGCTGCATGAGCCATTCGGTTCGGGTTTGGGGTTTAGGGCACGGGAGGGATTCCATGATGTTCCATGAAAAAGCTTGGATCCTTCTTACTCCGGGTCTCAACCTTAAGCCGGAATCCGCACAACATGGGTTTGGAGTACCATACTTGGTTACATTTTTTGGTACCTGTTCCTTAAAGAACCATTAAGAAACAAAGGTCTATACCAACCCTAAACCCTAAACCCTAAACCCTAAACCCTAAACCCTAAACCGTTTCTCCCTGGTTACTTCAAAGTCCAGACAAACATCCCAACCCAAGGTCTTCTCAAAGGCCTCTTCACGCATGGTTTGGTGTAGACGAGTGGCTTTGACCAAGAAGGATGTAGGGTTTAGGGTAGGGGTAGGGGCAACGGTTTAGGGTTTCCGCATACAAGTTTCTTTGCCTTCCTAAATATCGATCCAGCAGGCCGTGGTCGGGAAGTTCATAGGGTTCTACACCCTAAACCGTTCTGCCAAGGTAGGGCTTTGGGACATCTTGAATTTGCTCTTATTGGGCTTAAGAGGATTTTACCTACT
This sequence comes from Symbiodinium sp. CCMP2592, assembly GCA_905221615.1. Classification (NCBI taxonomy): domain Eukaryota; class Dinophyceae; order Suessiales; family Symbiodiniaceae; genus Symbiodinium; species Symbiodinium sp. CCMP2592. The sequence goes on from CAJNDT010005969.1 coordinate 1,295,269, forward strand.
ATTATTTTTCAAGGGCTTTAAAAGCACCTCCTGGCTGCATTCCCTGTTACAAGAGCCTGACTGTTTACCAAACGTGCTCCTACTTTAAGGCCCTCAGATTAGAAACGGTTGAGGCTTTAGGACCGATGGCACGTTCTGGGCAAAGGCACCTAGACCCTTAACTCCTAGCACTCCTAAATTCCTAAACCCTAAATCCTGAGTTGCGAGAGCGTAAACCCTAAACCCTAAGTTCCTAAAACGCCCAGCATCCCTGAACCCAGAAGCCCTACACACCCTCCCAAAGCATGTGAAAATCCCTGAGCCCAAGGCCTTGATCGCTAAAACCTAAAGCCCAAACGCGCCAAAAAGGTTTAGGGTTTAGGGGTTTAGGGTTTAGGGTGGTGCGACACATCCAGGCGGGATTCACACAAGCCTGTGCAAAAAGGGTTTCGGTGAGGACACTAGGGAGCAGCCTTGTCCTTTTTCATGGTTCCCCCAAAAGAATAAACAGACCGGCTAGTAGACCTTCTTAAATAATTCCTACTAAGGGATATAGGTATAGGGCTCTGTCCATTATTTCTAAAAGGACAAGGGTGCTAGGGAGGGGCTAGCCTTCTGGTCTCCCACGAAGCAGTGGCCCGAGCAAGAGAGCACCTAGAAGAAGCCTGGAGTGAAGCAGACGCCACTCCTGCAACATGGCCAGTAGGTGGCGACTTGTCTTCAAAAGTTCAGGGATTAGGGTTTAGGGAGTAGGGTTTAGGGTCAGGGTTTAGGGCTTACGGTCAGTGTTCAAGGTTTAGGGTCTTGGATCTTGCCTCCAGCAGGTGGCTACGGTAAAGTTTAAACGAAAGTCCCCTCACCTTTGGGTCATCGTTTCCACGTTTGGGCGCCCTATCGAGACTGAATAGCAGAAACAAGTCTGAGGGATGCTCTTGTCGCGCTGCAGAGATTGGGTTGCTCAGAGTTTCGGTGGTGCTCCTGGTTTAGGGTTACTTCACTCAGCGTTCGCATTTCGGATTTGTAGACCAATAATCCAGTACTCCTTGGTTTTGGCGGCTCATCCAGACAGAGGTCCCAAAGACTTCCTGAATCCAGGCATGCCTATCTTGAAGCATCATGACTTTCTGTACTGTCAGAACACCACATCACAGACTCCTGGAGTCCTAGACGACCTGCATGAGTACAGACTTGCGCCTCCCAAACCGGACTCCGGGCTTAGGCACTGTTGATGTTGACGACACCATCAAGCCAAATCTCTAGGAATGGGGTTGCGGTTTGGGGTCTAGGGAAATGAGTCCTAAATCCTGAGCCACCCAGATGCCTGGAAACAAAAGCCATTCCCTACCCCAAACTACCTATATAGGGACTACTTTAGGCGCACTGTGTATACTATATGGGTACATGGACGCTTCAACCCTAAGCTTTAAACCCTTATGAAGCACCCTTACGGTACAATTAAAGGAACCCTTTAAAAGGAGCCTATTTGGGCACATGGACCCTTAGGGTTAACCAGGATACAATTTTTTTTGGGGGGGGGTCCTTATTATAATTACAGCATAATGGGCCCCAAAACCCTGTTCTAAGTATCAAGGCCCGGCCCCTATATTAACCAGGATGGAGGAGTTTGCTGGAGCACCAGACCTCGCAGCCAAGACCCGCTTGGAGGACGTTCAGCAGCTGAAGCTCGGCCCATGGTCAGATAGTGGTGACCCAATAATTACTTCTAAAAGGCTATTGTTCTACATACTTTAGGGGCCCGGATATGGCTCGTCATTCCCCCAAACATCGTTGAAATAATGGCCCAATACTTCTAGAAGGCTATTATTCTGAAATTATTCATGCTTTGGGGTTCCGCGGATGTGTATGCATGCATGCATGCATGCATGCATGCTTATGTATGTATGTATGTATGCATGTATGCCTATATATGTATGTACGTAGGTATGTATGTAGGCATGTCTGTCCGTATGTAAGCATGTAAGTATACAGACTACATGTACGTATGCATGTGCATAAGCAGACATATACCTATATATACATATATGTATATATATATATATATATTACATGTATATACATTTCGTATGTACAAACGTGCATGTATATATATATATATATATATATATCCAAATGTGCATTTATATACATACATAACATACATACATATATCCAAATGTATATATGAACCTGAATACATATATACATTTATCATGTACATTGTGTGTGCAAACATGTATGCATGTATGTGTATATGTATATGTATGTGTGTGCATATATAGATATATGTCTTTGTGTATGTGTATATGCATATGCTACATTCAATAGAACTTGTTTCTGTATTTGTATGTGTATATATATATATATACATATTTGTGTAGACGTATATGTATAGATATACATACAAGAGAGAGAGAGAGAGAGAGAGAGAGAGAGAGAGAGAGAGAGAGAGAGAGAGAGAGAGAGAGAGAGAGAGAGAGAGAGAGAGAGAGAGAGCGAGGGACACGGCCACAATGCATGCGTGCGCGCACCAGAGCTGTTTGTCGGTCTGAGCCCCTTGATTCCTCTCGCCGAATAGCTGAGGAAGCGAGGCATCAGTGTCATCGCCTCCCTTGTCCGCCAGTCCATGACTGATTCTGCTGACGTGAAGGGTGCAAGAAGACCAAGGTGACCAAAGGCCGTGAGGGTTGGGGTGCAGGCTATGCAGGGGTGTTATGGGACGTAAAGATCTGCTCAAGGCCCTGAACAGCTTTCAGGAGCTGCCGCTGGACCCTACACCTCGTCCGTTTGATCCGTCTTTTGGTTTAGAAGCCCTGCGCTCCACAACGTTCCTGAAGCGGCTTGTTTTCGGTTTCGGGACAGCGACTTGAGCGAGAGGGCCTTTCTCTGCTTCTAGCAACTACAGGCAAAGAAAATGTAGTAGTACTTGAACCTCGTAGGTGATGAAAACTACCATCATCATTTGTAGTAGTAGTAGTAGTCGTCGTCGTAGTAGTAGCAGTACAAGTACAAGTACTACTAGTAGTAGTAGTAGTAAGTAGTAGTAGTAGTAGTAGTCGTAGTAGTAGTAGTAGCAGTTGTAGTAGTAGTAGTAGTAGTAGTAGTAGTAATAGTAGTAGTAGTAGCAGCAGCAGTAGTAGTAGTAGTCGTCGTCGTAGTCGTAGCAGTAGCAGGGCAGCAGCAGCAGCAGGAGTAGTAGCATTATTGTTTTTTTGTAGTGGTAGTTACTGCCACTTGTACTGCTGCTGCTACTACTACTACTACTAGTAGTACTACTACTACTACTACCACTACCACCACTACCACCACTACCACTACCACTACCACTACCACTAGTACTAGTACTAGTACTACTACTACTACTACTACTACTACTACTACTAAACTACTACTACTACTACTACTACTACTACCGCGACTAGTACTATTGCTGCTGCTGCTACTACTACTACTACTACTACTACGACTACCACCACCACCACCACCACCACCACTACTACTACTAGTGCTACTGCTACTGCCATGCCTGCTATCATCACCACTATCGCCACCACAACGACGACGACTACTGCTACGGCTTTTGCTATCGCGGCTGCTCCTGCTCCTGCTCCTGCTCCTGCTCCTGCTCCTGCTCCTCCTGCTGCTGCTTGCTTGCTTGCTTGCTTGCTTGCTTGCTTGCTTGCTTGCTTGTGCTGCTGCTGCTGCTACTGCTGCTGCTACTACTAGTAGTGTTTTTTGTTGTTCTTGTTCTTGTTATTGTTCTTGTTGTTCTTGTTCTTGTTGTCGTCGTTGTTGTTGTTACTCTTAGGTCTTAGGACTACTGCTACTACTCGCAGGGGCTCGACCCAACCCCGAACAAGCCCAAAACCCTGAAATGCCAAACCCTGAAACTCTAACCCCGAACCCGAAGCTCAAATGTGAAAGCAAAGCTGAAAAAGGCGGAGCTGCCAAGAGGGCGGCTGCAGGGTCGAAGGCCTCTCCCAGTGACTGGGCACAGGTCTTTAAGTTTAGACTGCAGGGTTTCTGTGTCAGAGCTTCATACGCTTTTTTTCCGGACCCACAGCACAGGGTTTGAGGGGCTTGGGGCCAACTCTCTGGATCAGAGTTTTGAGTTTAGGTTTTGCCGGGGGCTCATTTGACTGCTTCGGAACCGTGCCGCAGGGCCGCAGTGAGGCATTTTGAATTTTGACTGTTGGACACGATGAAATCTAGGGGACTGAAAAGTGTGTAACAGCAGCTCCTTATAGTCACTATGCAATGACCCAATTCGAGGTTTTTTTCCGGATTAACGGATTGAGGATCTGCTGGCTGGCGAGGCTACTGCAACGTGGTGTATGGCGCCAGTCGTTGCACTTGTAGGGTGTTCTTTAATTTTTTTCCCCTAAAGCCTAAACCCCTAAACCATGCCTCGCCTGGATTGTCCGAGTGTGAGCGCCGAAACCCCTAAACCCTAAACCATGTGCGATCCCGTGCGCACGGATGTTGCAAGTTTCATGCCTGGGCCGATTCTAATCACTCGGAGTCCAAACTCTCGTTTGTCATCCTCAAAAAACGTCGTGTAGGGCAAGGGTTTCGGCTTGTAATATAGGGGCCTCAATAATTAGAATGGGTTTCGGGGTATAGTATTCTTCTTCTTTTATGGAACCCCCAAAAAAGTATAGGTAAAAGTTTATGGGGGAAGAATTATTATTCTATAATGATAATATGGAACACTCCCAAAGTAGTATAGGTATATTATTCCGAGGCAAGAAAGCGGCTGCGCCAGTGAAGAAGCCGGCGCCGAAGGTGAAGCCGACAATCCGAGCGACGAGATCCCAGGAGCTGATGAGAGTACTCAGATAGGGATCTCATGAGGACTTTCTAGGTCTTTGACTCAGGCCCTATACATACATACACACATACATATATATATATATATATATGTATGGTATATAAGGCAAAATCATATCAAGCACTGATGAGAGTCCTCAGATGGTACTGTACTGTAGGGGCCTAAATAATCAGAGTAGGGTTCCTTGAAAGCGTTCCTTAAAAGTTAAGGGGTCTATAAGGGTACTGTAATATAGGGGCCTTAATATTTAGAATAGAGCTTTGGGGCCCAGTATACTATAGCTACAATAAGGAGCCCACCAAAACATTAGTGGTAGTTATTTGGGATTTCATGAGGACTTTCTGGGTCTTTGATTCAGGTCTTCCAACCATTTCTCAAGAAGCCCTATATTATCTATACACATATATGGTATATAGGTCAAGATCATCTCAAGTAGCCCTTCATAGTTCACGGCGTCTTCCCTAATTACGGGGGTTTCTCGCTCTCTTAGGAGATCGGAAGCTGCAGGTCCCTTGAGGAGGAGCGAGACTAATTAGCCAGTAAATATTATACTTGTGGGTTTAGGAGTTTAGGACGAGGAGGACAGATGTGGTAGTAAAAGTGACACCAAAGGCACCGTTGTTGTTGTGCAAGATATGACAATTGCATTAAAACTTAGTACCCTGAGCTTGTTTCATGTCTGGCATGATCGGCGTACACTCACACCCTGCAACCGCAGACCCCAGACTTTCGAGTTTCTGCGTGGGGGAAGTAGAGGCATCGAGGAATCAGGGGAGGCTGTCCTCTCTGGCTCGAATCCTTGCAACAGCGAAGTCAGGCATCCCAACCAGAACCAAAATTGCAGTCCTTCACTTGCTTACTTCTCTATAGTCTTGGACTCTATTTAAAAGTAAGTTATCCTGCAAAAGTACCCCGGTTGCAGTGGGTCCATCCGTCTTGAGCTTAGCTTCCTGAACAGATCCAACGCACGGACCGAAACAGCCCCGAAACTCTACACGCCTTGCCCTATAGCCCCGGGCCTAAACCCGAAGCCCAAGAGAACCCATACAGATCCCTTTTGGCTCCCCGGTATTTCCCTTTAAAGGAACCCAAAAATTGCTGCAAGCTGTTCAGGAGCAGCCCAAGCCCGTCGGCAAAGGAGGTGCGAAGGGGCAGCAGCAGTCGGCTTTCGCGCGGATTGAGCAGAAGTCGCCACTCGTCTTCTGAAGGGTTGTGCCGTACTTCCTTTGATTGTTTTTTGGATCGTATCGTCATACTTGGAGGGTCGGGGGACCTAGTAAGTAGTTAGTAAGTAGACTTAGAAGTACCCTAAAAGGGACCCTAATTGGGGTTATGGTACTTATAAGTCCCTAAAATAAATTACCAGTTACCAAGTCCCCCGACCCTCCAAGTAAGAGGGTCTTTCAGGCTTGTGCGAGGTTTTCTCATGTTCAATATGCCGGTCTGAATAGCAATTTGACCGACTATGGCCTGCGGTCCCTACATAATTAATTCTACTGGAACATACCTTCAAACCCTGCTCGAATTATGAAGGGCAATTTGAAGGACCCTGTATTATGTCCTCTTCACTTTGGGCTGAGATTTGACCTGCCCATGTTGAGGCCATGTCACATGAATTGACTCATGAGGAAGTATGTATATGCCGCAAATTTGGTTCTAGGGTCTACAGGATTAGGGTGTCAGGGTTCAAAGTAGTTTAGGGTTTAGTCTAGGGGAGAGAGTGAGAAAAATTCCTCGACAGCAAGCCAGCCGAACTCTTCCCACCCCTATGTTCTTCCATTCTCTCAAACTTGGATACCAAGCTGCCTAAACCAGAAACCCTAATCCCAAGCCCCATGCTCTGTCGGAAGCCGTGAACCTAAACCAAACTATCCCGACATCTTTTCACAAGACCATATCCTCAAGAACAACAGAACCTGCTTCCCTCGGTCCGCGCGAGAGAAACTCTTTCTGCTCCTCTCCTCTTATCGTAAACCATCCAATTTGGGTGCCTGGGTTCCGGATTACCATGAAGCAGGAAAGTATGATACTCGAGGATATGTCAATAGGCTAACTAGCAAGGTTGCTTGTAACAGATGTAACCTACTTTCTGAGCCATCTGAGACCCTTAGTAAAGTTCACCTAAAACCTAAACCCCCTGCAACAGCGAATCTCATGAGGATCATTGAGGGTGCGCTTCAAGGTATTTGATGTGGGTGTAGCGTTGCGGTTGACCTGCATCGCCTGGAACAGCACTGCTGCTCAGTCATGAGCGTTCGTCTGCAGTAAATCCAAAAGGCTCCTACCGGTAATCCAGCACCAGCCTGAAGACAGTCGTATTCCGTGAGTGCTTTGGGCTAACTTCTTTCTGCAATGAGCTGCAAGACCTGTGGCTTCCGTGTTTCTGTGACCTTAACCCCCAAGACCCTAAACCCTGGGGTTTTGTTCTTTTTGAATGTATGTCGGGGTGCCCAGGAGCCCATTCGGAAACTACAGACGATACCGTGATACCAAAGAGTCCAATCTCCAGGTGTAGGGTTTAGGAACAACAAGGCTGAACAGCAGCACGAAGACGTCGTGCAAAGGCGTGGATGCAAAATAAAGGGCTTGTGAAACTCAAAGTGATGTCATGGCCTGTACCCTAAGGCCCCAAGTAGTTCCTTTTTGGGGTTCATATTTAGAATCCTATAAGGTAATCCCAAAAAGGAACTGCTTTGGGGCCTATGGGTAAACAGAAAGTGCCTGCCCAGGAGGGGCATCACCAAGCCGGATCTCAGGAGCGAACTGTGGACGGAACTATGGAGTGGTCTGCATAGCTAGTAGTGCAAGCGATGGTAAACAATATTCAATAGATACATATAGATAAATAAATGTGTATATATATATATATATATATATGTATGTGTACATATATATATATATATATATATACATATACATACACGCACATATATATATATATATATATATATATACACATGTATTTGTATGTTTGTTTTCTCATGATTTTTATGTCATGCAAAATCAGTGAGCTTTAACCGGGTCGTAGACATGGCTGCGGGGCGTCATTGAATCGCTTGTTGCTTGGATTTCAACCGCGGGAGGTCGTGGCAGGCAATGTCTTTCTGTTTGTTTTTGAGGTTTGAGTTTGACCTTCTGAACGAGGTGAAATCGGAAGATTCGCCATGCTGTCTTACTTACTAAGGCTACTTTGGAGGACTTGGTGCCAGGCTAGAGAGTTTAAGGCTTTTGTTTTCTAGGGCTTATGGGCAGGAGTGGCTAGATGATGCAGTTGTTTTGGAAGACAGTCCACACTGGCGAAGAAAGATTGTCATGCTAGTTGGGCGGGGTAGGGGGAGGAGTTTACCAAACTTCCCTAAACCTACAGTAAGCCCCAAAAAGTTGGAAGCCGGATTAAGGACAATTCGTGCGGGGATTCCCTATGTATGACTCTTAAGGATTGAGGCTCTGGGGTTTCCAACTTTGGGGCTTCTACTGTAGCCACCAGCCCACTTCCCAAAGTTTAGGGCCCCTAAGGTAATGCAGGATTTGTATCATCCACAGTATTACAGCGACAGGGATCAGCACCAACCAACCTGAACGATTCTTTCTGCAGCCTGCGCTTCGAGATTTCGGGCTGAGGGCCCTAAAAAAAGGGGCCTGAATAAATAGGTGTTCCTCTAAAGCGTTCCTTAAGAGGGTTACTATACGGGGTCTATAAGGGTACTATAATATAGGGGCCTTAGTAATTAGAATTGGGTTTTGGGGCCAATTAATTTAGTAGAATTAGAATAAGGAACCCCTGCAACAGCGTATGTAATTATTGAGGCCCCTATATGAAACACTAAGCCCTCGTCTCTACAGCAATCGGCAAGTTGCTTTGTCGGTTCAGGCTTCCGGAAGCCGCGTTTAACTGTTCAGTACGCGTGATTGTCTCCATGAGCTGCATCTTACAGTTGCAATCATCTGTTCTTACGTTTCCGTATGTTACATGTTTTCATGTTTCGTGTAGGATCGTCTGCCCGAGTCTCTTGCGGTTGTCGTGCAGTTGCTTTGCTTGCCGCTGGTGATTACCCAATCTTGCTGTTCAACCCTTACTTCTATGTTGCCGATTTTTTGTCCTACCTCTTTCTCGTCAACACAGCTGCGGTCGTTTCATTCGGTGGCAGGGCGATGCTACGAGAAACTTTATGTTGTTTTGAATCCCATAAAAAGCCTTGCATTGTAGAACTCCTGAAAGGCGTCTCGCGCGTCGTGCCGGGGTCCAGCGAGTTGCTGGCGGCATCTACGACGAGGTCAGAGAGGCACCGCGCAGAGAGCTGCAAATAGCTTTGTTTAGTCGTTTTAGATCCCACAGTGAAACTGCGGCCGTAAACAATAGTTTGCGGCTCGTGGGGCTGGGAAGCAGGCTGTACTACTTGTCGGCCTACCTAGAACCCATACTCACTACGTCCCATGATCCTTCATGTAGACCTTCAGTTCTTCGCGGCTTACCTATAGCAACGCAAGAGCATCAAAGCCCCCTGTAGTTTGTATAATTAAGGTAACTGTTTCTTCATAAAGGAGTGTTGGGCTCCCGGGGTAGGGCTTGGATTGTTTGGCTCCAGCTTCCGGCTTAGGCCGGAGGTCCGCTTGGTTTTCGATATACAGTCTGGGCCCAAGGAATCCAGAAACCCGTAGGGGCCTTAATGTATATTCCTTACCTAAGGGGTATTGGGATCTCTGGGAAGCCCAGCTACAAGAGGCTTAAGGTTCAGGGCCCCGGGTTTTGGCAGCGATGGCGTCGGTAGTGTTGGTCGTGCTTACCATGTTGCCATACTGCATACCCACTGCAACCATGAGCAATGACTAACGATTTTTTCTACCAGCAAAAAAGCCATCATCACTGAGATGACGCTGAGGACTCTGAGGACGACTAACGACCACTGACTACTGCTACTCACTGATGACTACTGACCATTGACGACAACGAAGATTACTACCGAATCCTACGCCAGCGACTACTGCTACCTCTCTGCGGACTCCTGACTCCTGGCTGCTGACTACTACGACGACAGTGTAGACGACGACGACGACTACTACTACTACGGCTACTACAACGACGACTACTGCTACTACTACTACTACTGCTACTACTTCTACTACTGCTACTACTACTACTACTACTGCTACTACTACTACTACCACTACCACTACTACTACTACTACTACTACTACCACTACTACTACTACTACTACTACTACTACTACTACTACTACTACTACTACTACTACTACTACTACTATACTACTACTAACTACTACTACTACTACTACTACTACTACTACTACTACTACTACTACTACTACTACTACTACTACTACTCCTGACTATGACTCACCACTACGTTGGCTACTGCTAACTACTGCTGAGGACTAGTTACGACGAAGACGGGGAGACCATGACTACTGCTGCTTCTACCTACGTGTGCAGTGACAGTTTGAGTTTGATACCCATCGGCTCCATAGTAGGTCCTTTTTGGGATTCAATCCCCGAAAGGAACTACTTTGGGGCCTTAGGGTACCAAGTATCAAGGACCCTAAACCCTAAACAGGATTAACATGGCCTGGAATTCGCTTTCTTGGAGACTTGACTCGGGTCGTGGGATGCAGAAGCCTAAGGGTCCATGTACCCAAATAGTATATACTTGGGCACCAAAGTACCTATATAGGGACTACTTCGAGGCCAATGTATACATTGTATATCGATACATGGATACATGGACCCTTAGGGGAAGCCCAGCGCAGGTCATCACAGGGTTTCTGCAGAAGATCTTGCGCGATGCTGCCGTGTACGCCGAGCATGCTCGCCGGAAGACGGCACCTCTCCTAGTATTTCGTTGCTTAGGGTTAAGGGGGTTTAGTGTTTAGGGTTTAGAATATTTCGGACAGTTTGGGAGCGGGCCTCCGTGAAGATTTCAGTTCTAGAACTCGTTTTGTGCTCTTTCCAGGTAATGCCAATGGACGTCGTGCTGAGCCTCCGGCGCCGCGGCCAGGCCCTCTATGGATGCATGTGATGAAGGTGTTCTCTGTGGCCAAGCCCGAATTTGATCCGATTTTGATGTTGCAGAATGTACAGTTTTCGGATGGACTTCCCTGCGTGTGCCCAGGTAATCGTTGCAGGCTCGCCATTTTTAGCATAGGGTTCTTGTGAAAGTTGAGCCTCATCCGAGGCAACAACACTTTACACTCTCCTGTACAACTCTCCAAACCGGGGCATCCCATTTTGGAGGAAAATCCGTACTGCAAAAGTTTTGGGGTGTGTGGCGGTGCTTCAAGAGCAGCCAACTCCAGTGTTTTGTAGGCCTTTCACATCCTTTTCGGCAGCAGATGTTTTGAAGCTCGTGTCCAACCCCTTTGGGCATAGATAATCCCGCGGTGATTAAACGCATGGGTTCTCCCTTCGGGACCGCGAATACGTGCACTAAATAAATTGTAGGAACCTTGCTGTGTAGACCGTAGCGCTGAACTTCAGCCGACGGCTAATACTCTTTCTCAGATTCCCTTTTTATATGACTAACTATACTTGTATACATACTTATATACATGTCTATATAACATACTTTATCATACCCAAGACTCTCTAAAGTGAATAGTCCAATATATAGGTTCATGTTAAAACATACCTCAAAGCCCCATTCAAGCTATTAGGACCTCTAGGTTTTGACTTTGAGTTCGGGCTTGAACGTGGCGTAGCAGGGTTCCTTTTGGGGTTACGGGTTTCGTAGGCGGCCTGGGTTGAAAATGTGGGCTTTAATAAGTGGAACGGGGAGGGAGTGCATAGGACCGTGGTTGCTTCTTATTCAGACGCCAATCTTAGTGGCTAGGGTTCGCAGCTTGACGGCGTGTGGCGTGTGTGTGGTCTTTCTGGTTGTGAGATGTCGGGCATTGCTGATATCTGATAGTCTGATAGCCGAGTAGGGGGCTTGGGGTTTAGGGTTACTCGTGTTGTTGACTATGTCCCCGGAGCCTCTAAGCGGCCATAGCCAGGGTTCCTTTAAAGGGGATGCCATAGGGGTTACCAAGTGTTTAGGATTTAGGGGCCCTAAGAGTCAGCAAAGGGGTTCGTTTCAGCTTTCATCTGCTGTCGACCCCTGCTACCTTCCACGGAAGCTCGATCTGGTCGAAAGACTACTGAGACAAGGAGAAAGACAGCAGTACATGACACTATGAAGCATAGGGTTTAGGGGTTAGGGTAGTGTGCCACGTACACCCTATAAGTCCCTAAGTTCTGGCAGCATACTAAGCATGCGATATACGTACTCTGCCCACGAGGCTCACTTCCTTCGCATCCAGACACTGCGAAACCACAACAACCCGAACTCAAAGTTTACAGCTCACCCAAAGGCCCCAAAGTAGTTCCCTTTGGGGGTTCATTTTGAGAACCGTAGAAGCTAATCCCAACAAGGAACTACTTCGTGGCCTATGGGTAAAGACTGAGCCATGTCAAGTTTGATGTTGTGCTTCTTGCGGTCTGCCGATGTATCTTAAAGGTTGGACTAGATACAGTAGAAGCCCTGAAGTTGGAACCCCTGTAGCCTCAATCCTTAAGAGTAATGTACAGGGAATCCCAGCACTATTTGGCCTTAATCCGGTTTCCAACTTTATGGAGTTTACTATACGGAGCATCAGCTTTCAGTTGCATTCGCAAGTCTCGTGGCATGACGAGGCATACCTGTAGACTTCGGGGTTCGACAACCCTGCCCAACACATCCGAAGTGCACAAGGTTGTAAGTGCAACATGATGGAAATGCTACCCGTGCTACCTTAAACCCTCAGGAGAGAGAGAGGGCGAGCGGGACAATGCATGCATACATACATATAAAGACACACCCAGATATACATATATATATATATATATATATATTTCTTTATATTTTTATTTATTTATTTATATATATATATATATATATATATTATACGTGTAAGTAAACGTGTTATATGTAAGTGTATATGTGTACGTGATGTTTGCACGGACAGATAGGTAGATAGACGCATACACTTACAACACACAAACGCGCATCACTAGCTATACACGTATATGTAAATATACATACATATACATGTACATGAACATATACACAGACATAGACATCGACATACTGTATACATGTACTTATACATATACATGTACATAGATGTATATTTACATAAACAAGTCTGTATGCTTTTATGTATATATACACCGGCAGGAATGAAGTTTCGTCGCAGTTGCCTATGCCATCATGCGGAGGACGTGGAGTACCAGTAGTAAGTGCGTTTTACATGACCTGGCTAGCGCAGGAATTTATCCACCGGACTAAAATTATACTACTATAATGTTCCGGGCGGCGGACTGGTTAGAGGAGCCTAAGGAGGAAAGGGGTTTGCAAGGTGTTCAAGAGCGGCATGCAGGCGTACGACGAACTTTCTTCCTGCCGCAGGATATATATATATATATATATATATTTATACAGATATACATAAGCACACATATTCACACCTACATACACACATACATACACATACACAGACGCAGACATGTACACACATACATACATACATACATACACGCTTGCACACATACATACATACATACATACACATTCATACATACGCATACGGATGCATTCGCATACACGCACACGTACAGAGACGTACATACACATACATACGCAGACACATGAATGCATGCATGTATGCATGCATACATACGTGTACATATATATATATATATATATACACATCTTCACTTGACACTGGTGTCTATATCCGATATGTCCATTCATAGTTTCATATGAATGCAACTGAATCCGTGTGTATCTATATATACAGTTGTTGCAGGTAGTTGCATTTATACCTCGGAACACTCGTACATAGATAGATACATGCATACATATAGTCATGTACATGTGCAGACCGCCAGACAGACAGACATACAGACAGACAGACAGCAGACAGACAGAGCAGTGCAGGCAGACAGACAGACATGATGAAGAGATAGCATTCCCACGCACACACGCACACATACACATGCACGCGCGCAAAGACGCGCGAAAGTTTGGATCCCCTTAACCCTCAGCCCTAAGCCCTAATGCCTCGCCTGGATTGCCCGAGTGCGAGCGCCGAAACCCTAAAGCCATAACCCCAAAGGGTCCAAGTAATAGTATAGTCTATTTGGGGGGCCCAAATACCTACTAAGGACCTACAATAATAGTACTTGGACCCTTTGGGCCATAGGCCCCGAAGTAGTTCCTTTTTTGGGATTACCCTCTAGGGTTCTACTATAACGGTACTTGGACCCTTTGGGAACCCTATACTCCGTGTTCGGGGCAGCGAGAGGGGCCCGCTTTCATTCGCCGGATCCTTTTCAGGCGCCAGGTCTGCCCTCGAAATAAATAAATATAAATAAATAAATGTATATATACATACATATATATATATATATATGTATGTATTTATTTAGAAAAAGGGCTTTGGGGGCATGTTATGTAGTATAGTTTTAAGCAACCCTACGCAACGTTACCCTAAGAATGTATTCGGGTGGCTTCTTGCAGGGCCTCATGCCAGTTTGGGTGAATGAGATCTAGAGAAGCAGCCAGGTTTATCTAGAGCGCAAAGCGTTTGCATCATGGCCATGGCGTTCCCATGACGTCCTCAGTTGGCGCCAGAGGCGCCACAGATGCAGATTCCGAGATCTCGGGATCGTCCTCCTCCTCCTGGTTCCATCTGCTTCTGGATAAAGTGAAGTCTTCTGTGACCGGGCAGTCCTCCCCGTCCTCCCCTGCTCCTGCTTCCCGGCGCTCCTCCGAGTCTAGCTCTGGGGGCTCGGAGAAGCAGGTGGCAGTTCCAGCGAAGCCGCCGAGCCATGAGAATGGTACCTGCAATCCTTGTGTTCTTATCGCTTCGCGCATGGGCTGCAGGCAAGGTGACCGTTGTCTATATTGCCACCAGCCCCATCCGGAGAAAATGAAGGTGCCACACAGGCCGCGCAAGCAGACCCGCGACAAGTACAAGCTCGCAATACATAAGGTCATTCAAGACCATGAGGACCGGGCCTGCAAGCTTCGGGAGTTTGTCGCACTGGGATCAGATTCTCGAGAGCACGTGCGAGAGAGAGAGAGAGAGAGAGAGAGAGAGAGAGAGAGAGGCAGAACTACCAGACTTGAGGGCAGGTAGGAATCGCGATCACATCTCCGCTGTTCGGAGTCTCCAACCATGGACCGCAAAGGCCCCAAATCCCAAGTACACGAAGCCAAAAAATCGTCTGCGCACATACGGTTGTGAAAGTTGATAACAGAAACTACCCATAGACCCCAAAGTAGTTCCTTTTTGGGGTTACCTTATAAGATTCTAAGTATGAACCCCGAAAAGGAACTACTTTGGGGCCTTAGGGATCCTTAGGGTACTGCATCGCCACAAGATGTCATTAGCTGCCGCGACGATGAGGAGGCGACGACAATGGTGGTGTTGACCATGAGGGTTTAGGGTTTAGGGGTTTAGGGTTTCGGGTTTAGGGGGCAGCGGCCATGATGACAGCGGTTGCAGCGGCGGCGACAGTGTACGAATCAAGATTTGTGAACAGCCCATGCAGCGGGTCCAACATCAGCAGAAGCAGCAGCGGCGGCAAGCAAACTCTGTAGAGAAAGAGGTTCGCGTAGTGAGCTGAGCCTACTTGCAAGCCTAGCAATACTTGTGTGCGAAACACCCGCCTGCGAGTCGAGGAGCAGGCCACGCTCTCGAGACGGATCCCGGAAACTCGAACACCCTTTGACTGAGCAAGGTTAGTCTCATAAGCCGGCACCTTCCTCACCACACTCTGGGATGCCTCCTGAAGCCATTAAACTGCAAGCTTGGCTAGACCCTGAAGGAAATCTACTCGTATTGAGTTTTCGGATCCCATAGCAGGAACAACAAGGAGCCAAAGCAGTGTCTGTAATCTTGATGCGTGTTTAGGACTCCATGATGAGTTAGAAGGAAATTGGCATCAACGGTGCGACAATCCAGGATCTAGGAAAATCAGGTAAAGCAAGAATTCAGTCATTTTTTGTGCAGTGTATCCAACCATGTAAAGCTGTCGCAAAGCCCTTATACATCCTGTATGCTGGTGAAGGACAGCGTGGAAAAGGCCCAGGAGGATCTTCAGGAGGGCTGTTCGAAGCCCGTGTTTGGGGGCGTTCCTTCGGGCTTCATGGCTTATGCCTCATGCTTCAGCTTAAGGGAGTTTGAGGGTTTGGGTTCTGGGTTTGGGGGTTCAGGGTTAAGGCTTTAGGGTTTGGAATTGTTTGCACAGAGTTTAGGGTTGAGGTTTGAGCGCTGCTTGATGTGGAGCTCAGAGTTAACAGCATGTGGATATGTTGTGATCCGTTGTTCCTGTCTACATGTACGGCTCAGGGTAAATCCTGGTTTCGGCGCATCTAAGACCCCTTCTCTTCCTACATGAACTTCGGAGCAATGGCACCAATGTCCCGAACCAGAGAACATCTTTGATTTGTTGAAACCGATGTAAGACGGTCAGCGGCGGTTGTTCTACATCACAGCCGTTGTTGGGGGTATCTTCATCCGAGTAGCCTCCGAATAAACTACTTCGTTACAAACTGATGCAAATCTAACTACCTCCAAGCCCTAAACCCTAAACCCTGACCCGTAGAGGACCATGGCACCGCCCACTTCATGTTGAAGATACCCATAGTACCTATCACTCGGTCTCGAAGCTCTCTGTGTCGTGTCCACAGGAAATGGCGCGCCGGAGCCCATACCTTCGCAACCTCCTGCGTCCCAGCTGCGGGTTAGTGACTTCGGCGCTAGTGCGCCGAGAAGCACTTGAGGATCAGAGGGGCACCTATAGTCTCCGTCGTAGTTCTTCTTTTTTGGTTTAACCAATTTTATATTAAGGATCCCAAAAGGTAACCCCAAAAAGGAACTACATGGAGACTATAGGTAGGATTGAATTTTCTAGTACGCGATAGGTAATCAGGTTGATAGCGTCTTAAAGCACAGCGGTCGTCCTACCACACCTTATCTTTGCAAGCCATACCTATCCATACCCAACGGCTCCATGTACCCATATAGTAGGTACTAAGGCCTTAAAGTACCCATATAGTGACCCCTTTAAGGCCCAAGTACCTACTATATGGGTACATGGAGCCTTAGAGATAGAGCTGTCCAAAACGCTGAAGGAGTAAGCTTCCCCGCTCTGTTGGGTCTGGGGTTTGCATCAGATAGGGCTTCGGAGGTCCGGGTTTCGGGTCTATAGTTGATAATGGGAGCCTTCTGACATATCATGTCATATCGCTGATGGATACAACCGTGCTTGGCAAATAGATTCCTGGGCTTTGTGAGTTGTAGTTTTCAGGCTTGGCATTGCAGACGGAAACGTCGTGAGTCATTGAGGCATGGCATCCTGAACGCAATGACAGCAGCTCCGGCCACATGGCTATTATTCGCCCTTTCAAGCTAGGATTCGCGGTTTAACAGCTCCTTGTAAGCAGGAGCAAAAGAAACGAGAGGGCACGCTTGCCGAATACTGAAGCTGACATATCTGAGTTGAGATAAGGTAGGTAGCTACATTTTGGGGTGGGATGCCTTATTTATTTCTGGTATAATATACCCCCCAAACCGTATTCGAATCTTTAAGGCCCCTATGTTACCATAGTTACCATCAGAGAACTACTTAGGAAGCAGCATATCTTTCCTCTTCTTTGGATCTTGTAGCCCAAGCCTGCAGAAACAGAAGAGAGGTTGCTTGGTGATGTCGGTTTTGGGGTTTAGGGTCGAACTTAACCCTGAATAGCCTACCTTTTCGATTCCTTATTATGATTTCTTTACATAAGTCCTAAAAAAATCTAGGTTAGGGTTTACCTATAGTTTCCATTGTAGTTGCTTTTTGTTAGTTTAACCAATTTTATATTAAGGATCCCAAAAGGTAACCCGACAAAGGAACTACAATGGAGACTATAGGTAGGTTTTAGGAGCAGCGAGGGATCTGTTGCGACTTCGGGGTGGTGTTTGTAAAAATTACCTTCGCGCACTCTCCCACTTCACTCGACCCTCTCGTGGTCATGCCGGGGCACCGCCCAGAGAACCCAATGCCCCTTAATTAAGGAGTATACCTGAAATGATAAGGGCCGTAATACTATGATTTAAGGTATATTCCTGAATTATGGGGTATTGGGATCTCTTTGCGTGGTCCCTCTCTCAAAGTTCCGAAGCCGCCTGAGGCTTCTAATGTTACTCTTTGCCCAGGCTCGAAACTCAACGCTGTTGCGCCTCATACGAGTGCTTCCCTTGGCCCGAAATCCCACATCACTGATCCAGCCTACGGTTGATGATATAAATCCTGCATTACCTTAAGGACCCTAAACTATGGGGATTATGGTATATTCCTTATTATGGGTCATGCAGGATTTACATCATCAACCGTAGCAGCAGAGGAGTCGGCAACCTTCAACTGTTTTGGGGTCCTATAACACCTTCATAACCCTGAACCCTAATCCCTATATATTCCCAAAGGTCAACCTTCAGCTCCGCTAGGCTACTGGACCAGTAAGCCGAAGCTTCTCCATCTCCAGCCGAGGACTCTCAGATAACAACGAATTCCGAAGGCGGCTGCAGCGTTTCACCCTGCCCTGAGAGTTGGGGTGAGCTCTGAGCCCAGCTCCTAGTAGGGTTAAGGGTCAAGCGTTCAAGGTTCAGAGTGGAGAGTTTAGGGCTTAGGGTTTGGAGTTTAGGGTTCAAATTTCGGGTTTAGGGTTTAGCATTTCCAGGTGGGAATTAGGTCGTTCCTTTGATTCCGGGTACATCGCGGAATTTGCACCTTTTCGGAATTCAGCATCCTTGCAAGTCCCGGTGGCTACCGGTGCTACATTGAGGAAGATTCGTCTCGAGCTGTCCGGCAGCAGGGCCATATATAGGCACCTCCGCGCGGTTTTGCACTTTTCTAATCGAGCAAAAGACGATGAGAAAGAGATTTCGGAGGTGGCGGCACAGGATAGCTCTCCATCTTACCCTAAGACTCCATGTACCCATATAGTAGGTACTTAGGCCTTAAATGGGTCCCTATATAGGTATTTAAGGCCTAAGTACCTACCAAATCGGTACATGGAGCCTTTGGGTTAGTGGGAACTTTGCCAACCCTAAACCCTAAAACCCTAAACCCTAAACCCTAAACCCTAAACCCTAAAACCCTAAACCCTAAACCCTAAACCCTAAACCCTAAACCCTAAACCCTAAACCCTAAACCCTAAACCCTAAACCCTAAACCCTAAACGGTAAACCCTAAACTAAACCCCACCGAAGTGGGAACTTGCTCCCGGAGGTTTCGTTTCTCGTGTGGCCCAGTAGCGAAGACCGCAGGATTAGAGTTGAAATGGACTTGTCCGAATTACGGCGGCATCTCCTGCTGCACTTTGTGTGCGTATGTATATATAGATACATCTACATATATATATATGTACATATTTATAGTCTCATAGTTGTACACATAACTGTTGTGAGTTTTGCTCGTATTACCGTCATACATGGTGCTGCGTGTGCATGCTTTCATGCATGCATGCATTTAGCTATACGTGTGCACCTTGACAACGACGAGAACATCACAGATGCTGATGGAACCTGATGCGCTCTTGTTATTGTTGTTGTGGTTGTCGTTGTCGTTGTCCACCTGTAACGCAAGCCTTAAAGCCAAAACTCAAACCCTCAGCCATAAGCCCGAAGTCATTAACCTAAAGCCGTACCCATAGGCTCCATAGTAGTTCTTTTTTGGGATTACGGTATGGGATTCTAAATTCTAAGTATGAACCCCAAAAAGGAGCTACTATGGACCATGGAGCCTTAGGGTAGACCATAGGGAGGGTGCTGATTTCCTGAACTCTGTATAATCCCTATAACCCTAAACTGGGAACCTGGCTGAGTTGGCTGTCCCCTTCGGTTTCAGAGCAAGTAGATTTGTATCGATGCGCACTTATCGAAGGCAAGCATTGCAGTAAACCTCGTAAAGTTGGAAACGGAGTAAAGGCCAAATAGTGCTGGGATTCCCTATACATTATTCTTAAAGGATTGAGGCTATTGGGTTTCCAACTTTTGGGCTCTACAGTAAACCCCAAGCTGCAGGTGCTGTTCTTCGAACACCTGGGCCTCAGCCCACGCAGCCTCTTGGCCCACCACCTGGGCTCACGCAGGTACCTGCACCATGGGCTGAAGGCACAGAGACGCTTGCAAGCTCTTATCAGGGGTGGGTTGAGGATTTACAGGGTTTATACCTATTGGCTGTAAACTCAACTTTTCAACTTTTGGGGTTTTTAAAAGGTAGTGGGTTCTGAAAGTTTCAACTTTTATTTCCTTGGTTTTGGGCCAGTGAGTTAGGAGTTTAGGGTCAAGGCTGGTCTTCAGGTTTGGAAGGGTGATTAACTAGATAGTAGAGCTTCTTGGCTCGGGTTAGAGTTGCGGTCCCAAGGCTTGGCAGGTTGCTAAACGGATTTGGCAGATGCCTGCTTCAGTTTTGTTCCAATCGACTGAGGTACAATCCCGCTTCTAGGTGCTCCCTTATCCCTGAATAACCTACCTTTTTAGGGTTCCTTATGATTTCTTTATAAAGGTCCTCAAAGATGTAGTTTCTTCGGGGTTAAGGTCATGCCCCCTGAAGCAGGTGCCGCCAGTGGACACATCTTGGACTCTTACCTGGATTTTTCAGAGGATGAGATGGCGTTGGTGGCTGCCGAACCGGTCGCTCCGGAAGGCGTGTGTAAGAAGGGTCGTTTGAGATTCGAGGATTCCTACGCATGAAAGCTAAAGCCTGGGGCTAAAACCCCAAACCCTAAGCCCCGAAAACCGATCGCGCGCAGTCTGCTCGAGCAAGTCCGCCAAAAAAAGCCCCGAAAACCTAAACCCAACCCTAAACCACCCGCTTGTTTGGTTGTCGTCTCGGGCTTTGAAGGTTGCGCTTAGGACCTTCGGATTTCTTTTGCAGGTCAGCCTGGGCTGAGGCAGTTGGGCTCCAGGCATGTTTAGGGTTTAGTGGTTTAGGTTTTAGGGGTGTAGGGTTTAGTGGTTTAGGGTTTACCTCAGTATCTTATCGGTCCAAAACCCAGCTTTTCAACTTTTGGGCTCTTATGAGGCGGTCTTATGCTGACAGTACTTATTTCTTTGCTAGAAACTGGTTGGCCAAGAAAGGACATTGACACATCTCACACCCAGATATTTTGCCCAGACACGAAGCAAAGTCCAATGGTTTGATTTTGTAGCCAGCCCCAATGCAAGCTCCTGTAATGTAGGGTTTAAGAGCTACAGGGTTCAAGATTGAGTTCTCCTTAATTCACGGGCTTTTTGCGCAGGTTTAGCGAGCAGTACATGTCTTAGAGTTTCAGAGCTTGGAGGAAGTCAGTGATCAATAAAGGACCCTCCATAAATATCTACACTATTTCGGGGACTCGTGATTACAATTATGGTATAATATAATTACCCCAGAACCCTATACTATGTCATAAGGCCCTTGTAGCGTGTTTTTTTTTAGTTCGTCTCGCCGGCTTGAGGGCTGTCTTCTCTCTCCCTTCATTTCGAGATTGCGTAGAGATGCATGCACTTTCAAAGCTCCCTGCGAGGTGGATACGGCGGACACAGTATGGATGGCTTTTTGGCAGATTCCGACAAAATGATGCCTTCGCAGGCTGCTTCATCTTCACAAGCACCGGCGTCGGGCAAAAGCTCGAAGTCGCGCAACAAGCTGCGGCTCTAGCGATTCGGGGGCTGAGGGGCTCCTAGGGTTAGGGTTGCGAGTTTAGTGTTTAGGGTTAGGGCTTAGGGTTTAGGGTTTAAGGTTTAGGGTCTGCAGACTCCGATTGCGGATGTAGGTCCGGTAAGCATTCGGTAGGTTACTGGGTTGTAGGTCCTGTAGGTCCTTCGTGTCTCATATACAGTTTACGGATAGGTACCAGAAGGCCCCAAGGTAGTGCCTTTTTTGCGGTTCATACATATAGAAGCCTAAAGGGTAATCCCAAACAGGAACTACTGCGGGGCCTCGGGGGTAGTATGCAGACACGGCTCAGTTAAATACCCTATATTCTAAACCCTAAGCCGTAAACCCTAAACCGTTACACACAGCTTCAGGGTTTTGGCTTAGGCTGCGGGAGTTCTGGAGCTCGCACGAAAGCCACCAGTTTTTCGTGGCATCAAGGATTTGCTCAAGAAATCTTGATGTCACTGTCTACCCTATAGCCTATACCCAAAGGCCCCAACATAGTTCCTGTTTGAGGTTCATATTTAGAATTCTATACGGAAATCCGAAAAAGGAACTACTATGGGGCCTATGGGTAGCTTCAACGGTGAAGTGAGTGAGGCTTTGGCTGGTGAGTTGCTTGGGAGGCCTAACGCCGAAAATGCAGTTCCCTTATGCGCCCTCAACAAAAAAACACGTCATCGATAACAAAATAAGCCCTGGCCCGACTTTGGAGGAAGTTCACCATGAGTCTCATTAACTGCTATCAGGCCAGGCGAGTTTACATGGGTGGCTCCTTTAGCCAAGCAGCACTGACAGCAGCAGCTTTTCCATCCAACACACTCTGCCTTTATAGGGACGCTCTGCCAGGGGCTTTTGGTCAGCACACCACAAGTCTCCAACCCACAAGGTTGAGCAATCATAAAATCCCCAGAGATCCATAAACCCTAGTATTTGCCTGCCCGTGCGAGTGTGAGCGTCGAAACCCTAATATTTAATGTATATTCCTGAGAGGGAATGCGTATTCCTTAATTGAGGGGTATTGTGTTCTCCAAGTCCGA
The DNA here is from genome assembly GCA_905221615.1 of Symbiodinium sp. CCMP2592. NCBI lineage: Eukaryota > Dinophyceae > Suessiales > Symbiodiniaceae > Symbiodinium > Symbiodinium sp. CCMP2592. Next base: position 1,317,845 of record CAJNDT010005969.1, read on the forward strand.
CTCTTAGGTTTGAGTGGCTTTGAGGTTTAGGGGGTTAGGGTTAAGGGATCCTTTAAAAGGTGCTATAAGGGTTCCTTTAAGGGATCTATAGGGTTTGGGGATTTAGGGGACAGTTAGGGTTTAGGGATTTAGGGGTTAGGCTATAGGGTTTAGGGTGCAGGGTTTGTTTACATAGTGGGTTTTATTCGGTCCTTTTCCGATATCAGCAGGCTGAGTGTGCATTGCCTTATGTCAGCCGAAGCCCGCATCCTAGCCGGCAAGAACCGCAAATGTTGTTTTATCTTCGGACTCGTCAGGACGCGTTCCTCGCTCTGAGAGTCTCGAGTGAAAGCTCCGAAAGTCAGACTTAAACCCTATATAAATCCTCAGTACTGTACTATACGGGGCCTTAATATTTAGAATAGGGCTTTGGGGCCCATTATACGATAGCTATAGTAAGGAAATCCCAAAATAGTATTGGTAATTATTTGGTGCCCTACATTACTTCTTCGGTCACTAAGAAAGACGTGCGAATCAGGCAGCAACCCTCCGGGGATAAGGGCTTAGAGTTGCTAACACCCTACCCATCAAAGGGGAAAAGGAGGGACACTTAATGGGGACCCCTACCCTATAACGGGGCAATGTAATGGGTATATATTAGCTCTATTAAGGGTATATACCTAGGGGTCCTTATTAAGGGTCTCTCCTTTTCCCCTTGGAACCCAAGCACATTCTCCAAACAACATTTCAGACTCGAGCACGGAGACTATGGTTTGTGGGTAGCTGCGAAGCCCTACTTTTAAGTGCACAGCAGCCTTTCATCTAGAGCATGAGACCTTCGGTCAGGGCAGGGGAATTGAGACTTTTGCCACTCTTAAATATACTTAAAACTTATGATAACCTGTTATTCAGCAAAAACCCACACCCACACCTCACCGGACTCAACCCTTGGGTTGTTCTAATGTTTGAGAACTGAGCCCGCATGGATCGCAGCTTAAAGCATGGGATGCACGTCTAAGCCCCCTTCTGTTCAGCTCCCAAAACTGCACCGCTGACAAGAAGCATCTGGGTCTCGAGCCTGGCAGGCTGATCTTAGGGGTACTTAGAAATGTTTTTTTATTTTTTGGTTAATATAATCCCTAAGAAACAGCTAAAATTATAATTTTTGCTAGGGTTCTATTTGCAGTATAGGTGGTGATGAAAGATCAGAGGTAGGCAGAGAGACCCTAAGGGTCCATGTGTCCAATGTATACATTGGCCTTAAAGTAGTCCCTTCTTGGTACTTTGGTGCCCAAGTATATATTAGTTGGGTACATGAACCCTTAGAGGCAGAAGCAGAACCAACATTGATGATCATCAGAGCATCGCCGCGGTCATTGCAATCACCCGTTCTGCTTCCACGCGGAGATAGATTTGTTAGCTTATTGTCGGTAAACACGGCCACTGTTCTCTACCGACCTTGGTAGCAGTGATGCGGAATATCCTTCAGATGAGTTCGGATAATGACGGCCTTACACGAGGACAACCACAAGCATGAGATCCTTTTAAATTTTACGTATGTTTCCTCCATAAGACCCGGAATAGTGCTTGAAGCGATGCTGGCGGATGCGGGCATACTTTTTCCTTGCTACTTCCGGCGGCAAAAGCAAGATTCCGCACACTTCTGGCAGCAGTTGTGACATTCTGTACCAGCCAGCGCGCTGGATTGGAAATGTCTTAGTTTGACCAGGGTACTCATGAGTCGCTCAATCCCTAAAGAAGGCACCCCATGGATCTCGCTCATCAGGGATCTTCAGCATAGCTTGGAGGTTCATGGGTAGTTATAAGTAGAGTTATAAGTAGGGTAGCTGTACTTATAACCCATATTAGGGGACTTATAACCCTACTTATAACTACCCATGAACCTCCAAGTGATCGCAAGGATGAGAAGTCTTCCGTCTCCAGATTTGCTTGCACTTCGAACTTACATCACCCCATGCCACAAAAACGCGAAGAGCTTGTGGTTTGTGGAAGCAGTGAGAGCATGGATCTCCCCCTAAGCCTTGGCGCTTCAATGTGACTTAATGTAAGGGGCCTTAATAATTAGAATATGGGTTTGGGGGCTTGTTGTGTAATGGCCCCCCAAAACTCCATTCTAATTATTAAGGCCTATATATTACTCCTAGCCGGATCTTTCTCTGATTAGTGCAGCCATGCATGAAGCTACCTATCTGAAACAATGTACAACCTCGTAGAAGGCTCGATTGAATGTCCACCAGTGCGTTCGTATAACCCTCATGTCGGACTTCATCACATCCTAATGAGGTGGACATCACAGACGGTCCATGATGGCTACGAACACGTGTAGAGGGGGAATGTCATTGAGATCGCCCTGATTGTTGGGTCCCTGGTTCAATTCTCGAGCAGACCTTGTGCTGCCATCCGATACATCTGGATCCGCATTATCGCTGATTCCTATGCGCATGGAAGGGAAGATGTGGGGAGAAACCTGGTTCCATTTCGATCCGCAAGCTCTAGCACCCAAGCAAGCTTCAGCGGTCAAGTAGCTGCAGATTCTACAGCGGATGTTGATGGAGGTGCTTCTGGCTGATGGGCCTTCAATCCTTGGTCGGTGTCGTTGCTTCGCATATGACCCAAAGTGCTGGAACAAGTGAACCGGGTACCTTGAAACCTTCATATTTCCACAGGGGTGGTGACACTAGCTGTATCCAGTACAACTATTCCTCATTGTAAAACTCCGACTCGGAGTAGTCCTAGAAGTAGTCCTATTAAGTCCTACGAGCAGGCAGAACCTCGGTATAATGCGCCGAATGCATAATGGAGTCGAAAGTATGCAGGATCCATTCTGGGACGGCATGTATTGTCAGCGAAGCCTCTCGCTCTGCCTAGACACACGAGCCGACGTGATCACGGTCGAGGTTGAAATACCGGATCAACCAGGTTTCTGCTTAAATGCGGCCCTTGAACACCAGGTTGCCAAGCCCCAAACTAGCAGCCCTGAGCCCTTGACCTTGTCGAAGCTGGACAATCTTTGGTTCGCTTCTTCACCCATACAGATCCCTGCAGATGCTATAGATTGTGTGTAATGAGTTCAAGCCGCGTCAAAGCAGCACAGCTTTCTTCGGATGATTATGTCGGCTCATGTGTTCCGTGTTGATCTGAAGCCAGAATCCTGGGAACCAGGAAATCAAGAAGCCTTCATGCACCACCAGAAGTCGAATTCCGTGCTTGCAGATGGACATCTAGACATCAAAGCCTCTGAACAAACTTTGGTCGGTAGAGTTTAAGCAACTCGGACGGGTCGGAATACATAGGACTGACTAGCCAATAGAGTCACAAGCTTCCAGATGCCCTTGCTCGCAAAATGGCTGATTTGGGACAACACGCACACACACACACACACACACACATACACACACACACACACACTTGATGGACTCTTGATTGCAGCACCGCGAGTTGCGAGAGGGGCGGCTAGGCAGAATCCACTTGATGCTTCTTGTTGCCGGCATCCCAACGAAGAAAGGACCAGGTGAGGGAAGGGCTCCGGGAAATCCAACCAAGTTTCTCCATCTTGGCTAAATCCTCCTCCTTGTTCACCACTTCATCCAGACGCGTCCGAAACTCCTTGAACAAGCAGTACAGCAGCGCCGCCCTCATCGGCCTGTCCAGCTTGTCCGGCTCCTTCTGCTTGATCTGCCGCCAGGAATTTGCCGCTGCTACTGCTACTGCTACTGCTACTGCTGCTACTACTGCTGCTGCTACTACTACTACTGCTACTACTACTACTACATCTACTACTACTATTTCTTCTTGTGTACTATTATTGCTACGAACATTACTTTTAATGGCCACTAGGTTCTAACTACTAAATACGAACTACCAACTACCAACTACGAGCTACTAACCACAAAGTACCATCTACTCACTACTAACTACTGACTACTAACTACTAATAACCAACTACCACCACACTACTACTGCTACTACTACTACTACCACTACTACTACTACTACTACTACTACTACTACTACTGCTACTGCTACTGCTACTGCTACTGCTACTGCTACTGCTACCACTACTGCTACTGCTACTACTACTACTACTACTACTACTACTACTACTACTACTACTACTACTACTACTACTACTACTACTACTACTACTACTACTACTACTACTACTACTACTACTACTACTACTAATGCTACTACTACTACTACTACTACTGCTACTGCTACTGCTACTGCTACCACCTACTACCACCTACTACCACCTACTACCACCTACTACCACCTACTACCACCTACTACCACCTACTACCACCTACTACCACCTACTACCACCTACTGCCACCTACTACTACTACTACTACTACTACTACTACTACCACGACGACTAATAATACTGCTACTCCTATTGCTACATTCTGCTGGGAGTTTAGACCCCATAAGTGTGGCACCGAACCTGGTCAACTTGCAAACTTGCTAAATCTTGCCCATATTGCCAGGCTTGGCCATCTTGGTGGTGGGTCAAGGTAGTACACAATCTTGGTAATCTTGAAATCTTGCTCGCTTAGGGGGTTGCACGATTGCTGGTCAAGGTTGTCAAACTCGAAAACTTCCAGTCTTGAAAAGTGGTTTTTGCTAAGGGGGGAAGCGCATGGTAATCTGCAGCATTAGAACCACAAGCTCAACCAAGGTCGTTTACATTTGCATTGGACACGTTCACGTGGTGCATACTAATGTCTCTGCATGCTGCGCAAGTGGCAGCGGGATTTCACCATGCTTGGCAGGGGTTCTTTTGCAGCCCCCCCCCCCCTGCCGTGCTCGAGTGAATTACTGTGTTTTTATGTTACGCATTTGGCATTTAGTAGGTCGGCCCTACAGTTACAAGCATGTAGGGACACTTGCTGCTCCGAGGCAGCTTATCCAAGGTAATGTTGTCACACATGCCCGCCGATGGTACTTCTCGCCTTGACAGCAGGCACTGTACGTGCACTGCTAGTGGTACTCATCGCGGGCTGGCCCGCTGCCTGTTGCCGAGTTGCCACAATACCGAACAGTTTTTGCAAAGAAAAAGGCACGTGTGCATACGTCGCTGTGTGTTAGGAACGGGAATACTAACACCGCAAGCCGTGCGAAACTTCAGTAAGTGCAGAGGGTGAACTGAAGCTGCGACACGCCCGCATTAGCCACCGGACTGGCGCGAAATATAACCGTTTCGGCCGCTTCTATCCACGGCTCGGGGTCAAGAGGTTCAGGGAAGTTCTGCAGTACAACATGGCATGCTTATTAAGGGCAAAACGCGAAACCCCACAACCGTACTGGAGGTTCATGGTAATTACTTAGTAACTAAGGCTATAAACAAGGTAACTATACTTATAGCTGGTTATATCCCCAGTTAAGGTACTTATAATTGTACTTACCGAATCCCATGAAACTCCAAGTAAGGATTGCCCTGCGAGGCTGTGTGCGCTCCGCATTATTCAAGGACCTTGGCACTGGAGGGTTCGGGGTCCTGAATGCGACATGAATACTGATATCGGTTTCATGCTTGCGGGTTCTTACTCAAAAGTTCTTGGTAAGTGAAAGCTACAACAGCTACAGAGTCAGTAGAACTCGATATTCGACGATGCGAGCGTCCGTGCATGTAGAACATGTGACGGCAGCCAGATTGTGTTCGGATAGCTTGTCGCATGTGATTGTATGGTGCTGGTCATCTCACTGGCATGTCTTTGAAGAAGCGCAACCTCAATCGTGATCCCTCGGCCCCTCGGCTTTAAACCACAAGTCCCCAAACCCTGATTTCTAAATGTCTGCAGTTCGTTTGAGAGTCAGAGGCGGTATGCCCGAAACCCTCAGGCAAGATGGTTACTTTAGGGCCAGGGTTAGACTCGAAGGTCTGCATAGCTATGCTGCTTTATAGTTGTATGGGGGAAGTACTCAACTTGTATGCTTGGGGGGTCAGGGGACTTAGTAAGTAGACTTAAAAGTACCCTAAAGGGGACCCGAATTGGGGTTATGGTTCTTATAAGTCCTTAAAATAACCACTTACTAAGTCCCCCGACATTCTAGTACCCTTATAGATCCCTTATAGTAGCCCCTATAGACCCCCTTAAAGAGAGCCCTTGAAAGGGAACCCTAGGCCCCTAACCAGTTACTAAGTCCCCCGACCCTCCCCCTAAACCCTAAACCCTAAGCCCTAAACCCTAAACCCTAAACCTAAACCCTAAACCCTAAACCTAAACCCTAAACCCTAAACCCTAAACCTAAACCCTAAACCCTAAACCCTAAACACGATGCCGCTGTGAGCAATGTGGCATGGCCTCGTGGAGGCTCCAAGCGCCGCGACAGTTGATGTAGGCGGGAAATCTTCATGGGAGTTTCCGAAAATTAGGGATACCTTATAGGGTTCCTTTAAAGGGCTCTATAAGGGTTTTGGGTTTCCGAATATTAGGGGCACCTCATTTTGGGATCCATAAGGGATTCTTAAAGGGATCTTTAGGGTTTAGAGTTTCCGAAAATGAGGGGTACCCTGTTTTGGGGTCCTTGTAATAAGGATCCTACTAACCTATTACTTCTGGCACTATATCAGGGTCCCCCATTTTCGGAGACTCCCTCATGATTCTTGTTTAATCGTGTCCTGCTACGCATTGTTGGTGATGATGAAACAGCCGCACGGAGTCTCTGAAGGCGACGGCTTACTCCTGCATACGACGAGGACGACCACCACCACTACCCCTACTCGTACTACTGGATTAAGTAAGCGCAGGTTCTGCAATTACTAATTGCCTTTGGTGCATCGTGTCACTGAAGTGAAATCAAAGCCGCGTGGAGACTGCTTAACAGGCACTGCCCCATCGACATCACAACCCGTACGAAAAAGCGGAACACCCCCGAGCCACAAGCACGCTGAAGTTGATTCCGGAGGCAAGGCGTCAACACCATGCCGTGCATTGTATCAAGACGAGGTCGAGCAGTGGCTTGTTTGAACAGGTCGTCCATGCAGGGATTTTGTGGTAGCCGGCTACATCAACCTTAAACCTTAAACCCTAAATCGAGAAGTGTACCAAGTCGAAACCCCTAAATTCTAAACCCCCAAACAAAGTGTGAGTGCTGAAACCCTAAACCCTCAACCCTAACCCCCTAAACCCCTAACCCCTAAAAACCCCTAAAGCTTAAGCCCTAAACCCTTACACCCCTAAACCCCTAAAGATCCCTTAAAGGAACCCTTTATAGTACGCTTTATAGGATCCCTTAACCCTAGTCCCCTAACCCGAGTCCCCTAAAGATGATCCCGTCCTTGTACCCATGGAGCCGCAGGCCTCCCGCAGTTCATCCTACATGTCAACCACATTCATAGGGACCCTTAGGGGTGTAGGGGGAGGGGGGGTAGGGGGCCTAATTCCCATAATAAGGATTAATCAGGCTTATTTAAGGAAATATAGTCCCCTACACCCTCCCCCCTACACCCCTAAGGGTCCCTATGACACATGTGGGGCATCCAGCCTTCCAGCAAATTCGCCTTCTTGCTCGTACATGTATAGTATATGGGAGTTTCCGAAAATTAGGGGTCCCTTCTTTGGGGTCCTTATAATAAGGACCTACTATTTAGGGTACTATATTAGGGTCCCCTATTTTCGGAAACTCCCATATACACTGTTTCACTAGATGTCAGATTCGGCCGGCGATGTCTGACAGCACCCTTCGACTAAGGCTAATCCCACTGGAGCTGCGAAGAAGTCGCCCCAATGCCAACATTGGACAGCCACCCGCCGATCGCATTGCAACTTGTCGGTGCATTCCGTTCGCAAGTCGGCCACCTCTTTTCTGGAAACCCTAAACCCTAAACCCTAAACCCTTTTAAGGTTACCCTTAGGGTACTCAAGGTTTCGAAAATACGGTTCCTCATAAGGGTTCCTTTTAAGGCCTCCTATCAGGGTATCATAGGGGATGCACGAAAACTTTCAATCTTTGATGGGCAGGTGCCTTGCTGTTGCTACGGCACCAAAAGGGAACGCACACATATAACCCGTGAGCCTCAACAGAAACCTGTTGAGAAGAACCATGCCGAATGAGCTTGCAGACAATATGAGATATCATTCAGGCTTCCCCTTGTTAGAGTCTGTACCATAGAATGTGCGGCAAACCGACTGGAACGGAGTCCGAACTCTGGGTTGATCCCGGAGCCTTAGCCAGCTATGAATCTTGGGACTCCAGTAGCAAGAACCGCGATAGAATAGCTAAGTTGTTGCTGAACTACGAAGGCCGGATTGAAGCCTTCAACAGCGACAGTACGGTTTGGGTACTACCTTGATGCAGAGTCGGTTGAGCCGGTAAATGCACACGCAATCTTTTTGCGGGACGGGGCAGTGTTGCCATTGGTTCTGGAGGCTTTCCGGCAAAACTTTTTTCGAAGTTCGGAATTAGGATGCCTCCTAAAACCTCATCTTCCGAGGATGACGCATTCAGTTAGACAGTTATGGCTCTCAGAGGCAAAAAATGAGCGAGAGAGACTGCGCACATGTTCATCGACATACACAGTTTTTACTAGTAGGTGCAACCCACAACCTTCATTTCCGCACCTACACATATGTGCTGATTAACTGATGTATGGTCTGGCTGTTTTTTAAATTCTGGGCAGAAAGAGTTTATAAACAGACATGTTTGCAACAACGACCTCTGAATGTGTATGTATGTATGTATGCATGCATGCAGCAGCAGGTAAGTGCATATGCATACACATGCCTATCTGCACACAGGATTTTTTTCAGGAACAGTCTCTGACTGACGTGCTCACTGATGCTGCAGCTTCTGCGGCTACATACGGCGAATTCGGGACAGGGAGTATATATTCAATCTCTTTTATGCTGGCATTGTGTGCATGCATGTCTTTCCGGATAGTAGTAGTCGTCGCCGTCCTGGTAGTAGTAGTAGTAGTAGAAGTAGTAGTAGTAGTAGTAGTAGTAGTAGTAGTAGTAGTAGTAGTAGTAGTAGCAGCGGTAGTAGTAGTAGTAGTAGCAGCAGTAGTAGTAGCAGTAGCAGTAGCAGTAGCAGTAGCAGTAGCAGTAGCAGTAGCAGTAGCAGTAGCAGTAGCAGTAGCAGTAGTAGTAGTAGTAGTAGTAGTAGTAGTAGTAGTAGTAGCAGCGGTAGTAGTAGCAGTAGTAGTAGTAGTAGTAGTAGAAGTAGTTGTAGTGGAGACTTGCTCGGTGTGCAATATGTGCTTCATCTAATGCAATTCAGTATGCGATACTATATGCACTGCAATACATTGCAATGCAGCTCAACCCCCTGGCATGCAATGTATTGCAAACGGAGTTCAAGGTTTGTCATAATGCAGAAGTGGGAATAAAACATATAGTCTGCAACGCAAAGTCGGCTCATGTAATGCAATGCAACTTAATTTCACATAATGTGCCGTAACGCATCACAGCAGAACATTGTGCAGACATACTTGTAGTATGCATATGTGTATACATGTTTTACGTTATACACATGTGCAGGTAGGCTTTGAGCGAGCTGTCCCGAGGTGAAGCAGGTGCAGCAAGCGGACCCTTGGCTTTGGCTCCCTCCAAGGGGCTTTGATTGTGGCGTTGGTTTGGGGCCTTAGGGGTCTTCACGAGGACAAGCTCGTACTGTTGATGACATGAATCCTGCATTACCTTAAGGACCCTAAGCTACGGGACTTACGGTACATTCCTTATTATGGGGAATGCAGGATGAATATCATCAACCGGTAGCTCAAAAAGTCTTCAGGACAGCAGCCTAGCGAGCGATCCAACATGGAAGGTTGCGGTAGGACGCGCTTCTCTCCCTGAGGACAAAGCGCCAAAGTTGGTGGACATCTCGGCAATGCATGATAACTCGTCTTCCGGCTGAACAGTTTGAGGTTCTACTGGATGTGAGTCGCTGGTTCGACAGGCAGTCCCAGTCAGCACCCAGATCAGAAATCTCATCCTTCACTCCGCCAACTTCTAAGTCCAGAAAGTTTGAAGCAATGAGTTTGGGTGGATGACTTTTTGTTGCTTCCCAGTGGGCCCTTCAGGCTTTGCAAGCGCATCCTCGTTGAGCCAGAAGTCGGTTCTCCAGCTGTCCTTCCTGGAGCAGAAGTGCGGGCAAAGTGTGCCGGCTATGCTGAAACCCTACCTTAACCACCTTTTTAGGGTTCCTTATTATGATTTCTTTATATATACGTTTTTCGGGGTTAAGGTGAACCCTAAACCATAACCTTTAGGATTAGACTGCTTAGACCCTTCAAGCATTCAGTTCAGGGCTAAGGGCTATAGCATTCAGGCATTTGGATGAGGGGTTGGGTTCTTGGGCTTCCCAAACAGGTGTGAGCTGACATATCTGCCCAGCCTGATCAGGTTCAGGTTCGACGGTCTCGGATGTGTTCCCCCCAACTAGGACCTAGAGTAGGCCCTTGTTCCCTTTTTTAGGGTTCAGGTTCCCTTATAAGCCCCTTTAAACCAAAAAGAGCACCCTTTTTATTCCTAGGCTACTCTTGGGTCTAGCCAATGACCCAAACAGAGGCTGACTGCAATGTAGACTTATGCAACTTCGGGATGGGAATGATGAGCCCTGTGCAGTCAGGAGTCTGTGCCAAATGGGGGTGTCCGAAAATGGGGGTACCCTATTTTGGGGTCCTTATAATAAGGATCCTATTATTTAGGGTACCATATTAGGGTCCCCAAACCCCCAAATCGGTAAGGTTTAAGTAAGCTCGCGGGGTTTAGGGTCTACTCTTGGCAGACTGAGCAGAATGTTTGCTTTGTCCTTTGTTAGATCCAGTGGCGTTCCTAAATCCTGACCAGACCCGGCCAGAAAACCGTTTCCCGCCGAGACTGTTGACCTCTAACACCCCCCCCCCGGGATACTTGAAGCCCTCGAGTCTAAACGACATCCCAAGAGCCTTAACCCTGAACTAGCGCCCAAAGCCCAAGAACCCCAAAACAGCCGCGAAACCACAGCCCCTGAACCCCAAGCCCCAAATCCTTACTCCAAAAAACCCACACCCCCATAGAAGTCCTTCAAGGGGTTTAGGAGTTTAGGGTTTAGGGTTCAAGAGCCCGAGAAAGAAAGAACCCTTTCGAGAGCCCAAGGATCACCGCCACTCTGGGAGACGAGAAATTGCCACTGGAGCAGCGGCTCCTGCATGGGCCGAAGGAGATCCTCTGCACCACAAGTTGTGTTTTTTTGTTTGAGGATGATGGGTAGATGGATTTAGGGTTTGGGTTCTCGGGGTTACTGGTTTTCTGTAGGGTATAGGGATTGGGAATTTCCCTGAAAAAAATTGGCACATCCACATTGTTTTAGCTACACTGGTGACTCTAGGTACACACTACCAATGAGGATCATACCCGGCCGTGACTTCAAGACACCAAGCGAAATAAAAAGCCGGTGCGTCGGAACTGGGGCAGGCCTGAACCCCAAATCTCAAACCCCAAATCCCCTAATCTTCGACCCTACTGTTATCCCCCAAACTTTGAACACTAAACTTAGTTAAAGCTAAGCCCTGATTATTCATCATTCTTCAAGCCCAAGCAGGTAATCTTAAGCTTGAGCGAGACCAGTTCCACACCTTACACCAAGGCATTCATGGACTGCTGGCTCTGGCACCCACTGTCACTGGGATTTGGAGTATCATTATTTGATGCATCTTTGTGACCTGTACTTAAAGAGAACCATCATGAAACAACTGTCTGCACCTTTTCATTTTACTAAAAAGGATCCATTATGAAATAAATGGCTGCACCTCTTTCCTGTTACTTGAAAGTTACTTAAACGGAAACATTATGACGTAGATGTCTACACCTTTTTCCTGTTGCTTAAAGGGAGCCATTATGAAATAGACCTCTACACCTTTTTCCTATTTAAAGGGAACCATTATGAAATAGACCTCTACATCTTTTTCCTACTTGAAGGGAACCATTATGAAATAGACCTCTTCACCTTTTTCCTACCTAAAGGAAACCATTATGACATAGACCTCTACACGTTTTTCCTGTTGCTTAAAGGGAACCATTATGACATAGCCGTCTATACCGTTTTTCCCTGGTTACTTCAAAGCCCAGGTCAGCTTCTCGAGCTGCTGGTCTGCTCGATGCAGCTCCCCGCCGGCAACTTGAAGCCTAGTGTAACCATAGGCTCCATAGTAGTTCCTTTTCGGGGTTACCTTAAAGGACCTAGATACTAATTGGCTGTAAACTAAACTTTTCATCTTTTGAGGCCCTTATAAGGCAGTCGGGTTTTGGGCCAGTGAGGATATGAACCCCCAAACGGAACTACTATGGAGCCTTAGGGTAGACCATAGGGAGGGTTCTGATTTCCTAAACTCTGTATGAACCCTGTAACCCTGAACAGGGAACCTGGCTGAGTTGGCTGCCCCATTCGGTTTGAGAGCAAGTAGATTTGGATCAATGTGCAGCTGATCGCAGGCATCATGGAACGTGAGTAACAGTTACGGATCACCATCAAGCCGTCCGGTTGCGAGCAAAAGTGCGGGATGCATCGAGTGCCCCTGTTTGGTAGCATGGTCTCAGGGTAGTTTGTGCGAAGCTACAAGACATGGACTGCTAAAGACAAGATGTTGCTACAGGGACAGCAGGGTTTAGGCTTTGGGACACCATCTAATTCAAGTTCCATGTGTCGGTAGCTCGCTACTGTAAATCCCAAATCGACATTTACGGCTTGAGCCAGCTCGCCGTCGTCTGGCCAAGTTCGATTTAGACATGTTCGCAAGTTGCTTTGGTTTCTGGTTGCGGAGTTTCCACGACGAGTTCACAAGTCACACCCCAAAGCTTCAAGCCTCGCACTTCACTTCTAGCCTTGGCAGGCTTTCCAGCCGAAAGCTTTGTACAGCCCATGCTTTCAAACCTGGATGACAAGAAAGGCTCAGCAAGGCAAATACAAGGCCTCATCCGCTTGACTTATGGGCTTTAAACCCGTCAATGTCGTCATGCAGGTTCATGCGTTGCTACGTTGACGGTTTTGGGTTTATAAAGCCTAGTCCCATGGTCCTTCAAGTCAGCCCCGAAGGTTGAACCCCGTGCCACCATAAGCTCCAAACCTCGATTATGCTCCGTATGTAGACTTTGAGTAGAAGCCCTCCACAGCACAAGGGTTGAAGATTCTGTCTTTGCACAAAGCCTATGCAAAACCAAAGCACTGAACAAGTCCCGCATGTACGTCCTCAAAGATTTGATTCCGTATCATGATTCTTAGCATTAGCCCTACAGAGACAAGAACATTGTTAGGATATCCTCAAAACCTGCGCGGCTCGTGACTGAGGCTGGGGGAGACATGCACGGCATCCAGCAGCGATGAGCGGCTGATGGCAGATTCCAGTTTCTGGGCTTTGGACGGCAGCTTCGGGTTTGAGCGTTTTACGGATCGAGAGGTTACTGGTTCCTATTTTCGCAGGGGTGTGAAGTCTTGCGCCCGTCGTTGTTGCTGTTGTTGTTGCCGTTGCTGTTGATGTTGCGGTTGTTGTTGTTGCTGTTGCTCTGCAACTAGCTGAGGGCTGCTGGGTCGTTCCACGATCATTGGAGAGGCTCGGCTGTCGACTTTTGTTACTTTCCATAGCAAGCTTTTGCTTCAATGGGTTCGGATGTGCCCACCGAGACCATAGCTCGCCGCTTGAATCTCGGCCGGCATGGCTTAGGCTTAGATCTTTACCAGCCTTTATGCGGCGGCTGCTGTTGCGTAGAAGATATAACTTGCCTATAAAATCCTCTGCGTCTGGCTGTTGGGTGGCTGTTGCCCAGCAAGTAGTGTCTGACTTTGGCCACAGGGTTGGGGCGACATGGTACGCAGCATTACTATGACGGATTATTCTACTGACACTTCTATCTGTGCTAGTAACAAGTACGAACTGGGTCCACAATGCATACAGTGTGATTATGACCTGACATCTATCCCTTTGCAAGAAGAAGCATCACAGCATGGATCGGCCGCAGCTCTTCTGCAAACATGTGGCGGTTCCAGCTCCTGTAGAGTACACGAGATTTCGAAGCTTGGTTGCAGCACGGAAACTCGTCACCAGAGACTGTTGTTAATACAAGCCCACCTCCCAGCAGCTGCAACCCAGTAAACTAAGAAGATTTTCATGTTGACCGCAAGCTGTAGCACGTACTTACTTTCGGAAACAGAGCCCGGCCGTCTGGCAGGTGGAGTTTGTCGTCAGCCTTTCTGCTGTCAGCGACTGCCGTCCCGAATCTGCTCATGGTGTCATCCAGTGGGCAGGGGAACAGAGCCTTTGCTCATATCGTTTTGGAGGGGCAAGGGGCGGTGGGAGGTTTAAGGTGGTTGACGACCTGGAGATTTAGGAATTTAGGGTGGTTGACGACCTGGATGGTGATGATGATTGTGACTTCGTGTCGGTGACTTGCTGACGCTGATGCAAACGGTGGCGACCACACCCACGATCAGGAAAGTCCCGGCTTAGCCGGTGGTGTAGTGATGGCGACCACAACTATGACAGTAGTGGTCACAATGGCGACGAAGCCAGTTTGGTGATGCATGATAGTGCTGGGTCATGTTGACGCTGAAGATACCGAGTAAGCTTGAACAAGATGACCATGATAATGTCAGGAATATCTTGTTGTGGTCGTGGTTAGTGAAGGTGGTTATTCAAAATAAGACACCGAAGGCGAAAAGTAGTAGTTCGACTGAGTACTATGTGGATGCGGGTGTGAATTACGGTCATGCGACGCAAGGTAGCTGGAACCGAGAACCGTGCAACTAGTGGATATGTGTGCTTGAGCACCCCGGAGGGAGATGAAGGAGACACTGCTGTTGCTCTTGCGTCTGCCAGCACAGCGACTATGCAAACATGCGGGCTCGCACAATGCTAGCTTCGAGAATGCCAGCAAGCCCGAGGCAAGCACTGAATCGGAAGTACCGCTGGTTTCTTGGCACTAGTAGCCGAGGCTAGCTCCACATCGTACAACCCCCAGAAGTGCGAGAGAACCACGACGACCAGGACCACCGCGACACTACCAGGCCATAGGACACGACCGTTCTACCACTGCCAAAACGCTCCCTGTGTACTCGCGGGGTCTGCACGCGCGATCGCAACACCTCCCTCGATGTGTTGGCGCGAGTCCGGAGCACCGCATGACCAAAATGCTTTCACACATCGACTGGCAGATTCAGACACACGGAGGTGGGAATCCGGATGGCTAAGTTAATCGGACATGTTGTTCAACTATTGGCGGGGTTCAGGAGCACGGCCGCGCCACGAAACTTTGCCCCATTTACTGGCGCATTTAGAGACACGGTGCTATTGCTTCCCCCATGTAACTACTGGCGTAAGCAGGGACTGCTGCCGAAATGCTTCCCCCACATCCTGGCGAGTTTCAGGAGCACGGCCACAACGCGTCCTGCAAATAGTAGGACGCGATCAAAGTAGCTAGTGGGAGTCGCGTCCCTACAAACTATTGGCGGCTGTGCCCCGCAAATGCACTAACCCAATTCTCGTTCCCCTTCACGGCAGGCCCAGAGTGTTTGCCATACTCTTTCTGTCCGGGGCAATAGCCAAAGCCTTCTGCCTTGAAACCTGATATGCTTTACCACCAGACCCGAATCCCGGCATCTCTCTAAGCCAGGAAAACGGCAGCAGCGAATGCGCTTCAGCGGGGTCTGCTACATCTCTCTTTGCTCCAGTGAGCCCTGCATGCTGCGGATTCAACACTGGGTTTCCAGTGTGCAACTTGCGGAGTGAATGGTTATACAGTACCCTTGAAATTCATGCCTATCTAGTGTTTTCGGAAAACTCTGAGGTATGTAGCAAAAAGATTCAGAAACTGCGCTGGCCTGTCAGGTGGAACTAAAATGGCTATGTCGCTTGGGGGCAAGTCGTAATGCCACAACAACGTTGATATTGCTTGTCACCCGCGTGCTGCTTAAAAGGCAGTGACTTCTCCGATTTACATCAAACCTGAGGCCTCAAGCGTGAACGCTGAGGTTGCCGAAAACCAAGACATATCATGCTTGAAATTGCATTCAGCTCTGACATGTAAGGGCGAGGGGTTAAAGGCTTGGGATAGCTGGGACGGGCCCATCTTCCGGGATTTGGCTGACAGTAGGTACCAAAATCTGTTATGTGCTTGTCTTGATTATTTTGTTGTTTCGGGCTGTGAAGCCTCACGTGCGAGCGATGGGAGGTACTCAGCCATCGTGCAGGAGCTCACACGCCTGATGGATGCAGGTGGCGGTGGAGGGCTTAGGCCTAGGCCCCAAGCCTTAAACCGTCTGGCTTCTCGGGCTTTCGGGTTCATGGTGGTTCACTCGGCTCAGAGTGCGTTAGTCTACGGCTTCAAACAGGCAAAACCACTTCAGGGCTCCCATGCTTCGAGAGGAAGGATAGGCATCGGGAGTCGATTCGTTTTCCTAAGATGTTGGCAGGGCCCATTGATCAAGGATCCTTCGTGAGTGTCTTGTGCGTGCTTTTTCTAGGGCGACTGTTGAACTGTCTCTGCGACACTAGGCGCCTGCTCAACTATGGAATGCGCGTCTGCCCCATTTCTATAGGTTCTAGATACAGTATCAGATATCGGCTTCGCATGGCCCAAATGCAGTAACTCACGGGTTAACTATAGGGCTTTAGGATTGGGGCCAGCCGTTGTACAAAGACCCCTCCAAAACAGGTCGAATGTTTCAGGCTCGTAATCATATTTATGTTGCAGAAAAGGCCACTGGAGGCGACTTCCGGTTCTTTGCTCCAAACACGGTTTAGGGTTTAGGGTTTAGGGGGGTTTATGGTTTAGGGTTTAGGGTCTATAACCCCGGATCCCGGAATACTCCAGCCTTGTAGGGACCTTGCTTGGGGCTTCAGTAACAATATGTAAAGCTGCTTAGCAATTGATTTGGGTGTGCAAATACACATTGGGCGTGCTTTACGGGATGCTCATAGGAAGCCCATATGTCCAAAATTCCGTACAGAAATTCAACCCGGCAGTCCGCAACCCTTGTATGCAAGATCCATTCATCAAAACACTTTACGGGACATTGCTGATCACAAGTTACTTGCTCAAAGGTAGGATCCTAGCCTACACCATATGAAACAGGTATAGTTTTCAAAAGTAGGGTAGTCGGGTATTACGGCAACCTTATACAGGGAACTCCAGAAAGTTGGAATATGGTTTCATGGTAGGATACACTATAATTTACCATAGAAGGGTTAGGATAATCATATTCCAACTTTCTGGCTTTTACCTTAAGGAAACCTTACAAGACGCCCCAATTTAGAGAGCTACCCCATGTGGAGGTTGATAGGTGCCCTACAAAAACTAGGGCCTGGTGGCTCGAGCTACTATTACTATTACTATTACTATTACTATTATTATTATTATTATTACTATTATTATTGTTATTTTATTATTATCAGTTTTAGTATTATTACTACTTTTATTATTACTATTGTTATTATTATGACTTTTATTATTATTATTATTAATCTAACCATTAATATTACTAGTACTATGACTATTTACTATTACAGTAGAGTCGACACAGGATGCGCACAAAATGGGGACTCTCGGCCATTGAGTTGGGTTCGGGAGTACCATACTTGAATAATTTGTTTGGGTGGCTTTAGGGTAGGGGGTTTAGGGTTTAGGGTTTAGGGAGTTTGGCTACTTGAAGGCCCAGTGAAGAAGGCCAGATGGCCAAGCTGCAAGGTCATGATACTTGCAGACGGTAAGGGGTTTGCGCTTTTGGGCTCCCACCAATGTTTTGGTAATGGTCTGGTAGAGTAAGTCCTATAAGATATGAAAAGGGCCTAAGTTTAGCGCAACCTCGAAATACTGCAGATTTCACATCAGATTCTGAACCTTACTCAACCCTTAAAAGTTGAGCGATGTGGGTGATGCGAGCGCAAATAGTGTTAAGGCATCAGGAAGATCCGAACCCTAATTCTCAAGCACAGGTGGCCTTGGTGATGTGGAGGTGCAGGAAGCTCAATCGCTCCGACTGACATCGAGGCCGCCCGCGTCAAATTCCAGAATCGCTGTTTGCGGATGTTACAATTTGCTTGGGGAAGGGTTGTCGCCACACAGACCCATGATTCTGGAGGCTTCTCTACCCGACCTCCTCAACCCTGCAATAAACCTTCATCCTAGCAACCCTTCTAGCCAGCCTAGTAGTGACCGCTTAACCCTGAGCCCTATACCCTAAACCCCATGCTCCAGATTCAGCATGGGCTTGAGCCAGGGCTTTGGATTGAATCCCTGAGCTGTCCGGCAGGGAATCAATGTTTCGACTTGGAGCTTAGAGCTCTTGGGGTTTAGAGTTTAAGAGTTCAAGTGTTTGGAGTTGCTTCGTGTTCCACGGGCAGGGATGTTGGTTCGGGGCTTGAAGTTTTGTGGAAAGAGTTTGACGTTTGAGGGTTCAGACCTGCGGTTCAGTCTTTTGAGACACCGCAAACTGTTTGTATAGAATTCGCGGCATCGCAAAAAAACCTTACAGAATCCATCTCATCAGCGGGACGGGTGCCTTGCCGGAGGCTCAATCGGAGCTTGTGCCTGCTTCGCCTGGGCATGTGGCCTCTCGTCCTTTTGGACTTTCAGGCTTCAAGATCATTGGTTCAGGGGATTGCGGTGATATGGGAGGATTGAGGTCAGAGTGGTGGCCGATGATCTACCTTAACCCTGAATAACCTACCTTTTTAGGGCTCCTTACTATGATTTCTTCATATTTAAGTCCTTAAAAATGCAGGTTCTTCAGGGTTAAGGTAGGATTTATAGAGGGTGCCGTTGGTTGGCGGAGAATGTCCAACAACGTTTAGAGTTTTGGCCGACCCCCCAAGCAGGGATGCAACAATGGTTTAGTGTTAATAATTGGCTTTTTGAAGGCAGGTCTGCATGTCCTCTGTGAGGTAAAGAAGTTTCGGAGAAGAGGAGCGTCCAGTTCTTCGTTTACAGCTGTACTTACTGGGGATCCCATTATTTGGAGCATTAACTGAGGATCCCATCAGTTTGGGAGGAAGGTGTCGTGGGCAGACCTTATGGAAGCTCCAGCAGTCAGGGGATGCCATGAGAAGGGAAGAGAGCTCCCGACCCTGAACACTAAGCTCTGAAAATCCTGAAACCCTAACACTGTGGACCAGGGTTTTGAGCAACTTCCCTAACTAGCGTGCGCCGAACGCAATAAAGCATGAACACCTGGAATGGTGGCGTTGTTGTCGATTTGGGTGGTGAAGGGATGGTTCACCTTCATTAACGTACCTCTAACTTCAAGAGCCCCCGGTAATCTCTGCTCTGGGAACCCTGAATTCCGGGATGCTTTTGAAACGAGGCAGCGAGCCGCCGATGCCTGCACGGAGGTCTTGCAAGAGGAGGATGGAAATCTGAAAGCCCTGTTCAGGCTGGAAGTGCTTTGGGTTTAGGGCTTAGGGTTTAGGGCTCAGGGGTTTAGGGCTTAGGGCTTAGGGTTTTAGAGCTCGCTGAAGGTGTTTTTGGGGGTTCGAGGGACGGACCAGAAGAACCAAAGGCCTAAATCCAGAACCTCGACCAGTGATTTACATTCCCCCCAAACCCCTAAGCCCTGAACCCCAAAACCGCTAAACCCCTAAACCCAAGTGATTTGGGAGTTTCCGAGAAGTAGGGGTACTTCGAGTGGGGTCCTTATGGCGAGGATCCTACTAGTTAGGGTATTATCTTAGGTTACCCTATTATCGGAAGCTCCCATTTACATCCCCCCGAAACCCAAACGCTCTAAACCCTAAACCGCCACATGACCAGACGAGAGCCAAAGGGATTTAAGGCCCACTCCTTATGAAATTCGGGAGGCTGGCAGGGCTTGGGTATAGGTTTTCGGTAGTTCGTAAACACACATATATATATATATATATATACACACATACACTTACATAAAGTTAACAAGCATGTATACGCCTACATACGTACATACTTGCATAGGCACATACATATGTGCATACTTACAAGCTGACATACATACATACATACATACATACGTAAGCACTGGTACATAAACGCATGCACACACACACACACGCGCGCACACACACAGACATCTATACATGCATACATGCATACATACCTGCATACATACTCACTGAGTCTACGTGCACAGATACACACAGACACACTTACGCACATACACATGTACTTGCATCCTTACTGGCTTGCATACTTACTTACATAGTGAACGCTTACATATGTACATGCATACATACATATATCCCTACCTGCCTGCCTACCCACCCGCCTACCTATCTACGGACGCAAGTACATACTTACATACATATGCACACACACACACACAAACCCATGCACACAAACACACGCGCACACACAAACATATGTACATATATATATATATATATATACATACATACATACATACATATGCACGCATGGAAAGGCCAGATCGATTTCGAACTGTTTCGGAGCCTCCATAAGTCCAGATGCGCAGCTCGGTGTGAGCAGAGGAGCTGAACACGCCACCCCAGGAACTCATCCTAAGGATTACGCTGTGCCCGACATTTCCTGGGTAATTCTCCAAACTCGGGTCCCTTTTGGGGTCCTTTTTGATGAGGGTGCCGTATGATTTGGGGACCTAGGAAAAAGTTTCTGATTCAGACACTCACCACGAGCTGTGCAGGCGCGGCAAGGCGCTCCTGCAGCCTCTTGGACGCAGCTCCTTTTGTTATTCTTCTGCAGAAGAGTAAACCCCAATACACCTCAAGGACCACGGGAATGAGTAAGTACGCGTATAAGGGAGGCTACTACGCGTGTAAGTCACGGAAGTACCGAACCGCTTGCCATGGTATTCTAATCACAGATCCCAATACCCCTTCATTCAGAGATATACCTTAAATCATGATATTAAGGTTCCTCATTATTAAAGAATCTAAGGTATATTTCTTAATTAAAGGTATTGGGTTCTGTAATCAGACTGTCCAGCCACCCTTGGGCCTGCGGTAGTTTTTTCGGGCTTTCAGGAAAGCCTTACTTACTGGACCCCAAAAGTATGTAGAATAATACAATAGCCTTTGATAGGTTTGGGGCCATTATTTTACCTACTTTGGGGGGTCTAGGAAGCGTCGGAGCTTGTGGTACAAGAACTCTAGCGGTCCATGTACCCAATTGGCATATACACTGGCCTTAAAGTAGTCCCTTTAATAATTTATACATTGGGCGCAAAGTACATACTATTTGGCAACATGGACCCTTAGGGGAAGGTGAAGACAAGCCGAGGCTTGGGAAGATCAGGGAGGCCACGGCAGACTTGGCGCAGGCGGACGACGACAATCGCGAAATGCTTGCTGTGTTTCGGTACAGTCACAGTACTATCAAGGTTGATATCCTGCTGCCATTGAGAGTGAGAGCAACTACGATGTCTAAAACAACATGTACAATATGCGGTTCTGCAGAAGTATGTCTAGTCTAGCTGGAAGAAGAAAAATCTGATTCCTGAGTTCAGGGGCACGGCCTTTGGTTTGGAGTGGATTGGGTTGGACTGAGCTATACGTGTCGGTGATGGCATGGAGCTTTCGCATGATGCCGCCTCAATAAGTCCTTGAACCCACGTCCATGTACAGTATAGAAGCCCAAAAGTTGGAAACCCCATAGCCTCAATCCTCAAGGGTAATGTATAGGAAATCCCAGCACTATTTGGCCTTAATTTGGTTTCCAACTTTATGGAGTTTACTGTAGCCTTACCCCAGACTATACCTGCAAACCCCGCGACCTCTGAGCGCTACGCTCTAGCACTTGGCCTCCCTGAGCCTTGAATGCTAAACCTCTACTACCCAGAGGCCCGAAACTAGTTCCTTTTGGGGATTCTATATGTATATATATATATATATATGTATATATATATATATATATATATATGAACTCCAAAAAGGAACTACTTTAGGGCCCCAGGGTTAACCCTAAACCCTAAATCAGGCCAACCTGCTGGACCCAGACAACCGGGAAGTCGCACAGCAGCTCAGGCCGAAGAGTTGTCGAGATCGAGAAACCCTCAGCCCGTGCTTCAATCCACCAAAACCTACTTGTTTGTAGGGCCCCTAGAAATAATAATGATTATAATAAAAAAGAATAATAATAATAACATATATATATATATATGTATTAGGGTTTATAAGAAGAGTCTACAAGAAAGTAGGTTATGGTAGTTAAAGGTAACCGTAAATCCTAAGCCCAAAGAAGTGGCCAGGATTTAGAGTTGGGGGTTTGCTAGCTCGGATCCGCGGTATGGTTCTCTTTGTTGAACTCAAAGGGTCCAGGTACCTTTACTCGTAAGCTCCCCAAAATGCGCGCCTACAATCACTAGTATCTATAATCCAGCATTTACTTGCTGGCTACTCCCGAGCTTGATGACAAGAGCCCCAGGAGTGCCCCAAGCCGCAGCTCGCCGAAACCCCCTTAGAATCCTCGAAACTCTTGCAGTGGCCTGAGAAGAACCCTGACACTCCAAAGCTTACCACGAATTGAGAACAAGAAGCTGGACCTGAAACTTCGAACTTCCCGAACTCGAAATCCTAAACCCCAAGCTCTACATACCTGCGGTGCGACATTGTTCACCTGGGCAGGTGGCAAAAACGCTTCACATACTACACCGGAGTAATTAGTATTCATATTCCGTGTTATGACTGACCCATGTTTATACTTTACACTTTCCCGCGATACCGTGTTAAAATTTGTAACGCCCTTGCAGAGAGATCCTGAGATCTCCCAAACCCGCCTTTAGCTTACCTTGGGTTAGTAGGGAATGGAGGAATGGGGTACAATTTCAGTTGCTATAACTACCATTCTTCCATTCCCTACTAACCAAAGATAAGTGAAGTGTGCCTGCGAGGCAGTGCCGGGGCCTCCTCAAAAAGGCTGCGGAGACCTGGCTGTATTTCCAGAGAATAAGGTTGAGGGTTTGGGGGTTTGGCGTTTAGGGTATATGCGTATATTCAAAAAGTATGTATACATACATATATATATATATATACACACACACCCACCTTTGTATATGTATACATATGTAGGGTTCAGGATTTCTGGTTTTGGGTCTAGGATTTAGCGTAGACCCCGCGAAGTTCACAAACAAGAGGATTCTTATGATAATCTCACAAAGGGAAGGTTTTTCCCTGCATTATCGGCATCATCGAGCCCAAGCTTCCTGGCAAGTTGTGCACTTAGTGGGGTTACAAGGACAATAGTAGCTGGGTTGTGTTGCTGTAGTGGGCTTCGCTCAGAGTGCAGTCAAATCAAAGCCATAGACCTTTGTAGGACTAGCAAGACAACCCTACTTCCAAGAAGTTCCAATGCAAACCGCAGGGGAGCGCGTTTTGGGGTTTAGAGTTCAGGGCTTGAGGGTGCAAGATACCCATAGGCTCCATAGTAGCTCCTTTTTGGGGGTTCATATTTAGAACCCTATAAGGTGGTCCCAAAAAGGAATTACCATGGAGCCTATGGGTATCCCGGATTGCACTACAGTGTTTTCTATGCCCCGTGGTTGCGGTAAGCATCCTGGAGAAGACGAACTGGGCCGGTGAGTGTTTTTTTTTTTCAGGAGCTCCTTTAAGGGTTCCTTTAAGACATCTACAAGGGTTTACGGTTTTAGGGCATTTTAGGGGTTGACGGTTTTAGGGCTTTGGAGTTTAGGGGTTTAGGGTTTAGGGGCTAGTCCTCAAGCCCAGTTGCAAAAAGGGGCTTTGGAGTTTACTTTTGGGGGTGTTGTCCCTACGCCCCAAACCCTACACCCCGAGCCCCAGCGCCTTGCGTGGGTTTCGGGTTTAGGATCGACTCCTTGCCTCCCCGATCCAAGAAAGCTCAACTCGACCGCCTGCAAAGCGTCCTGTCTCAGGGCTCTCCGAAGCTGATTCATAAAGGTTTAGGGTTTAGGATTTAAGGTTTAAGGTTAGGTTTTAAGCTTCAGAGTTTAGGCTTTAAGGTTTAGGGTTTAGGCTTTTAGGTTTAGGGTTTGTTGGCCTGGTTTGCTCATGACAGAGGACTTTGTCCTGCATGACTTGACTGAGGCTTCTGGATCTAATGGTTTCCAGTTTCGATGGCTGTGCACTCCATCCAGCAACACCGTCATTCTTCCAAACCATGTCGAGACATGCAGGAAAGCAACAGGGTACGGTGTGCGTCCCTTTCGGTTCCTGGGTTCCCAAAGTACACCCTAAAGTGAAAACCATACATCAGAACAATGAATCCAAATTCGCGTGCCCTCGCCTAGCAGCTTGTCTCCGGGGCTGGGTAGGTAATCTTTCGCACTGTCAGTATATATAACGCTACCATAACTGCACCCTAAATCCTGAACCTTAGACCTTCAACCCAGTGTGTACATGTGTGTATATATATATATATAAACACTCATTTCATATATATATATATATATGTATATATATATATATATATATGTGTTTTTTTTGTTTTTGTATCTCCTACCCTAACTGGCCTGCCTGCCCTGCCAAGACCTCCTTCTTAGATCCTCCAGCGTCGGGGTAAGGACAAGGCGACAGTCTTGGAGAAGCAGCGGTCGAAGGATGCGGAGAAGTGGGGATAGCCCTGCCGCTGAAAAAGGTGGTTGGCCGGGTTCCGGTTATGGTGTTGTTAGGGTTTAGGGATTTAGGGTTCAGGGTTTGGGATTTATGGTGTAGGGGTTTAGGGTTCAGGGGGATGCTGAATCGAAGTGGGTGGTGAAGAGCTACTGTGAACAGGTTAGGATGCTTTCTGGGGTTTTGTCCGTGAGCAGGAGGCAGCCGTTCTCAGAAGACTCATAAGCACAACCTGTGGTTGGAGTTCGGGACGTGAGCTTCTGCGGCGCTTTGTGGTTGACATCGTTGCTTCTTATCTGGGCTCGTCTAAAAGCTTGTGCTGCCTCCGGCGTTCCATGTAGCTGTACCGGCTTAGGGCTCTAAAGCCCGAACTATAAGGGACTGAAGTCTACGATGCAGGACTTGATTGCGAGGACATGATTGGGCGCCTGTGCATCTCTGTGTTAACATTGATATGTGGTACGAGTTTGAGTGTGTTGTGTCTGTCCCCCCACGTGCGCATGTGTGCTTGTTTCTTTGGTCGCGCATGTGCCTGCGGAACTTGAAGGGCAGGTCTATGCAGGCGTGTGTGAGCCAAAGACTCTAATACTAGTCCAACGACGAATGCCACTGAAACATCCTTACAACAAAAACGTGTTAGCCCGCATTCAAGAAGCAGTCGCATTTTTCGAGAAGCACCCCTATTACACAGAGCAAGCGGGCGAGAGAGCGAGAGACACACACACACACACACATAAATACATGTGTATATATATATATATATATATATACGGACATATATATACAACCGTAGACTGTGGACCTCATATTGAAAACAACACCTCCCCGGCTCCTTCCTCGGATATTTCCTTCCAGGCCGCTGGCTCCGGTAGTGGCAAGCCCTTAGGGTGCGTAGGGCCGGGGTCTAGGGTTTAGGGTCTGGGGCCGTAAGGGTGTAAGCGTAGGGTAGTTAGGGTTCGGTTCGCAAGGTGGGGCTTTTAAGATCTCGGAGTTGGTTAGGGCTGTACTGTACGGTTAAAGTTAACTTAGCCAGGCCGGGTTTTAGAGTTCGGCCAGTGTCTGCGAGCCTGTAATTGTTGGTTTTTTTTTGGGGGGGCGGATCATCGCGTTTGGCGTCGCGGAACATTAATCCAGCACCCCGCGGCTAATTCCTATAAGTTCGTGCCTCAACAGCCCAAAGTCATAAGCCCATCATGCCTATGTATACCGTAAGAACCGTCAAGCCGAAAGTCGCAAAATCGGGTCTAGCGAGTTAAGGGTGCCGATGACACCAGTCCCGTCGATGCCATGGCAGAGGCTACGCCGTCCCAAGAATTTACGGACACGTGGCTTACGGATAGGCTCCATAGTGGTTCCTTTTTGCGGGTAGCACTTGACATCCTATAAGGTATTGCCGGAAAGGAAGTACAATCGAGCCTATTGGTAGTCTTATGTTTCCGTATTTAGAGCTTATAAGGTTGACGCGAGTGTTAGACCTTGGGATATGAGGTTCTAAGCGGCTTTGGTTTGCAGGGTTCCGCGGGCCATGCCCGGTGAGGTCTTCTGCATACCAGCTTGGCCGGACTTAGAGTAACCAATGTACATTTCAATAAGGGATATGACCCTAAAACTTGGTATGTTACATTTCTTAAGGTACCTTGGTTCCTGTTCCTAAGCCCGGAACCCCCGATTCCTCGATTCGTCGAGCCCAAAATCGCGAGAAGTTTGTTGCTTTGCGCTGGGCTTTCTCGATATATAGCTAGGACTTACATGTGTGAAATCGACGCGACACAAGCGTATCAAGCTCTTGTGAAGCTCTTACACACCTTATGTCGCATGTCTGAACCTTAAACCCTAATCCCTAAAACCTAAACCCTAATCCCTAAACCTTTTTAAACCCTAACCCCTGCAAACCCTTATCCCTAAACCCTAACAAGACCAGGATTGGCTTGCTGGCCTGAATCTCCTGCCGTATCTGGACCAGGCCTCTTTCTTCTGGTACAACAGCTAGGACCCAGAGTAGGCCATCATTCCCTTCTTGAAGGGTTCAGGTTCCTTGCAAGCCCCTCTAGTCCAAGAAGGGCCCCCTGGTTATTCTTAGGTTACTCTTAGGTCTCGCATTCACAACATGCAAGCAGCGATCTCGCAATAAGTTTGCGGGTGCTCTTCTTCGCGTCGTGGTTTCTTGGTCACTGCAGAGCAGGTTCACATTTTGTCGCTTCAGTGCCCCGGACTGATCCGCATCCGTACTCGGCTACATTTTCAATGAATTACGAACAACGAGGCTCGAAGTTCGTCACCGCAGGCCCCTTCTTCCTAGTCCCAAAAACCTCAAGTACCCAAAATGCTGAGGTCGCATGGGAAACCCGGCCAGCTTCTGCTAAGAACCGCACCGAGGGTTCGAGGATATGACTCTTTTGCCTTCCGATGCCTGAGTAGCTAGTAACCGTACCTCCTTATGGTCCTCGTCCTTGAACCAGTCTTAACTAAGATAAGGGTTCATATCGGGTTCATATCGCAAGACCCTGTGCCAACAAAAACCGTGGTCCGGTAATACTTAAACCATCAGACATCCAAAACCAGATTCGAATTATTGAGGCCCCCAGTAACCCTTACCAAGCCCGTTGAAGGAGCCCTCACAGGATCTCTGTTCGAACTCATAAGGACCTGACGCCCTGAAGGTGGTTGGGGGAAGCCACCTATAGTCTCCAGAGTCTCCATTGTAACTCCTCTCTTGCCTAACAAGTGCTATGGTTGGGATCCTATAGTAGCGATTTTGTTATCACCAGAAAATGAAAAAGGGAACTACTGAGGCTTCGGTTTGGAATGTACGGCTGATTGTTACCGGGGCTTGTTTTGAGTTTTAAGGATACTCGTGGAGGATTGAGGCTTTAAGGGCTTCGGGCTTCGTGTTGAGGTTTTCGGGCGAATAAACTTTACAAGGGCTTTGCTATAGCCCCAAGCTGGGAACCTTCCCCATCCCTGACGGAGCTGAAGGAATCAATCACGACTCAGGCGGTTTAGGGTTCAGGGTTTAGGGTGATCAGGGGCGCCCTAATAAGGATGGAACCCAAAGGAAGAAAGCCTGTGCCAAGGCACTCAACAAGCTTCTTTGCCATTCAGGGCTGACGGGGTTTTGGCTTTTGCTTAGAGCGCCTAGGGTTCATTCAAGTAGTAAGGCTCATAGAGATATATACACGCCAAACCCAGCTGTGACATAATCAACAACGGTAGCATAGCCCGATACCACCAACTGCAGCACCGTCTTAAAGGGACGATAAGGCCTCTACTAAAGGGTATAACCCTACCCTAAGGCCCCAAAGTAGTAGCTTTTTTTGGGGGGTTCATATTTAGAAACCTATACTGAAAAACCCAAAAAGGCTGTTACTTTGGGGCCTATGGGTAAACCATAGACCCTGAAACCAGGCCCAGGAGTGGTGGATCGAGAATGGCCACTTGGCCACCACTTCTTTTGTTTGTGTGTTTCGCGGCTTGCGGGTTTATGATTCTGGGTTGAGGGTTCGTTGCTATTGAGTTTAGCGTGCAGGGGTGGTCAGGGTGAGGGTTCGTGGGATGTGTGGCTTTCCCCTTGTGGAGTTAGCCTGTGGCACTGATTGTTTTGCGGCAGTTGGTTTTGAAGTTTTGCCCGGGAGACAAACCTTAGCTACAGCTCATTCCTCTGAACCCTTCATACTGTTTGCTTCAACTTATGCTTGGCTTGTGAGGTTGCTTGAGAGGTTTTCTTCCGAGAACAGGTTCGTAGGAGATACCCATATGCTCTCTTGAAGCACAAGCTGCCACAAGCCAATTTAACTTCTTGCTGCTTCGCAAAAGTTCGAATGAACCTTCGCACCACTGCCGTTTTCCGCTAGTACACACAATTTAGAATCGCGCAGTCCGTATTAATATAGGTAGCAAAGTACCAAAGCCTAAGCTCCAAATCCTTGCTAGGTAGGACGGAAAAAATCCTGCAATGCCTGGGTTTTCGGCTTAGATAGGGCTTGTGCAGTGGAAGAAGAAGAAGAAGAAGTGTTATCGAGCACAAGACGCACCACGGAAGCCCGTAAGAGACCTATATACCCTGAACCCTAAACCTGAAGATGTATGAACCCCAAAGATCCCAAAACTGTAAGCCCAAACCCCAGGCCCTAAACCCTTCTCTTCGCCTGGATTGTCCGAGTGTGAGCGCCGAAACCCTTCTCTTTGCAAGACGTTTAGCTGTTAGGCCATCAAGTTGCCCGATACTTGAACTCGAAACCGATGCGTTACGAAGTCTCTAAGCCCTAGTAAGGGTGTGAAACTGCCAACGTAGTTGGTGTGCCTAATATGGGCACCAATCCTGAAATCACGAGAAGCGAGGCCTGCAATCTGCAATCTGTTTTTTGCAAGTCAGCTCAGTCGCCAAAGCCAGACCTCGCGAGCGGGCATAGACTTCCAAGCAATGCGAGAGGGAAAAGCAATCAGCTTTTTCTTAGAAGAGTTCGTACCGCCAAGCTGTCTGAAACAGCGACTGTATGGCATGAACTGTTCTTTCAATGACATGCTTGTTCTCAGCTGTTCTTCGGAATTACCCTGCCATGCGGGCTCGCCCTTGCTAGGTAGGAGGGAAATAAACACCCTTAAACCCCAAACCCTAAAGGAGCCATCAACTTGTCCGAAGTCTTGGAGCATCTTTGACGCATTCGATCAAAGGTTTCTTCTTTGTGGGTTTTGGTTCCGGTTTTTGGGGGTTTAGGGAAAGGCTTAGGATGAGGATTTTCAGTTGAGGGTTTTGGGTTTGAGGTATCGGATCAGGAGTTATGAGATCAGGGTTGTTGGTTTAGGGTGTTGGGTCGAGATTTTTGAGATCAAGGTTTAGGGATTAAGGTCAGGGTTCTTGAATTCAGGCTTTCGGGTTTAGGGCTTAGTAGGGTCAGGGTGTTTGTGAATAGGGATTCGGGCTTAGAACTTAGGGTCAGATTTGTGTTGGAGACTAGGGTTTATGGTTTTAGGGTCAGGTTTTTTTGAGATTGGCGTTTTGGATTCTTGAGATTCAGGGTCTACGGCCTACGTAGTAAAGGGTCTTGGATTTAGGATTTTAATTCTTTCCGGCCTTCGTCTGTGGGGCTTTTGGTTTTGATTCAGATGCCCTTTTCGTTTGAGCACTTGTACAAATAATAATTCTATGACTTAGGGTGTAGGGTTTAAGGTATATTGTCGTTACTATTCTTATGTTTATAGCTGGTATTATCGGGGGCTTGAGCTCAGTGGTCTTTAGGGTTTAGCGTTTAGGGGTTTAGGGTTTAGGGGTTTAGCCGGATTGGGATTCAGCTGGAGACTCCTCAGGCATGCTGTAAAGGGGTTCATGGTTCAGGAGCTTCAGTTTCGAGGCCACGTGCTTAGGCGACAGCTCCAACCGCTTAGCTAATGACTCCCTGGGGCCGTGGTAAGGCAACCTTTCGCTTAATGGGGGCCTTAAGGATTACCTATACTGTTTTGGGGGGGGGCTTATAGTATGATGGGTCCCAAAACCCCTTCCAATTTTTGAGGCCCCTATACCTATACTATCATCAGGAGTTCCCTTGGACCCTAAATCAGCGCACCATAAGCTTCCAATATCACCTGACGACGTGGCCCTTGCCAGCGTTTAGCACAGCCAGGCTGTCAGGTGACTCAGAGAATCCAATACCCCTTAGTTAAGGAATATACCTTAAATAATAGGCGGCCTAATATGATGTTCCTTAATTCAGGGGTATTGGGTTTTCTGGGGATACTGGAAGCTCATCTGCGGTAACTACCACCCCGAAAGAGCCACTGCCATTCACCGACATCCCGAGGAAAATAAACGCATGCAGTTGAAATCTTCGTGTGGTTCAATCTTCGAAGACTAGAGTACCTTCAAACCTCAGGAACTGGCAGGACTTTGCGGACGATTTGGGCCTAAAGCCACTGGAGAGAAAGCGAATTGAGAGGCTTGGCGGATGTTTTAGTGTGTGGGCGGGGTGTGGAATTCATGGAAACGTCTATCGGAACTTTGAGTGGCAGTGCATCTGGAATGGCCGGCAATCGTATTTCAGAAAAATAGGGCTTGTCGCAGTACACGTTAATGAACCTCAGCTGTAGAGGGTCTGGGTTGAAGGCCCGTGCTGGTAGGATTTAGACTGGGGACCCCAAAAGCACATAAGCCTCCCTACCCTTGTTTTTGCTTCTGTTCTTTCTGGTGCCCTTTTAGAGGGCTTCGGGTTTGGGTGATGGGCTGATTTAGGGAAGAGGAGAATGGCTTCTGAGGGAAAGGTTCCTGCCGGAGGCACCAAGCGGCCATGGCCCCTAAGCCCTCGCTGCAGTCTCCATTGTAGTTCCTTTTATTGGGGTTACCTTATAGGATCCTGCATATAAAGCTAGGACAGCTAGGAGCTACGATGGAGACTATAGGTAGCCGCCCGCCCTAAGCCCGGATGCCGCTCGAGTTTGGGCGCTAGCTGGTGGGCACTCGTAGCACCCTGTTTGTCATGCTGTGTTGCTGTGTTGCTACTTACCAATCTATTGCATTTGTCACTGCCG
This sequence comes from Symbiodinium sp. CCMP2592, assembly GCA_905221615.1. Classification (NCBI taxonomy): domain Eukaryota; class Dinophyceae; order Suessiales; family Symbiodiniaceae; genus Symbiodinium; species Symbiodinium sp. CCMP2592. The sequence continues at coordinate 1,348,872 of CAJNDT010005969.1, forward strand.
TTACTCGTGCCTACTCTGCTAGCGGAAGTAACGGTAGCAACCTGACCTCAAGAAGCCGTGCCTGCATTGAGCGAGTGTGCGAGTCGAAACCCGAAGCCCCAACCCCGCAGAGAACCCAATACCCCTCAATTAAGGAATATACCTTCAATAATAGGGCCCTCATATCATGCTTTAAGGTTTATTCCTTAATTAAGGGGTATTGAGCTCTTCCCGGGCCTTCATCGCCAAGGAAGTACGTGGGAAATGCCCTCGGCAGCCCTCGGAAAATTCGCGGCAAGCTCTCCCAAGAGATCCTGGAGCCCTCGGCAGCAGGTTGAACTCCGGGCTTCTGTGCCTCTGAGCCGTAGAAGCCCTGTCATCTATGAAAACGAGGGCTTAGGGTTTATATGGGTTTATATGGGTTCAGGTATGGCGGTAACAATTTGAATTAAATCTGCTGCTCGGGCAGCCTCCTTGCGTTTGATAAGCCCTAAAACCCTAAACCCCGCACCCTAACTTAGCTTTGTTCTGCTGTTCAACCGAGATTCCCTGCAATGCGGGCTTCGTCCTTGCTAGGTAGGAGGGAAAAAACCCTGAACCATAAAAGCCCTAAACCCTAAAGCTTTAAACCCTAAACCCCCAACCCTAAGCCTCAAATCCTACTGTAGGGGCCTAAATATAAGGACCTATACTATTTTTATGAGAAGTATAGTATACCGGGACCCAAAACCCCATTCAAATTGTGGCAAGTTACTCAACTTTTCTGTTGAGCCACGAAACCTCACGCGCCGTTGTCCGAGTCCCTGCGACTTCTGTGTACAGTTGCTAGATTCCTGGTCGGTACAGTACGACTCGATGTTAAACTGCATTGATCAAATCATTGCAGTAATTAGTTAAGACGCCTAGCTCAAAGACAGCTAGATTATTCAGCGATACAACACGCATCTTTCGAAGTACTCGCCTCAGACTTCTGTCCGCTTAGACCCAAAACCCCATTCTAATTATTAAGGCCCCTATAGTAAACCCCAAACCCTGAGGGTCCATGTACCCATGCTTTGTGGGCCCAGTGTACCTATTAATATGCAAAATACTTTAAGACCAAAGTATATACCATTTGCGTACATGGACCCTTAGGGAAATCCTACATTCTAATTATTAAGGCCCCTATATTATAGTACCCTTATAGATCCCGTATAGTAACCCTTTAAGGCACCATTTAAAGGAACCTAAATCCCAGGAGTGGCTGCAAGAGCTGCACTTGGTCCACCACTCCGAAGCCTTGCTGGAGTGGTCTGAAGAGAACGGAGCATCCTCCATGGACGAAGTTCGGGCGAAGCTGGGTTCCTTTAAGGATCTATAGGGGCTCATTTTCAGGGTTTAGGGTTTAAGGTTTAAGTTACCAGCTGGGTTCCTTGATGGATCTATAGGGGCTCCTTTAAGGGCTTAGGGTTTAAGGTTTAAGTTACCACAATGGGCATCTATGGTAGTTAATATGGTTTCCTTACTATGGTAACTGAAGTTAAGCCCCTTAACCTTATTGGCTGCAAGCTCAACTGTTCCAACTTTTGAGGTTCTTATAAGGTAGTCGATTCTGAACATTTCAACTTTTGGTTCTGGGCCAGGGAGTTATTGTATGGGGGAAGTCCCCAACTTGTTTAGGGTTTAGGGTTCGGCTTTAGGCTTTAGGGTTTACGGGGTTTCATTTTAACATACCATAATAGGGTTCTATTGTAAATAATAGGGTTTCCTTACTATGGTAACTTAAAACAATTCCTAGGACCTAGAGTAGGCCCTTATTCCCTTTTTTGGGGGTTCAGGTTCCCTTATAACCCCCTTCAACCCAAAAAGGGCACCCTTTTTATTCCTAGGCTACTCTTGGGTCCAGATTCCCTTAACAAGAACCCAGGAACTGGCGCAGCTTCGTGGAGAAGATGGATTTAAAGCCGCTGGAGCGAACTCGTCTTGCAACTCGGCAGACTCGAAGCATTCACCCAGAGAACCTCGTACAGCCTTAATTAAGGAATATCCCTTAAGTTCTAGGGGGGCTTACTATTCTGTTTTAAGGTATATTCCTTAAATAAGGGTTATGCGGATTTCTGGGAGACTTGTTGATGGAGGGTCACTAGGGCAGGTCTTGCCGAGGAGTGTTTAGGTCAAGTCCTGGGCCCATCTGATCAGGAGAAGGATCTGCGCGCAAGAACTGGCAAGGCTACCACGCCACAAACGACTGCGGGTGCATCGATGCCGCCACTGCAAGTTGCGAAGTCCTCCGTGCAACACTTTCAACCTGCGATGCCGACCAGGCAGATGTCTTCTAAGCATTTGCAGCAATGTGCTATGCAGGACTTTGTGCACGCCCTAAAACCTAAACATCTACTATAAGCCCTAACCCAAACAGTGGCTCCCACTTGCAACGGCTGGCGAGTCTTAACGCTGGGGTACTATAGGAGCCTAAACATTCATTACCAGTACCACTTTAGGGGCTCCTTCTAATCATGATGGTCAAATATACACCAAGTCACTATGCAAATATTTAATACCCGAATTAGGCCCTCCTCCCCCATGCATTTGGAGGCCATCAGAGAAGTGCTTCGGACCACCAGAGAACCCTCTCCTCTACACTCTGTTGGAGGAGAAGCTCAGCTAGCATCCAGCTGAAGAAGTTCAGGGATTTAATGCACACAGCAGATAATGCGCACAGTAATGGCGTCATGCACACACACATATAATATGTACAGACATGTACTTATGTTTATGGGCACGTATTTTTGTGTGTATATACATAGATAGTACATACATACATACGTACACACATAAGCACATAATAACATGTATGCATACTTATGTGTATGTGTATATATATATATATATATATGTACACACATATACATATGTTTATGTACACATACATAGACTTACTGAGGCAAATACACACACATGTACATGTTTATAATTATTAATGGATACAAGCTTCCAGATATTTGGAGAAACACGTTGTGTCTCGCGTCTATAGTCGCTCCTCGATTCAGAGAGCAATTGAGGTGGAGCTCTGTTTCGCTTACAAGGTTGTTCAGGGTTTACTGCTGAGGGTCATTCTACCAGTCTTTGTTGGTCCTGATGCTTTCTGAACTCTTGGATAATGTAGGTAGATTCGATGGAGCCGTGTAGTTTAGAACTGCATTCCCCTCTCTGACCAGGATTGGTTTTGGAGTCACTTCGAAGGTGTACAAGTGCAAGCGTGGACAGGCCTCATATGATTTCCGAAAATTGGAGTCTCTTTCTGTCCATGTTGGTTTCAGATTAATAGTTGCTAGCTGATTCTGACCAAGCCCCATCCTGAGCGGCAAGTTAAATAATTATGGAGAATCACGGGTTCTTCTGTGGCCCCAGGCACTTGGATGCGGTAGCATAGACAGCACGCCTTTCTCAGAACTTAAATTCCGTTTCGGGATGGCAGAGCTTGCGCAAATCCCTATGCCCTAAGCCCTCCATCCACAACCCCTGACCTCCGAATCCCCAAACCGAACGTGCATACATAAGATAAGTTCAGTTGTAGTGGCCTTATGACCGCAGACCTGGATCTCAGTTGGCCTTGCTGAAAAGAGGCATCATGCCCTAATACTTAGGCCCTAAAGTACCTATATAAGGCTACTATATGGGTACATGCAGCATTTGGGATGAGGCTCATTCCCAATGCTTTGTTTTTCGCTTCGCACAAGGCGTATGAAAATCCGAATGCTGGCAACCAAGCGTCTCTTTAGGCCACTCCCCAACACCCGTGACTGTCACCCGTCACCCTTGCCGCACCCTGCCCCTACACCCCTAACACTATGAAGTCACTTAGCCAATGGGAGAACCTTAAACTCTTTGGCCTTAGATATCTTGGTCTATCTTTGAGCTTCTTGAGGCCCGGTTATTGACCAAGAGACTGAATCCCCAGCCCTAAATCTTAAACAACATTATAATCCCTAAACCCTACAGGCCCGTGCATTAAACTCGAACTAACCCTAAACTCATCGCAGAGAGGAGATCTTTGCGGTAAAGGCCATAAGCCTGAAGAAACTGCGTCATCAACCGGGCTGCTTGGAAGCAGGGGTTAGGGGTTAAGGGCCGTTAAAGACTGCTTCGGGTTCAGGGTTCAGGGTCTCGTTCACGGGCCCTGGTTTGAGATTTGCAGGCCTTGAGGTTCCAAGTCATCAATGAACCACGGTTGCTAGTAGTTTAGGCTTCGGATTCTCTTGTGGCTAGGAGGCTTTCACGGTTGCATTCCCAGGCCTGGTGAGATGATTCTTGAGGTTACCAACACCCTAAAACTTGCCCGAGGCTGGACGCATCACTTTACAGGTTTACTTTGTGGGAATCATTGTTTGGGCGGATCCGCTATAAACTGATCTAATGTCTACCCATAGGCTTGACAGTAGTTCCTTTCTGGGATTACCTTATAGGATTCTAGATATGAACCCCGAAGAGGACTCCTGGCGCGTGTTTCTCGCTCCTGAAAGGGATTTGCGGCTCAAAAAATCCTGAACTTAATTAGAAGCCTGAAGCCCCACACACCGATGCCCTTACTGTAGCGGCCTTAATGATTAGAATACGGTTTTGGGGGGAATATTGTACCATAACTAAGGAACCTTCCACATCCCGATTTTAATTATTCAGGCCCCTACATTACTCTCTTGGTTGCTTTGGGGGCATCATTGTTCTTGGGGGCAGAAGCTACGTCTTTTCTCCTCTCCACCCAGCTCGAGCCCGAAGGCGGGATCCTTCTGACATTTTACGGACCTGAATACCCTAAGGCTTCAAAGTAGTTCCTTTTTTTGCGGGTTCATGTATAGAATCCCACAAGGTAATCCCAAAAAGGAACTACTATGGAGCCTCTGGGTAATTTAATTGGATTACGGTTTGGGCAGACTACAGTATGACTACTTATTCAGACTCCTCTATTGCCTCATATGCCAGGGGAAGAGAGAACGCAGAAGGCAAGGCGACATGATACGGATCCCGCCCGATGTTTTTCTTCGATGAATTTTCACAAGAGCTAGATCCTGCAGACGAAACCCCATGCTATAGGGACCTAAATAGTTACCTATACTATTTTGGTGGTTCCTTATTATACAGTATAATGCGCCCGAAAACCCTATTCTAATTAATTATATTAAGGCCCCTTCGTGATCCCCACGACAGTCGAGGCTTCTCCCGGGTGTCCGACAGGCCAAGCTTCATGGGGATTGGAAGTTTAGGACGCTGCGTTGGAGTGCACCTAAAATAGTTGAGCTGCAAGTTCGCAGCCGTAGGACGGGGTTTCGTGGGGAGAAGAGATGTCGTTTTCCTGCCCAGACCACTGTTGAGCCAGGGATGTTCCTGCACAGCTGTACTAAGTTCTGAGTTGGGTGGCTTGGTGTTTGGTGAACTTTGTTGCATTGTTCATACGTCAGGTCATGGTGTCCCGGTTGAGATAGCTCAGCGTCAGCATTGCAGTCTGGCTTTGTCTGAGTATGGCAGGACCTATGCTATTGCTCAGCTTAGCAGATATCTTGTCCAAACATTGAACAGGCGTATATACTAGTGACGTTTGCAACACCACTGAGTCTCTGAGACCAGTGCCCTGCAAGATTTTCCAGCGTAGTAGGGGGTAGTCGTCCCGCATTCCGAGGGAGCTCAAGACCCTTTGAATTCAGAATGCCGAAGACAGAAACTGTGAAGGCCTTCTTGCAAGCGTCGCCGTCCTTTTCGGTTCATCTTCGTCAGGCTGCATCAGGAGATTGAAATTCTCCTATCGTTGAAGCACGAGCGTGTCGTGAAGCTGGTCGACGTTGCCCACGCCTCAGCGCAGGATTTCTCAGACAAACATGACAAGATTATCCGTCGTCGCACTCACGGCAACTAGGCTGAAGCCCTCTGCGGGGAAGGAGAAACACAGAGAGACATAGCGAGACAGAGTGTCGAGAGACTGTCAGAGAGAGAGCTGGAGAGCGAGGTTCAGAATAAGTTATCATGGCCAGAGTCACGTGTTGAGCGGCTAGTCGCCCACTCGTGACGAGAATTCAACGTTGCAGACTTCGGGTCTCTGGTTCAAACATGCTCTGGTGGTTTCGACTGTAGGCCCGAACCTATAAGCCGGAAGCTGCTGTAGCTCAAGCCGTGGGCAGATGAGGTTGAAGAGTACGACTACCTGTATCTCATTATGGAGCTGGTCTCTGGCGGCGAACTGGGCGAGTGGATCGTGAAGAAGGGTTCTTTCCCTGAAAACATGGCTCGCCACGTCTTCGTGCAAATTGTGGAAGGGCCCCCAGGCAGCAGGGTTTGGAATTCGTAGTATCGACGGTTTCGTGTCTCAGATTCCGAAGCATGATATATACAGATGTAGACCAAAAGCGACACTGAACATTTTTACGCAGAGCTTTTCTTTACTTGGTGTTCTTCGGAATCGGATAGTTGAGCACGGCATATGTGAGGGCCTTTGAGCCTGTTGTGCAAGAGGAGCTTAACTTAGTAGCCCAAGTAGCAAACTTTAGTTAGACTCGTTGAGTTTATACCACCTTTGAGTCTGAAAGCTGTTTTCGCTGGCTTCTAAACTCAGCAAGTCAGTAGAAGCTGCATTCGGATCCTCGATTGGACAGAGTTGCGACGCGCCCGCGAAGAGATAACTTTGGCTGTACGATGCAACTGTAGTGACTCAGGGATCGATTCTGTAAAATGTTGGAGTAGAAGGTGTACCCGAAATCCTAAGGCCGAAACGCTAAGATGACCCTGAACCCTAAGCCTCAAAGGAAATCGACGGCGTGTACCAGAGTTCTTTACTTATTACATGGCCCGCATGATCACTACAAGGTTATTGTCATTGTCGTATAGGCCCCACCTGCCAGTCAATGTATTGGTACAGTAAACCCCTACACCACAAGTTAGATGCACATGGGCAGACTCTAAAGTAAGATCCCGTTCCAGGTCCCCAGAAGCAATACGGCACCCTTGCAAAAAGGGACCCAAAAAGGGATCCTGATTTAGAGAACTATCCACATGGACATGGAGCCTCAATTCTTCACCCCCAAACCCTTAAAACAAACTTAAACCCAAAAGCCCTAAAACCGAAACCCTAAAGCCCCAAACCCCAAACCCCCATAGATCCCGGCCAAGGCTGTCCTACATACATTCCAAAGGCATCATCCATCGTGACCTGAAGCCGGACCGAGGGCTCAATTCAAGTCAGGGTTTAGGGTTTAGGGTTTAGGGTTTAGGGTTTAGGGTTTAGGGTTCAGGGTTTAGGGTTTCGGGTTTAGGGGGAGAGACCTCGTTCAAAAAAGGGTTTAGGGGATGTTTTGGGATATATAGGATTCAGGAGTCGAGAGAGTTTAAGGTTTCGGGCCTTTCGCGCTTTTTGGTTTTAGGGTTTTATGTTTGGGGGATGTCAGGGTTCAGCAGCTTGGGGCGTGTAGGGTTTGAGGTTTGCGGGCTGAGAGTTGGGGGACGGGTTGAACTCACTTTCGTGGGAAACCCATCTTTTCATCCGAGTAGTCTTAAGTGGAGAGCTGTCGCATACTTCAACAACCTTTAGTGTTATGCGAAACAGCATCCTGGTGTCAGAGGTCCACGAGTCTTGCAACACTAGACACTAAACAACATAGTGTAAGAATGATCACAGTTGTCGTCGCCGTAGTAGTAGTGGGAGCAGCAGCAGCAGCAGGAGTAGTACGGTTGATAATATAAATCCTGCATTACCTTAAGCACTCTAAACTATGGGTATTGTGGTATGTTCCTCATTATGAGTAATGCAGGATTCATATCATCAGCCGTAGTGGTAGTAGTAGTAGTAGTAGTCGTCGTCGGCTTTTGGGTTTGAGGCGCATCGGCACGAGAGGGATGAGCGCCCCTGGAACCGCAGAGCTGGGAAGCCGAAATTTCCACATCTAAGGTCCCTGAGCCATATGGGTAGTTGTCAAGATTAGGTTCCCTAAATAAAAGGTGTCGTATTATAATAAGGATCCAAAGAGGGACCCTAGTTTTGACAACCACCCATATGGTTTAGGTTATGGTTCAGGTTTAGGGAAGTTTAGGGTGTAGCCCTTGGTATGCATTGATTTCTCATAACTCTATGTGGGCCAACCTTTTCTGTGTTGCCCTCCGGTCCTCTATGCCCACCTCGTCCGGGGATCACTGCGACGTGGAAATCAAAGTTATGCGCGAACAGAGGGATAAACCACGAAGAAGCCTTGCAAACACATACCGTCGGAAAACTCTTCTGAAGAGAACTGCATGTAAGTTCCCGCATTCCTACCCGCGTACATGCACGGAAACATGTTAACACATGTGCGGGTCATATCTGTCTTATCGGCTTACAGTAATGCTGCAGAAGCTTGACTGAGACACACATGGTTTTTTCGGTGTCTTAGTCCTAGTAGATACATTTTATGAATATGTATGTATGTATATATATATATATATATATATATATTTGCCCATATATTTATACATACATGTAGACTTATAGTTAGTTCTGTAGCTAGATAGATAGATAGATCCTGTACTGCAGATTCAACACAACGTTTCTCACTCAGCTTCCTACCTTAGTGAGTTGCTAGGCGCTTCCGAAAGGAAGAGTGACGCTAACGGACGAATCTGAGTCATGAAACTCTTACCAAGGCTCTAGAAATTGATCCCAAAAGTTCTGTGATGAAAGAAGCAAGGGTTTCCCGCCCATCAGGGCTCAGGTTTTGGGGGGTTTGCACAAGATCAGGACAACGTCTTGGTCGATGCGACGTGGCGGCGATGTCTGATCGGTTTTTCGATGCCTTCTATGGATCACTTGATGGTTTGCTTCGCCTAGGCACCTCTGCAATCTGCAACCTTTCTGGGATGTAGTTCGTTCAAAAACTTGAAGCACAGATATCTCGGGGGGGTGCACAAAGACCTTGTCATTTTACCGACGGCTCTTTGGGGCCAGATGCCGTTGAAGCCTCTGTCTTACCGCAACCAAGCAGCACAAGGTTCGAAGCAAATTGCCATGCATACGCGATGCATGGGTCGATGTAGCAAAAACTTGATAATAGCCGCTTGTAGACTCCATGGGCCTCTGCAGGACATGCTTGCAGATTGTTCCGAACCAAGAATCCGTAGGCCACGAAGCTTAACACGCCGTGTAAGAAGTCGCATGTGCAATTACTTTCCACATCAGTTCGCCCGTTTTTAGTGAAATGTACTCCATGTAGCTTGCTTCTCCACCTTTTGCAAAATCAGCCTTTGGAACACCAAGCTGTCGAGAGGCGAAGCAACACATCCACAAGCGATTGCATGTTCTGCCGTCTCCAGGCTTGTAGCCCCTTTATTAGGGTACTTCGGGCTCCAAGAATATACTGTTGGGGTACATGGACCCCAAAAGGGGTTGTTGCAAGTACAGGTTTATGAGGCCAGGAGTTTCAATACGAATCATAGTTCCTGGTTTGTCAGCTCTCGCCGACTACTCGTGTAGTTAGTAGTCAGAGTAGAGTTGCTTGCTGCAGAAGCAGCAAAGGAGAGCAGGAGGAGTTTTAGATTCTTGGACCGCAACCCTAAACCCCTAAACCCTAAACCCCCAAACGATGGGTGTGGGGTCGCGGAAAGCGCACCGGAAAAGCCGCAGCTGCCTGTCAACACAAGCTGGTGCCTGATTCCCTAAGCCCTAAACCCTCAACCCGAACCCGGAATATGAAGGAGAGTGTAATAGAAGGGCCTGGGGGGTTTGGGGTTCCTTACCATAACTATAGTATCATATACCCCGAAAGCCTTATTCGAATTATTAAGGCCCCTGTGTTTCAAGCAGCTGTTCATGGTGCCTGATTCAGGAAGGCGCATCGAAACTCGAGCACTTGGCAGCTGGCTCAGAAATTGTTCTGGGTCAGAAAACCCAGGGTTTTAGGGTTTAGGGGCTGAGGGCTTACGGCCTGGATGCAAAAGGGTTTAGGGGTTTGATTGGGGGTTTAGGGCTTAAGGGTTTAAGGTTAGGGTGTAATGTAGGAACCTGATTCTGGAACCTTCGGCCTTTATTCGGGCTCCTTTTTTGAATCCTACTATTTTGGTGTTATAGGCCCGGGGTTCTTAATCAGGTTCCCACAATTAAACCCCCAAAACTCCTAAACCCGATAGATCCCTTAAAAAACACCCTATACACCCCGACAGATCCCCTTTAAAAGGACCCTAAACCCGAGATCCGAGATTCTGAGCCCAAAGCCATAGATCCGATTCCACAGAGCGCCATCTTCCAAGCAGTCAGGGTCTCTGGGTCTCTGACACGAGCGTCCATTGACCATTAAGGAATAATCCTTAAATCATATTAAGGATCCTACTATAATTTAAGGTATATTCCTTAATTAAGGGATATTGGAGTCTCTGGGTATTGGACCCTAAGTACCCTTAACTTGGGACCGGTGACCGGTGATTAGTCGTGGATTTCTGAACTCGACATCCCGAGTAGAGTATTGCTGCTGGTATCAGCCTTGGATTCTGCAAGCTGTCAAACAAGCTAGCCCGAAACTCACCCACCCTAGTAGCTGAGTAGGTAACCTTTATCCTTTCCGGGGTTTGTATATTCCTACACTGACTGAAAAGGCTAATCTTTTCTGGGGCTGGAGTACCCAGCCACTAAACCACACACCTTGCAGAAATACGGTAAAGAGGCAGCCTGGGCATCATGAAATCTGGAGTCCAGCAGTTGTCGGAATTTGGTCGATATTGTCTTTCATGGAGTCGTTGTGTTGCTAGATATGTGTGTGTGTGTGAGCACATTTTCAAGCAGTTCGGGCTGAGATTCCGTACTAAAGCCCTTCGTGCTGTTCTGTCGCCTTCAAATCATGGGTAGTACGAGTACTTGTTTAAGTGGCTGTTGCTCCTCCACACTAAACCGGGTACCTGCAAGCATATCGGAGCTACAGGGGCTAAAGCAGTAAAGCCTTCGACCATAAGCCTGCAGGCAGAGTTCCAAATGCCATCCGAAAGAAGCAAGCGCTTTAACTTCAAGCGCAACTCCAACAATCACACTCCAACCCTGAAGACTTCAGCCCAGGAAGTGAAGCTATCCGACTTCGGCCATTCCCGTCTTATCAACGATGGCTACTCGCACTTGCGTGGTTTCATGCTAAGCCTTCAGAGAACTTGGGCAAGCTAGAGGGTTCTGGCTTTACGGAGTAACCAAGGTACCTAAAACAACAGTAAACGTACCACTTGTTTAGGGTCATAGCCCTTTCTTACAGGAACAGTGGTTCATTTAGGTATGGCTTCGGGTTTAGAGGGCTCAGTAGGGTGGACATTGAAAACAGCTACTACTCCCTGTTTTGAAACCTCGCCGAAGCTCTGGAAAGCATTCCTCCACCTTTTGGTCCTGCCTAGCTTGCTTGTTTAACCCAACACCCGAAAACCTAAAGCCAGCAAACTCCGAACCCATGGGAGTTTCCGAGAAGCCCCTACCTTATTTGGGGTCCCAAAAATAAGGATCCTACAATTTTGGGTGCTATATTAGGGTCTCCTATTTTCGGAAACTCCCACATCTATTCAGGTAGCTGGGTTCGAGGCTCGCGGCTTCGGTCCCAGACCCTGCACACCCTGTGCCTATCTCCCATGGAATGGACCCTAGCCACAACGAAACAAGAGAATACAACAAAGTCAAATGGGATTTCCGAAAATTAGGGGTACCTGATTTTGGTAAGGATCCTACTATTTAGGGTACTATATTATGGTCCCCCACTTTCGGAAACTCCCATATATTCAACTGTGGAAGCCTGGCGAGGCTTCAACACCAGGCACACGGCCCGCGTGGGCACCGCCATGTATTGGGCCCCCGAGGCACGGAAAGCGGATCCGGATTTAGGGTTCATATAGGTGAGCTATGTTAGATATGACGCCATTCTGTAACACGTGGGTATTTAATGGAAAACATCAAAGAGTACAGATATGACTATAATGAAAATAAATGCATAAATAGCCCCTATAATGTAGACTGTTGCATACTGGGAGCAGTTCCCAAGCTCTCATCCGCTGCATGGGGGGGGGGGGCTATTTTACAAAACCAGGTGATATACTCAACACCTGTGTTTTTCGGAGCTTATAGGGGTTCAGGGTCGAGGTGGTTGGTTGTTTTTCCTTTCGAGAACACCTTTGGCCTGATACATCCTGATGCTGTTGTCTTGGATGCTGCTGTCAGGTTTGAATGTAGGGTCTGGAGCTCACAAGAAAGGGAGCAGGCGATAGTAGGCTTATGCCTTGATGCCGAAGGCAAAGATCTTAAGACATGATCGCCTGCATCCTGAAATCGTGTGGACAGCCATTGTTGGCAAATTCCGCTGTGCCCCAAACCCTAAACCCTAAACCATGTGGAGTTTTGCCTGCCGTGTGCGAGTGCGAGCGTCGAAACCCTAAACCCTAAACCGTTGCAGCATGGGATTCGGGTTAAACCGCTCCGAGCTTGGCGCGGTTGGAGTTGCGAAGACCTAGACTGCTGAGTTTCTGGCTCCGAGACAGGTTACGGTTATTGGCCTGGTAGTAGAGGAGGTAACCTTTAACCTTCTTTGGGTAGTATTTCCGTATATAATCCCTGTATAACCAAAAAGGTCAACCTTCAGTTCCCCATGATACCCGACAAGTAGGTTGGTTGTAGATCCACGCCGGAGCAGTTCTTGGCGTTTCAGGTACAGTAGTTTTTTTATAAGGTCGAATGGAGTTGACAAGTGACGGGCAATGTCTCCGAGGACCTTTACATGACAGTGGGCAAGCCCGAAGCCTGAGCCCTGCACATAGCGCAGAGTCTCTCGGTTGTTCAGCTAGTCGAGGCGGTCCTTGCCGCATCAATGCGAAGGTGCAGCGGCAGCATGACCACGCTGACAGCGATGACCCTGCCATGACAAAATCGTTTGGGCACAACTCTGACGGGATGCGGTGGACGCGCTGACGCTACCAGGCGGTCGACATGGATAACTGGCACACTGGATTTTTAGGTGCCATGGTGTTGACATACGGAGCTAGAGAGGAGGTGCTGGCTGCATGGTCGCGACCCGGAACCTGATAGAAGGTTCGGGGCCAACAAGCAGCTTAAAACAACTTTGGACCCTACCAGTCTACAACACGATACTATTCCAAATAAGCTTCAGACTCCGACACCCGGAACCCTCAACCTCCAAGCCCTTAGCTCACGATTCTCTAAATCCTAAACTTCAAACTCCGAAACCCGCAACCCAATCCGTACTTAACTCCCGAGAACGCAAGCCCTAAACTTTAAACTCCGAAACCGGAAACCTGCACAGCCGTACTTTAGGGGCCTAAATCGTTGCCAATACTATTCTGGGGGTTCCTTTTTATGATTATGGTATGAAGGGCCCCAAAAAACCCTCTTCTAATCGTTATGGCCCCTACAACCCTAAGCCGCTAAGCCTTAAAGCCAAAAAACCTCAACCCTCAAAGAAGAGGTCTGTGATCCGGAGAAGGCTGCACTTGGCTACGATCAAACGGTGGATCTCTGGAGTCTGGGAGTCGTTTTGCCCCTCGCCTCGACTGCTACTTATAGCCGAACAGATCTAACCTTCTAGGGTTCCTTATTATGGTATATATATATATATATAGTTCCTCAAAAAAGGTAGGTCTTTCGGGCCGCAGGTAGGGTTTAGGGTGTACCTTAGCCTCGAACATCCTGCTGTTGTTGATTTGGTGTCTGGATGTGGCAAATCCAGCACACTCGCTCCTCAGTTTAAGTGTCAGTGCTAAACTCTCCATTCCCGGTATCACTGGAGCCCAATCCTAAACCTGTCCAGAAATCCCGAACCCTTCATTTTCCTTGCGTGTGTGTTATGCCTGCAGCCTTTGAGGTATGTCATGTGCCCTGCCTGCAGCTGGAGATTCCGAGGTGCTGGGCTTGTGGCTTCATCGTTTGCCCTGAGGGTTGAGGCTTGAGGTGAAAGGTTTGCTTGTGGCTCCAAATGCCACCATCAATCACCCACTCTTGCAGGCACTTCACCCCGTTAAACATACATTGCTTGTTACCCAGAGTTTTGGAGGGTCTTTTATGCTGCGAAGTCTCGAAGTCTAAGAGGAGGTGCTGGTTTACAGGTTTAGGGTTTGGGCGCTTGCTGCAGGAGTCCCTGGAGTAACGAAAGCAAGAGTTGTTAAACACCCGGGTTGCTTTCTCCAACCTGAGGATGCACGGCATAGGCTTTCGGACAGCAACTGCCCGCCGAATAGCCGCCCAGACCAAGATTGAAAGGGTGCTCCTGCGACCCCTGCAACGATGCCAAGACCCCCGAAGCAAAACGCAGGCATAAGCCGAACGCCTACACAACATAAAGCCTAAACTCCAGAGCCAGGATGAGTGTATCGGCAATTGCTATTTAGTATGGCAACAAGTTCTGTAAGTAAGAATCGAAGTTTCGAGGTGCACTGAATACAAAAACCCTGCACACATCCCTAAACCCGGTACTAACATCAGCTTTACATATCCAGCTTTGTGTGAAGCAGAGGGAGGTGTGTATAGGTATAGTTACCTTACTTATGACCCTACTTACTACTATCCTAAACCCTATAACCCGTTTGATCCCTTTAGAGGAACCCTAAACCCTAAACCCTAAACCCTAAACTCTAGATCTGTTGCTACTAAAACCTCGACAGCTTTTGAGCATGGCGCGGGGGGCCGTAGACGTGAACGCCACTACGGACATGCCAGCTGACCAGGGGTTGGTTGTTTCGGTTGAACGGATGAAGCTTTCCATTTTGGAGAGCTTCGACCGAGTTTCAATAAAACATAAGATGTGGGAGGATGGCGGCCAAATCCTTCATTTAGGGCTCAACCCTAGGGACCTTTCAAAGTTGACAATGGCTACAGCACCTTGTATGCATCTTCTTAGTTTGATCACCGCCTTCCTTAGCCGCATAGCCCCAAACCACAGGTACAGCTCAGTCATAATCAGGGACAGTGCCGGCAAGGATATTCATAAGGATCTTAGAAATTCCCACTATCCTCAGGGTATTGTCAGACTTTCCAATTTCGAGAACGGTGGTCTTTGGATCGAATCACCGACAGGCACATGTTCTAAAACGTGTATGGGGATGAGTGTTGCTGGCACAGTCTGTGAAATCCCGGGGGATCGACTACTAATGTTTAGTGGTAAACGTTTCCTTCACTGCACTGAGCCCTGGCTAGGTCGTAGAGTCGTACTTGTCGCTTACACTCTTATGGGAACAATTTCGATCCCCAGGGATGTAGAAGAAAAGTTGCAAGCCATAGGAATTCAGACACCAGAGAGCAGTGAAGTGGAGTATTACTTTCACCACCCGATTGGTCCTGGTCAACCAACACAGCGTAAGCTTCGCTTTCGAAAGCTATCTGGTGTCTGGCAAGCGGGACGCCTCAACCTGACACCTCATGAGCCGACAATTGACGTGGACACTCAGGAGACCTATACTGCCCAGCTCCCCACTCAACTTGACGACTCTAGCAACCCTTTTCCACGTCCTGAGTCGGTGCATGACAGTGACTCAGCTGAGACTCTCCTGCTCTCTAGGGCAGTGAGCAGCGGGGTTAATATAGCATGAACATAAGTTCTCCATTTACTCCCCCAAAAGGCTCCCGAACACGCTCTATGGCGACTAGTTGTATTTACATTTTAACCAAACCACTAACCTGCGATCGCGTGCCATGGCTGCTGCAACCGCCATCTGGTGCATCTCTGCATGGCGGGATCGGTGATACTGCATGGACCTGAAGTTCCCCTGGTGACAGTCATGTGGAATGACGAATGCTGGAATGGCAACTGGGGTCCTGAATTTACGCAGTATTGCATGCGGCGGACCACGGAATTTGGTATATTGCATGGGCCGGGTATGTGACGAGACGTTTTGCTGGTTGGTTGGTGCTTACAGCTGAGTTCTGACCACTATATGTTGTGTTGGGATATAACCCAAGATGAAAGAGGCAACATTGAAAGGCAGAGATGGGACAATATGTCAGGAGGAATTTATTAGTGCATGACTGCATGCATCGATGCTGGAATCTGGCAGCGGTGGGAGCACAACGATCTGCACTTGGTACCCTGGCATACAGCGAGGTGCATGGACATCCTGCGGGCTTGTACATGTGCCACCCACATGGCATGTGGCGGAACGTACAGAAACTGGAACAAGACTTGACCAGCAGACGCAAGAAACAATGCATGTAGCCCGAAATGCTGCAACGAGTGTCTGCCGTTCTGACAGACCCGTATGGTGGAATACTGCATGTGTGCAACTGCCTGCATTATAATTCGTAATTCACAACTGCTTGCATGTACACAGTCACTGCATGAATACTTGAAGAAGTTGCTCTGTCCCACATAGTCCGCAGGTTTCACCGGTCAACTTCTACAGTACTTAGTTTGAGACATATACTGTAACTTTTGGTTAGGTGCGACTAATTGGTTGCGCCTTTGTCGGTAAATGCTGGCATTTGGTTCTTCGTACCGATGAACCAACAGGTCGCAGGGCGTCGATGTCCTGTGTGCGCTCTTAATTTGTGTATTGTCATGGCAGTGATCTGTCTTCGTTGGTTCAAGATCTTGTTTTCTCTATTGTGCTTTTCAGCTCAAGATCTTGAACAGAGGATGGGTCCGCAGGATACAGTCACTTCATCTGTTTTAGCTGTGAATGTTTATACTGACACCTCCTCTTAGTGACGTCTCACTTAGTATGACTCCGAACCTACATGCCTCGCCTGGATTGTCCGAGTGTGAGCGCCGAAACCCTAAACCCTACTTATAACTACCCATGAAGTTCGACAGTTCTACCCTGGAGCTACTGGAAATCCGGACGGGGCGGGCAGATTTCAGTCATCCCTGGGGTTTGATGATTTGAGCCGAAACTTAGGGGAACTTAGAAATCATTCTCAATTTTTGGTTATTATAATCTCAAGAAACAGCTAGAATTTGATGTTTGCTAGGGTTCTAAGTTCAGTATAGTGGGTTTGATGGTTTGAGCCGAAAAGCATTCCAGAAGACGAAAACACCGGATCCCCACGAGAGGAAGGACCTTGCAGCAACATCACGGCCATTACGACTATGCGTGCTATGCGTACCGCTACTTCGAAATAGCGGGACATGTTTATCACTGCTACCGTTACTACTGTTTCAAGGCTATTCCCATCAAGTTGCACACGCTTCCCAAGAACTTAGGCTTATCGGCTTTTTCCCTTTCGACAGCGGCGACCATCGTGGCAGTCGCATGCAAGAAAGCTTGGACAACATGACGTTTCAGCGACTCGGCTTTGAGGCATGCTGTTCTGCATTTGTGACCGAAGGTGTCCTGCTTGTAGCATCACTTGACCTGGGGTTTCGGCGGTTTTTGGCCGAGTTTCGACATAGACCTTCAGGTGCCGGTGAAAACGCTGAATCCAGGAAACCTGAGATCCTAAACTGTAAAACCCTATAAGCCTAACTGTTCCTAGTCCCGTTGAACAACTCAAGGCATGATAGAGCAGGTATCATCACCACCGAACCTTATCAAACCTACGAAACCCTACCGAACCTTGATCAGAGACAAATAATGCTCGAAACTTTAGCGCTCAAGTGGATTATGTAAATATCCCTTGTAAACCTTTTAATTCCAAGGGATCATTAAGCATACTTTGTTATGATGGTTCTAAGGGCGCTGAAGCAAACAGCGCTTGTAAAACTCAAGCTGTTCTCCTGATGTTCTGCCTCAAAAGGAGTTTCGTGAAGGTATGGCTAGGATTATGGATCCCTTATATGCGGACATGGAATTAACATAGGGGACTTAACAATTACATTCACTGCACCATATTTTTATTGGGGGGTCATTATTATTATATACAGACTGTTATTATGGGATTACCCCACCTACCCTAAACACTAACCCTGACATCCGGGACACAATTAGCTTTGAAACCTAAGCTGTAGTCCAAGGTTCCGACCAAGTATATACCCTGCAATGCGGGCTTTGTCCTTGCTAGGTAGGAGGGAAAAAACCCTGAACCCTCAACCGGGCTTCGTCCTCTCTAGGTAGGAGGGAAAAAACCACCTTTGGAGCCCTTCAAATCCAACCCTTCCCACAAACCCAAGTATCATTATGGCATATACTTGGACCCCCCTAAAGACCCTATAAGTATATACCATATTGATACTTGGACCCTTTGGGCTTGGAGCCGTTTGCTCTGCTGAGGAGGAGGACCTCTGGGCCAGAGTTGTCCTCGGAAGCGCAGGTGAGGGGTTATCAGAGTTTGGGGTTTAGATTTTATAGGGTTTAAGGGTTAATTAGGGTTTGTGGCTTGGGGCTTCCAGGATTTAGTGCACCGGCTTCTCAACACATCAGGGTCACTGCCAGTCACTGCAGGGATACGGATTACTATAAGGGCTAGACGGCTAAACACGAATAAATCTTAAACCTATACTGTAAGGGTTCGCGTTAGGGTTACAGGGCTTGGGGCCTTTCATGTATTGTGTTCTCCTTTCTCTAGGGCCTAGTTAGGATTTGAGGTTTAGGAGTTTAGTGCCCGAGGAAGATGCCGGTTTAAAGCTATATTATGTGGGGTTGAGGATTTTGACTGGACGCCGTACAGGTTTGGACCCTCACCAACAGCCTCGGCTCGGAGCTAAGAGAGAACTCAGAAACGACGTGCAAGCTGCCGGCTAGCCTCGAGAGCGCCGAAAACCCTGAAACTAGGAAGACGCCTTCTGGATATTTGCATTTTTGTGAGGCTGGGCTTGCAGCAATCCCATCTATTGCAACAGCGGTTACCGCCTAACTTGGGCTGGCCGGAGCCGCCACTGCCCACTACCGGTGCAAAGGCCGTCGTATTATTTTGACAATGAATGTTATGATTATTATTCGTACTGCTATGACCAGTATTATTCTTGATTCTGATGTTGTTGTTGTTGTCATGAGTCATGAGAGCTTGACCCCAACTAATGGGTCAAACTAGCTCAGGAAGGTCGGGTGGTATTTAGGGCTTCAGACTCTAAACCGTACCGCAACGCTAAAGAACCTACCATAACTTACCTTTTTAAGGACGTATAAAGAAACCACAACAAGGAAACCTAAAGAGCCTACCTCTTTTTCAGGACCTGATACAGAAACCACATTTAGAAACCCTTCAGAAAGGTTGTGTTTTTGTGGGCTCTACAGTGTAGGGCTTGGTATTTGCTCTCGGTCGCTAGGCTTCGTGGTTTGGGCTTAGGGCTTAGAGGGTTTGTAGGCTTTGGGGGCTTTGTAGGGTTTAGGGGTTTACGGTTTAAGGCCTATAGGGTATATAGGGTTTAGAGGCTTTGTAGCGCTTATAGGGGGGTACAGGTTTTACTCTATAAACCCGTACGTAACGCCTCGATCCTGCACGCGATGCTCATAACATCAGACTTGTCGAAAACGACCCTGTAGCATGGACGCCTGGATGAATGCCAACAATATTCCTCAGGGTTCATGTAACAAGACTGTAATGTACCCCGAAAACTCCGAAAACATATTCTTAGGCAGGATTCTCAACCCTGTGTGGGTAGCTGCCCGCTAGGACTTGATCCGATCGCTCCTGGTGGTGAACCCGCAGCAGCGCTTGTCTTTGAAGCGCCTTGGAGAGCCATAGATGGGGTTTCCAAAGTAGGCGGTGCCTTAGGGATCCTTTTAAGGGTTGCAATAAGGGTTCCTTTAAAGGGCTCTACAAGGGTTTAGAGTTTCCGAAAATTCGGTGTGCCTTGTATTTTGGTGTCCTTAGAATAAGGTTCCTACTATTTCGGGTACTACACTAAGGGTCCCCGATTTTCGGAAACTCCCAGGTCTTTTAAGGGCCTAAACCCAGGATCCTCAACCCTATGACTCCCAGACCCTAAACCCAAACAGTATGAGTCTCGGCTTCGGGGCTTCATAATAAGGGAACCCTATTATCTACTATAGAACCCTACTATGGTACCTTAAACTAAATCCCTTCAAAAGAACCCAGGACCCAGGTTAAGTTAATGACAGCTGATTGTGTTGGAGCTTGCATGTTCGAGGCTGGAGCTGTGTCGGAAAATTTCTCTGACATTTCGGTGTGTGCTGGGCTTATACTTTGAGGTTCTTTAGGGTTTAGGGTATACCCTGGTGCCAATTGCAGCAATCCCACTTCATCTTGAAACCAAGCCGACTCTTTGGTGGGTTTGGAGCTACACGTGGAGCTTAGGGTTTAGCGTTTTGCTTTATCAGGATCAGGGCCCAGGGAACCGGGAGAGAGACGAGGGATATGCACTATGCTCTCTCTCACTCTCTCCGTCTCCCTGTCGCTCTCGTTGTCCCTCTTCTCTCCACCCTCGAGGGTAATTCGGTCAAGAGGGAATCTGCGACTCTGGGTTGGTTTATAAACGGATGAGGGTCTACAGGCTATAGGGTCTGTTTTCGGTTTTTCGGCACAAGAAAGAAGCCTACAGGTACATCACCATACCCTAGATAAGTATACTATACCCCAAACCCTGTTCTAATTTGTACGGCCTTTGCACTAAAAACCCTGTTAGGGTGCATTTAGTTCTCCAATGCCTGCTCTGAGACCACCGAAAACATCAACCCTAAACCCCTATACCCCAAAACCCCTTAACCCTGAACCCTAAAGCCCAAACCCCCTGAACCCTAAAGCCCGAAGCCCCCAAAGCACACGAGCAAAAGGTGCTGCCTGAGCCACGTGTGGACAACTTCGGGGGCCAAGCTGGTAACCTGTCTCGGATTTCAGGCTCTACTGTATGGGCGAAATCGCGTTTTGTGCAACATTATGGGTTAGTTATAATCGAAGTGTGATTTGGCTAAAGAGCCCGAAGCGACAGTATTGGTAGTGCTTCCGGCCTTTATAATAGGCTTGAGGGTCCGGTTTCAGGCGACAGGTCTTGCAGCAGCGCCTCTTCTCCAACAGAATAAGCTCCTGTCTTATGTTCAGGTTTCCATGAGAAAAATAGGGTGATCAGAAACAGACCTGAAAACCCAGTGTTTTCGGGCATGGTTTAAGGGTAGGGTTAATAAGCTTTAGAGGCACAGTCATGAAATCCCTTTAAAGATTCTTTATGCGAGAACCGCCGCATTTCATGTCGGTTCGTTTTGTTCTGGTCTTGAACTTAGGGCAGGCAGTTTCCTGGGCGGTTTGGTTCGGTTAGCAAATCCTGGCAAGTACCTATAGTCTCCATTGTAGTTCCTTTTTTGGGTTACCTTATAGGATCCTTAATATATAATTGGTTAAACCAAAAAAAGGAACTACAATGGAGACTATAGGTAACACCAAGAAGCCTCAACTCTGCGTTGCGGTGTCTTACACTGCGGGACCCGAGGTCCGAAACAGCGCAGCCTGCCCCAAGAAACACACTTTGTTTAGGAGCTATATGGGGGTTTCCAATGGTTAGGGGTCCCTTGTAATAGGGATCCTATCATTTAGGGTACTATATCCCTTTTTTCGGAAACTCCCATACACAGCACTCATCACATGGAACCCGAAGAATGTAGGCTTTCCCGGGATCCAGGTTTAGCCTAAATGCCTAGACCTCATACCCTGTGTAGTGATCCTGATAGCAACACTTACTAAACCCAACGGTCTAAGCCGAATGAACCCTGAGCAACCCACAGGATAGCATGCTTGGCTTCATGAAGCTGGAGACCGACCCGCGGAATCCAACAGCCGTGGAGGTGCATGTCCCTCTACCGGCACCTCGAATGGTTTAATGCTGGCATTTCGGGTTTAGGGTTTAGGTTCTTTTTGGGTGCAGGGTCTGGGTCTGGGGTTTAGAGTTGTAGTGGTTCGGGCCCCAAGTTAAATTTGCTGCGAAGCCTGCAAAGTTGCAAAACGGATCACTGGCTTGAAGATCTACGGTTTCGGGGTCTTACGGTTGATGATATAAATCCTGCAATGCCTGAAGGACCCTAAACTATGGGAATTATGGTATATATTCCTTATTATGGGTCCTGCAGGATTTAGATCATCAACCGTAGGGTTTGGGGGGTTTTCTGTAGGCAGGGATTCACGACGCATGAATCTGGAGCCTGAAATGGAGCTCAGTTTCGAAAGAAATAGCACGCCAGAGAAGGAGGGTGACTGGGAGAGAGATTTCTCTTGACCTGCCCAGAGACACCAATACCCCTCAATTAAGCAATGGACTTTAAATCATATAAATCTCAGGTATATTCCCTAATTAAGGGGTATTGGGATCTCTGGGAAGCGTTAGAGAATGCCTTCAATACCTGACCAAATCTTGAACTGGGACCTGTTCGGCCCTACAGCAGAAAATTGTTTTTTGTTGAATACCGTAACATGCGCACACGGCCTTAACAGTTCCGAAACATGCCGAGATGTCTTCAAGAAGAACTTCCCAAGAAAGATAAATTGCAACAGTAGCAATCATAATAGCCATCAGAACCGCAGCAAACAAGAGACTAACAAATAGACGTAGAAACAGAAGCAGAATTTCACGTGCTCTGATGCTTATGCCCATCCCATACCAGCACAACATGTTGCAGTGACACCAATAATTCTTCATGAAGTATACTGACATGTTAGCAACACGAGTAAGCAAAACCCAGAACCCTAAACCCTTTATAAACCGTAAATGTTAACTTCTGATATCCTTGCGTGGCTTGCTATCGTTGGTTCTTGTTTGTTTCTTTTGTTGTTTGCATGGTCGCCATCATCGGCTATGGTGTAACAGTAGCTGTAACAGTAGCAAGCTCAGAGGACCAGAAGCCATGCCAGCCGATTGCGAGTGTGTGTGTGAGTCGAAACCCTCTACAGTCTAAAGTAAGATGCTCAGACATATTCCTAAACCCAATACCCCTATAAACCACTGCACCCTAAACCCTATGTAATCTTAAATAAGATGTTCAGACATTACCCCAAACCCTAAACTTAAGCCCTAAACGTGATGCGCCGTAACCTTAAACCCCTATAAACCACTGCACCCTAAACGAAAGTTTCAGACCTAAACCCTAAACCCTAAACCCTAAACTTAAACCCTAAACCCTATAAACCCTAAACCTTAAACCCTAAACCCTAAGCCCTAATCGTGATGCTCCGTGAAGTGAGGTGAAGCCCAACCCCGAGGAACTCCAGGAGCTTCGCAAGGAGCTCCAGCAGTGGATGATCAAGTTCAGCTGCTCGTCGCAAGGGTTTGGGCTTTTTAGGTTTAGGGGTTTAGCCCGAGTGCCTGTGAGAGAGAGAGAGAGAGAGAGAGGTTTTAGGGTTGGGTTTGAGGGTCTACGTTTAAGGTTTTGGGCTTTAGCTGTTTGTGAATTAGCCAGTTTTGAGCTGCTCTTCCCTTGCGTCTTTGTTATCCGGTGCGCAGCCGCTCGTCACTGTGTTTGTGTGTTTGTCTACTTTGCGGGTGTCCGCCCGGTCATCACGATTTCGCGGTGCGCAGCGGCGTTCTTTTTTGGTAGTCTTTCTTGGGTGTCATCCGTGTTCAGCTGATTGACCCGTTTTGCTGAGTCGGTGTATGAAGCTCGTTCCGCCACCGTTTGTGCCTTCGTAATCTTGTCGTCCCAACTTAGTGTCCGGTGTTCATCTCCTCATTCGCTCGTCCTTTCCTCCGGTGTTCAGCAAGAGCAGTGGTCGGAGTCTCGAGCTGCTGTAAGTGGTCTACTGAGCCGATCACTCATAGAACCTGAAATCCCAGAAATTTCGAAAACCGAACCCCATACACCTCAGATGCTTTACTTTAACCCTAGACCATATACTGTTGACTATCCGCAACCCTGTCTCACTCTGAAGCCCAGGGCGATTCGCGGCCATCCGCCAGGGGGAGGTCATCGCCAATCTCGGTGAGTCTGCCGAGGCGAGCCAGGGTCACGGGCCTTTGCGACTTTAAGTCGGCTCTCAGAGATCCCAATACCCCCCTTAATTAAGGATTATACCTTCAATCATAATTTTAATGCCCCTATTATGTAAGGTATATTCCTTAATTAAGGGGTATTTGGTTCTCTGGGTTCACAGGGTTCCGTAGAGCGGCATGGCTCTGGGAAGGACAGGTGCCTTGCCTAGAGTTGCAGGGTGTGCCTCTGTGTCTGTGTGTGTGTCTGAGGTTTTTAAGCCCAGGAGTGCGTCGAGGGTTGGGAAGGTCCTGTTTAGGACAAGTTTAGGATTGATGTCGCGCCTTGCATTCAGCGGGTGATACACTTTGTAGTATTGGATTTCGGGTGTTTTCCTGCGGCTGCTGCTAATGCTGCTGCGACTATTCTGAGGACTCCTACCTCCACTGCTGCTTCTAGTCCCACGCCAGCTACCACGAAGACGGCGGCGACGACGAGAAGAACTGCCACTACCGCCACCGCCACCACCAGCACCCTACTACTACCGCCGCGGCTGCTGCTGCTGCTACAACTGCTGCTGCTGCTACTACTACTACTACTACCACCACTACTCTCTACTCCTACTACTCTTCGCACTTGTCCAAAAACAGTACTTTGATGGGTGCTCATGAAGCGATAGTGCTTCTGCTCCCTCTTGTTACTTGGCTCGCGCAAGGCCTTCTTTTCCGGAGAGTGCAGTGCTCCAGAAATGAAGCACACTCCTTGAGGTCCAGGGGGGGCTGCAATAGTTTTTTTGCTTGGGGTATATATTGTTTAAGCAACGGATTCCTCTGAATTCCGGCAAATGCATTTACCTTAAACTGGGCTCTCTTTTGTCAGGAGCTTAACTTAAGTTACCGCTATACTAAAGCCTCGTATTTACCATAGATCCTTTTCTGGTATCTTAAGTTAAGTTCCTTGACAAGAGCCAACAAAAGGGTTTAGTCCAATTGCGAGTCTGCCAGGCGGGCTTGCCTGCCAACAAGGATGCACGCCAACAGCTACAAGCCATCGTCGACCGTCGGTGCGGGCGAGGGATGTCCCCTTACTTGAACGGAGAAAGGTGCATAAGGTTTCACATGGTTCTCAGGGGGCACTGTACGACTGGGCTGTACATTTTTACGTAGGCTTGGGGAGGTTCTTAACATGAGGGATACAAGATTTACGGTCGTTATAGCTAGGATCCCAGGAGCTTTGGCTTCAGGTTCAAGTGTCGTGAAAACCTGTTCGGGATGTTTGGGTCCTGAACCCCAGACCGAAGAGTCCTGAAAGTTTAGATCTCATGGGGTTTAGGGAAATCCCTTCACTCTGAATTGCCCCGGAAATTGCAAGACTGGAGCTTCCAAAAGTAGCCTGGCCGCATAGCAATCAGTTTGCAGCCTGCAGCCCTAAGCCCTATATCTTGAAGAACCAGGATTCTCGTCAATGACCAGAAGATGTGGAATGCGATTGCGGAGTCGAAGAACGAGAAGCTGCACTGCCCGCCGCGTCCTGGCTGAGTTCAACTCGCTTTGTGGTTTAAAGGCTTAGGGCTTTTTTTCAATAGGAACTTCGGGGTCTGGGTTCACGTTATGCGGTTCCAGGGTTTCGCTTTTGAGGGCTGGAGTGGGTTTAGGCCTTGAGGCCCAGTCTACCATCGGCAATTCTCAGCATCTTATACAGTTGGCAAAACTGTGTGTTCTGTACGAGGGCAGTTATCAGGAATCCAAGGAAGGTTTGAGGGTCCCGTTTTTGCGTTTCGATTTATCTTGCACCTGAGTTTTGGGTGTAGTGGCTGTACGTAGTGTGAATGCTTTTCAGGACATGATGCCATTGAGCTTGTGGCTCGGAAGGGGCCAGGTGGTGCAATCAGCGGTGGCAACCTTATACCTGTCCATCAAACAAAAGTCGCAGGGACGAACGCATTTGCTGCCAGAGAGATCGTTGAATATTCTTTCTCTCACGGCAACTTCCATGCAACTGGATCTCTCCAGCCGAATCAGGGGAACAGGCAAAATGTACATTCGCCAATACCTCGTCCGGACAGTGTTTGCGGGGTGGGAGCTGGCTCCCCTGGGTCGTCATACTCAAAGCCAAGTGAGGAACGCTGCTTCGACGATCATAGCTATAAATGCTGCCAGTGCTGTGGTTGCGAACCCAATCGAAAACAATCGAGCCCTCTTTGTTGGAGGCCTCAACACGTTGTCATTCTGGCCTCAAATTCCATAAAGAGGGCCCTATTCTGTGGAGAAGCTCCAGCATCAAGTTGTCGAGGACTGCGCTCCTAAGCAGCAGCCCGCGTCTCTTGGAGCCCAAGAAGGATGGCAGCAAGGCGACTTGGTGAGGGTGGGTTTCAAGCTTAGTCTCGCGGATCGGTTTCCCTGTTTTTGAGATTTCTTCGAAAGTTGTGGGATGGGCCCTCGAATGTGGATCCCTAGGCGCCGTAAATCGTAAAGCCTCATAGATCCTTTCATGCAGCCCTTCAGGGATCCCTATACGAGGGCTTGGGGTTTATGGTCTTTGGGCCTGAACCCTGCTTAAATTAAAGGATCCCTGAGGGGGTCTAGGGTTTACGGCAGCCTAAGGTGTACAGTTGTTTGGATCCTTGAAGGGAGCCCTTACTCTTTTGTAGGGCCTCAATCAACTCCAGATTGGGACTTGTAATATGAACCCACCAAAGAATAGGTTTTGGCGGGCTAAGGTAGGGTTTACGGGTAGGGATCCCTTTAAGGGTAATGTAGGCTTCCATAGTAGGGCTATGTAGGGCTCCTTTTTAAAGGGCTTAGGGTTTACCCAAGGTGTGTACTCTTTGGACTAAGGAATGCACTCCGAGTCCTCACGGCAAGAGCTCCGGCCAGGCACCGAAGCCTCAGGACTCAAAGGGCACAAAAGGTTTAGGGTTTAAGGTTCAGAGCTTTGGACCTGAAGGTTTAGGGGTTTAAGGTTTAGAGTTTACAGCTACGGTTAAGGGTTCTAAGTAAGCAAGCTGGGACCTGGTATGCCAGAAGCCAGAATCCGAAGTAAAAGCAAAGGCCGCTGACTTAATGCCTTCAAATAATTCGGCACCTCTCAGCTGACCGGGGCGCATGCACCGATCCCAATACCTCTTAACTAAGATATACCTTAATGATCGTATCAGGGCCTCTATAGTTTAAGGTATATTCCTTAATTAGGGGTATTTAGGGGGTATTGCTTGGAGGGTCGGGGAACTTAGCAACTGGTTATTTTAGGGACTTATAAGTATCATAACCCCAATGAGGGTCCCTTTCAGGGTACTTATAAGTCTACTTACTAACTACTTACTAAGTCCCCCGACCCCCCAAGTATTGGGTTCTCTGGGCATGCCGCAGGACAAGAAAGTTCTGGAGGAAGGCCGGGCTCCAATTGCCGGAAATCACGGAGCCTTGGATCGTTCTTACTTGGGGGGTCGGGGGACTTGGTAAGTAGTTGGTAAGTAGACTTATAAGTACCCTAAAAGGGACCCTAATTGGGGTTATGGTACTTATGAGTCCCTAAAACAACCAGTTACTAAGTCCCCCGACCCTCCAAGTACAGCTTCCTGGGTTCCTGTTAAGGGATTTGTTTTAAGATACCATAATAAGTAATAAGGAAACCATACACTATTTACAATAGAACCCTATGATGGTACCTTAAATGAAACCCCGCAACAAGAACCCAGTCTCTGTGCGGTTCGCAGTTTCCGGCCGTCGGAAGCCCAAGGGTTGACCCTAATTTAGAGAATCATCTTATACCTACAGTCTCCATTGTAGTTTCCTTTTTGCAATAACCAATCCTAGAAGTAGGTTCTATAAGGTAACCCCAAACAGGAACTACAACGGGGACTATAGGAGTATACTGTTCGGTCATCATTTATCTAGGTCCTCGACCTGCCCCGGTGCCGCTAACAGATACCCCAAAGAACCCAATACCCCTAATGAAGGAGTATACCTGAAAATAGGGGTTAAATATTATGTGTTAAGGTGAATTCCTTAATTTAGGGGTATTGGGACCTGTGACGTGGAACTTTGAACGAAGCTCATGTATTCAACCCTGAACACAGCCGTCCTTCGGAGTAACCCTGTAATTCGGGTTCGTCCTCACTAGGTAGGAGGAGAACAACCTTCAACACAACAACGACCAGTTGACACCTGAAACGACGGAAAATGAAGCCAAAAAAAGCACGATGCCCTGCCAAAGGACCACTAAACCCTAAACCGAGGAAAGGATGGAAAGGGTGGCTATTCAAGGTGGCCTGCCGAGACCGGACCCTTGGCTCCTCTAAAGGAACTTGTATATTGACTTTCCTTGCAAAAGAAACCTGAACCAGTTGTATGGGAAGTAAAGTTCCCGAACCCTAAACCCTAAACTCTAAACCAAAGCCCTAAACCGAAGAGCCCAGGGAAGGGACAAGCCAAGCCGTCACAGCCATCGCCCGAAGCCGAGGGTGCTCGGTCGCTTGCATGCCATGAACTGGACAGAGGTTTAGAAGTTTAGGTTGGTTTAGGTTTTTGGCTTGGGAACTGAACATCCATTTCCCCCTCAAGGCTGAAAGAGAAGCTATATAGACTTTGAGTTTTACAAGTTGGTAAGTCTAATGGACCCAAGAAGTTTCTGGGCCTTAATTGATTGCCACTACTATTTTGGTGGTTCCTTATTACAATATATAGTATAATATTTCCCCTAAATTATGAAGGCATCTGTATTATAAGACCTATATAGTAACTCTTTAAAGGATCCCTTTAAAGGAACCCTATTCTAAATTATTAAGGTGCCTACACTATAGTACTCTTCTAGTAACCCTTACAGCAGCCCTTTCAAGGCTCCCTTTAAAGGAAACCCCTTAGAAGGGGCTCCACCCTGTAATCGTGGTATGATAGGAATATAATAGGGCCCTAATATAATCCTTATAGTCACTATTACAGGGTGGGGGCAGCTTCTAAGAAACCTAAACCCTAAACCCTAAACCCCCAAGTTCCGATCTTCCTAAGGTTCGTGGTGTCGGCCCTCCAGGGCCACTGGGAAAGTCAGCGAGACTCTTCGGAAACCTACGTTGCTGCTCGGAGCACACACCCAAAGGGTCCAAGTATCATTATGGTGAAGACTTATAGGGTATTTTGGGGGTCTAGGTATATACCATCATGATACTTGGACCCTTTGGTACAGCTTAGGGTTCAAGGTTTAGGGCTTAGGGTTTAGGGTTTACGGTAGGGTTTAGGGTTTAGGGCTATGTTCACCGACACCGCATGTAGCCCACAGTTAAAATGAAAACAAAGCAGGCCATGCAGTTCCATGGTACACCTGCCCAATATTCGCAGTGCACTTCTCCCATAAGCACGTGTAGAGATGTTGTGGGCTGCCTAGTTTCAGATGTAGGGTGTTCTTACAGACTCTTGCGACGAGCTCATCCCCTGGAATCCGAAACTGCAAAGAGGTAGCCGTCGCCGTAGTCAAGCCGCTTTAGGTTCATGGCCTGGACGTAGTTCGACACCAGCGACAGCGCAGCGGCGTTCAGCGCAGACCTTTCAGCTTGAGATGGAACGTGTCGAAGCAGTGTCTGGAATGGGGGAGCGGCAAGTATTTTCTTCAGCCGCCGAGTCTGAGCAGCATCTAAGTTCAGGGTTTCGCCAAGCTTCAAGGATTAATTACTATAAAGCTAAAGGTCCTTTCTGAAGATTTGGGTTCCATTTCGAAAAAGCGCCGACTGTCCTGAAGCCTGTGGGAGGAATTGTCAGAACTGCTGTGTTTTGCCTGAAAGCTACAAGTATCATACAGTTTTAATACCAATGCTTACAAATGTCCCGTAGAGTTTGGAAAATCACGGTCACACATCGGGACGACAAAAGCTTTGACCTGCGAGACCTTTCTTGTCTTGACGTGTGGCGGCTGTGGCGGAGTAGCGGAGCACAGAGAAGGTCGACTTACGAGGCCTTGCCAGTGAAGTATGGCATACCCCGCTTTGAAGCTATACTACTTTAATGCTGCGGAGAAGTAGCCGGTGCATCCTGTTTGTCAGGATTGTATGGGGGAATGGGGTGTGTTGGACGAAACAACGAAGAGGTCAAACGTTCGTCCCACCGCCGTAGTTCACCGTGCTCCGGTATACTTCAGCGCTGTGGACCCTGGTGTCCTACCTGGAGACTTCCGAAGTTTCTAAAGCATCCGAAAACCGTGATGGCAACTGTTGTAATAACCCTTACTTAAAGGTTCACGGGTAGTTATAAGTGGGGTTATAAGTAGGCTAGCCATAATTACACCCATAATCCGGGACTTTTTGCTCCACTTATAACTACCCATGAACCTCCAAGCACAGTCCTAAATCCTACACCCTTATAGAATCCCTATAGATCCATTTAAAGGGACCCTTCAAGGAACTCCTGTAACCCCACTTACAGCCGAGGACGAGCTTGCCGATGGACGAGGCTGTTTGGCTGGCCAGCGCTGGGGGGCCTGGATTTGCTTGGCGCCGCGTACCTGGAAAAGGCCACCTGCTGACTAAGATTGGTAGTTCTGTAGGGCGTTCGATGAGGGCTTAGGGGTACTTAGAACTAGTTTGTAATCTTTGGTTACTATAACCCGGAGAAACAGCTAGAATCATAATTGTTGCTAGGGGCCTGAGTTCAATAATGTTCAATATAGAGGGTGTAACATTAATGAACGGGGAGTGTGAGGGCTGCTGGGCTGGATTATGCTTGTCAGCTTTCGGCGTGCGACGAAGCCAGCTGCGCCTGCTTGCTAGACTGACCCTTCAACCCCAAATTCCTAAACCCCAAACCCTAAACCGTGGCTGAGTCCTCTAAGTTCTTGCAAACCGGAGATTCAGCAGATTGCGCCTTGCATGTGCGAACCTCAACCCCAGTACAAACCCTATGAATTAAACACGCCTGAACCCTAAAGCTATAGTACCCCCGACATAAGCCTATATGTTTTAAAGAAGCCTAAGCCAGTAATCTAAAGTTATCCCACGCTAGTTAGTCTATAGTTTAGAGAAGTGTTAAGCCCCAAAGCCGCAGATCCAGGTGGCCCCGGCGCATCACAGACCCGGACTGTGGTGAAGGGGGCGGGCAAATCGTGGGAGGTGTCGGCTTCCTGGCATTGTGAGCTACAGCCTGTGGGTTTAGTTTAGGGTCCAGAAACCTAAACTCATCCCCAATTCTGGGCTGGCAGGCTGTCTGGATAATTTTGATGAGGCTTACAGCTGATAGGACTCAGGGTGTGTTTGGAGCCAGCACTAAGAATCATCATCCCTAAACCCTAAACCAGTGGTGAGCTTACGTATAGTAGCAGGTCCTTGAAGTGTTTCTGACCCTAAGATTAAAGCGCCCTGGCGCAACGATTAATGATAGAAATCCTGCATGACCCATAATAAGGAGTATCCCATAATTCCCATAGTTTCGGGTGCCTAAGGTAATGCAGGATTTATATCATCAACTGAAGTAGTGTCAGGCTAGGAGCCCTGTAAGCGTGGACATTGGCGGTGGAGAGGATCCAGGGATGAATCCTAGCTTCCTCAAGCAAACCCCCCACCTACAGTAGAAGCTGGAAAGTTGGAATATCATTATCATAATCCCTTTAAGGTAAATTATATGGGATCCTGCCATTATTCCATATTCCAACTTTCTGGAGTTCCCTTTAGACTCCTCATCTGTCACAGAAAAAGGAGCCATACATAGATGCATACTTCTATGTTCGCATGTATCACGGCTATGCATGTGCACAGACAATTGGATAATTGTGTACACACCACAACATCTATCGCAGGCATGCAGCTTCGGGTCACAGCATTGTGTTCGTGAGCAGATCTGGGGAAAGCTTAGGCACTCGGTAAATTTGTCAGGTCTTCAGGCTTGCAAGTGAACAACTTCGGCTCCCAAAACGAGCTGAATCTTGCCAGGTTCCAGAATCGAATCCGGATGAGGAGAATGATGTGGTGCTGCGATACTAGCAGCCTGCCCTTCAGTGGCTGCTTGTAGCTGCTGGTTTCTTCGCAGTTTGGGTCATAAGCAGCTACAAGCAAGCATGCCTTCCACCCCACTGCGCTTGCCACCTGCATGTGTCCTAGGCCTACGCCATCCGCAACTTGCACTTCTTTGCCAAGTTGATGCACGAATGCCTCTGACTTGCCACTTTGCATACCAGATGCGGCTGCCCAGAGAGACTCCAACCGCCGTCAACTAGACATCCTCTTGAAGTCGACTGTGGTGCCGTTCAAATTGCTGTACAGTCAATACGGAATCTGCTTTCAACGACCTACCTACCCTTATAACAAGGTTCAGGGTTTGGGGTAACAAAGAAGCAACAAACAACAAACTGTGGAGCTTTCTGGGAAGCTGCTTGCGCTAGTTGGCTCCAGGATGTGTACAGTGCAACACGTCTCACTCCTGTCTCGGCTTTATGCTTTGGGGGAGCTTATAAGGTGTCGGGGTTTAGGGGTCTACCTGGACCACTAACAAGCCGATGTCTTTAGGGTTTCCTTATAATATCATATAACATGACTTTAAAAAGGTAATGTAGGAACCTGATTAAGAAAACCTGGGCCGATAACCCCCCAAAAAATAGTAGGATTCATATAAGGAACTTCAATAAAGGCCCCCCAAGGTTTCTTAATCAGGTTCCTACATTAGGTTCTTCAGGGTCAGGTAGGACCTGAGGATGGAGAAACTTACTTGGAGGGTCGGGGGACTTAGTAACTCTAAGGGGTTCCTTTAGGGTTCCTTTAAAGGGATCTATAGGGATTCTATAAGGGTTTAGGGTTTAGGGGACTTAGTAACTGGTTATTTTAGGGACTTATAAGTACCATTACCCCAATGAGGGTCCCTGTTAGGGTACTTATAAGTCTACTTACTAACTACTTACTAAGCCCCCCGACCCCCCAAGTAGGGTGCAGTTTAGGAAGCTTCGGCTTTTTGCCGAGGAGGTGAGCTCACCGTTCGGCGACTGAGCAGAGTTTCCACCCCTAAACACTAAACCCTAAACCCACTCAAACCTACCTGTAGTCTCCATTGTAGTTCTTTCTGGGGTTTAACCTGTCTACAATGGAGACTATAGGTATTGCTGCAGGGTCCCCATAAACTCCGTATGAGGGTGCAACATTGAACTTAACCAAACGCTGCGTAGTGTGTATGGTGCAGCGAACAGTGAGGAGCCCCCAGAATTAACTCAGAGTGTCGTCGGAGTCATGTGGACAATACCCTTATCCACACTAATGGTTTTTTCAACAGGGACTTTGCACCGCCTGTGATTGCTCACTTTTAGTGCTTGAGAATCAGCTTCTCCATAGTGGAGATGTTGATGGGCTTTGCCCAAAAACTTGTGTCCTGGCCAACAGCGGTAAAAACATGTCTTTCGGTTGCCTTCTGCGGGGGAGACAAGGAACGCACTCACAGTCCGCCCATCTGGATCGCATCACGCGTGCAGTGGATTTCAAAGACGAGTCCTCTTGCTGCTGGGTACCTAGACCCCCCAGAGTGGGTAAAATAATGATCCAAAACCTATAAACGGCTGTTATTCTACATGATTTTGGGGGTCCAGGTCCAGGTAATGATGAAACATGCTGAACGTGCTCAACATGACTTTACTTCGGCGCCTGCCTCCTCAAGCACATCGACTCGGATGTGTGCCAGTTGAATTGTAGCTCTAGCCACTCCAGAAGTCTTCCTGGTGACTAGCCTCAGGGATGCCGTGCTCCAGAGTCATGCTGGCGGCAACTGGGACTCTTCAGCATTCGGGGTGGTTTACAGTAAAAGCCAGAAAGTTGGAATATCATTATCCTGACCCTTCTATCGTAAATTATAGGGTATCCTACCCTGAAACCATATTCCAGCTTTCTGGAGTTTTCCTATAGGGGTTTTAGGGTAGCGTTTAGGGTTTAGGGTTTCTCTTAACTCGACTCAAACTTGCATTCGGCAAGCCTGAGCCCCACGCCAAGGGTCCACGTGCCCCAAGTATCACATACTCTCAGCATTAGTAACCTACATAGCTACTATCCCAAACTCGCGTACCTAATTCTTGGGTCCTTGGGGCCCTATGGGGAGTGCAAGAGCCACTGGTCTTGGACACGAGTTTGATGTTCGATCTTTCTGGATTTAAGTGTGAAGCCTTGCGTCGTGCCCGGACTGATCCTCTGACTGATGTGCCTGCCGAAATCGCAAAGCTTAAGCGGGCCCAAGTACTCCAACCGTTTAGCCTGATTTGTGAATTCAGCAGACACTTGGTCTGTGTAAACTGCTTCTAGCACTTCTACACGAAACATCTGCAAGGTCCTGCTTCCCATCATCTTGCCGGTGGCTGCGCTCAAGACCCAAAGCCAACTCACGGCTTGCACTTGCAGCTGCTGTGAAGCGACGGTTGCGAATCCCCATTCCTTCCTTGGCAGTGGTAACGCGGCAGTAGTATGCACACCACTCTTCACCATCGCAGAAGCCTCCAGCTGCCCTGCCGAGTGCAACGATCTCAAAGCTGCCAGTGCCACAGCCTTGGCAAGGGCAGAACTCGATATCGAGACTGCGGAAAGCGCGACGGACTACTCCCGCTTCTGCCTGCAGAACTGCATTCACGACGCTTCGAGCAAGCAAAACCTTTGCACTCCAGCCGATGACTCGGCGAACCAATCGCCTCTGATCCCAGCCAGCTCGCTCCTAAACGAGGGGGCAGCACAGATGGAGAAGCCGGACCCTCGGCAGCACTTGGTGCCGTCTTTTGGGGTGGGCACTTGTTTCTTTCCGTGCATGTAAGAGCTATATTTCATGGAAGTGGGCACACCAATAGAGAAATTTGCTGAAATGTTTGATTGACAATTGTGAACTGTTGCTTTTTGTTAGCATGACTCCTCTCACTCTCCTTGGCAAGTTATCATGATGGTATAGCTGCATAGGACTATGAAGAAGAATAGTCAGGTTATTGTTCACACCAACAACACCACCACCACCAACAACAACCACAACCACCACAACAACACCAACAGCAACAGCAACAGCAACAACAACACAGCACCATGCTTCCTGCTAGTCACAATCATAACAGTAACAACAAGCCTGACAATAATGTGGTTGCAAGACAGTGGGCCAGATTAAGAATAGACTAGTGTTATGAAGAAAAATTTATTGCGAAAGTAAGTGTGGTATATAATAGTCATCGTCATAACAATAACACAGTGATGCTCTGCCGTTTGCGTGTTACCACGGTGACACATCTAGCCATTGCTTGTCCGCGTCGTCTTACAACTGCAGAACATCACATCTCTTGCAGCTCTTGTTCGTGTGCGGGCTGCGCTAAGCCAGCATGTATTTTCACACAGCGACAGCGTGGATCTACCACGACCGGGGAGGGCAGACTTAGCAGTTGCAATTATTTTAGGGGCCTGAGTATCTAGCAACATTAGAGCTTATAAGGGCTTCTTATTGGGACGACATGAGAATGTGCCCGGCCCCTACATCAATTAATTATCATCCTCCATTCCACGCATTCGAAAAGTTCGCGAATGCACGAGTTCGGAGCACCAACACTAGAGCTCCAAACTCCAGGTGTATGTATTATATGCAGCATTCTCGGAGTCCGAAAACCCCGGATTCCTTCACCAGCAAAGCCAAGGACAAGGACGTGGCAAAGGCTGAGGACCGGTGCAAGAGTCACATAAAGCCCTGGTAAGATATAGTAAGACCCCAGAACCCCACTAAAACCCACAAGCATCCCTACTGCCTTCCATCTCGAACCCATGTGGCCCAGGGAGTCTGCTCTTCGGGTTGAGGGATTTCGCTCCCACAAGCCTTCAACCTCAAGGGTTTATGGGCATCCTACTTTTCGGTACCTCTGGCTCTGCACACATCCCCCAGAAGGCCCGAAGTAGGAGGCAAAAAGCACGTGTTAAGACCTGTCTTGGTCCCCGATGACACACGCTCATAGATCTAGGCCGGCTTCACTGCAAAACACAAGTACCACCTGACAGCCTTTCACTGTGGTATTTGGCATGCAACCCACAGCATCATTCCACTAGTTTACGACCTCGTTAATTCTGATTTCTATTTTGTATCCAGGACAAGAAGACGGAGGCCATGGAGAACGAAGCAAAGGTTGCCAAGGTCGAGGTCGGCGGTCAATTCTTCTGGGGGTGGGGTTTGCGGTTTAGGGTTCAAGTTCAGGGGTTTAGGATCTAAGGGGGGTCATGTTTTCCCCCTCGTCATAAGGGTGTGTGGTTAAGATTTTGTGGTTTGGGCTCTCACTAAGAGTCTCTCCCCAAAAACGGGTCCGAGAGCGAGAGAAAGAGAGAGAGAGAGAGAGAGAGAGAAAGAGAGAGCGAGAGAGAGAAGAGAGATGGAGAGAATAAGAGAGAGGAGACAAAGACAGAGACACAGAGAGAGAGAGAGGGAGAGCTGAAGTGTTTGTGTTTCAGGGTTCAGGGTTTGGGTCTTGTTTCAGGGTTTGGGGTGGGTGGGTACTAGTAGGTTGGTGGATTGGCTTACAGGATTGAGGCCCCCGTGTGGCCAGTATATGCGATCCCCAAGGGTCCAAAGGATCCAATAATTAGGTACTCGG
Organism: Symbiodinium sp. CCMP2592; assembly: GCA_905221615.1. Lineage (NCBI taxonomy): Eukaryota > Dinophyceae > Suessiales > Symbiodiniaceae > Symbiodinium > Symbiodinium sp. CCMP2592. The sequence continues at coordinate 1,385,130 of CAJNDT010005969.1, forward strand.
TTTTAGGATAGTAGTTATGTAGATTACTATTTTGGAGAGTATATGATAATTAGGTACTTGGACCCTTAGGGGATGTTTCTGTTTCGCGTTGTAGTGTAGGAAGCGCGCCAAGTTGATTGTTGAGGCTGTGGCTACTCGTGCCAATACAAACCCTGTATATAAACCGTTAGGCGGTTTGACTGTTTGACCGAAGTGTTGGGGTTGGCTCTGGTCCTGTAAATCTCTGGCTTCACTCAGAGTTTTAACTCCCAAACTCACACACACACACACACAAATCGAGCCTCCTACCAAGATTGGGGGTCGGGGTTTGGGGTTCTTAGGCTTCAGGCAGCCTTAAACCCTCAAGCAACACTAAATCCTCAGACCGACCGATATCCTTAAACCTAAACCTAGCCCTAAACCCCAAATCCTTGACCCTAGACTCGACCCCAAACCTTAACCCTAAGGCTCAAAACAGCTCAAAAGCTTTGTAGTATGGCCTTTGGGCCCAAAAGCCTTAATATATGAGTCCTTAGAGCCTTCGGGTCCTTAGGGTAAATGAAATCCTCCTAACTCCTCAAGCCGCAGGCATCCTTGGCTGCAGCCAACGCGCGCACCGCCGCGAGCTTGGCAGTGGCACACAGCCGCGGTGACCTCTTCGAGGAGGCCCTGTACTATATAGGGGCCCTAAAACCAACAAGAAACAAAAAAAAAAAAACAAATATATATATATATATATATATATATATATATACATACATATATATATATATAATGTTGGATCCAGATTAACAACCCCCCCCCCCTCCCCCCGCTGTCAAGGTTAGCCCGCTTGAACTTGTTCATGGGTTCAAGTTTTTCCCGGCCCCCCCCCGATTATGTGGGGATGGGGTTAATTATTACGTATAGTAGTAAGTAGATAGAGAGTACTTAGTAAAGTATTGCAGTCGTACAATAGGAGTACAGTAGTATAGTAGTAGTACAGTAGTATAGTAGTAGTACAGTAGTATAGTAGTATTACAGTAGTATAGTAGTAGTACAGTAGTACAGTAGTAGTACAGTAGTATAGTAGTATTACAGTAGTATAATAGTAGAACAGTAGTATAGTAGTAGTACAGTAGTTTAGTAGTAGTATTGAAGTCTAGTAATAAAAGCAGTACAGTAGTATAGTATTATTACAATAGGGGGTTGGGGGTTTGAAGGGGTTCAAGGACTTGAGGGGGTTGAGGGGGTTGGGGGTCCTGCAAATCCCTGGTCCCGGGCCGGACCCTGTTAATCGGGGGGGGTTTCCTGCTATTCGGGGGGGGGTCGGGGCCTGCAAAGGGGGTAGCCTTGGAAAACTTGACAAACCTACTCTTTTTATATACGGTTTAATTAGGGAACCACCTGTTTCTGGCAGCAGAAGATATCACCGAAATCCCAGGGATCCCAAGGCCAGGGATCTCTGACCCTTCCATCTCAAAGCTTCGGGCTTTCTAGGTCAAAGCAAAGGGCCTGCAAATCCCTGGTCCCGGGATGGCCCCGTCTAATCGGGGGGGGTTTAGGCGAGCTCCGGTACTATTAGGGTGGGGTCTAATGGACTCCTTCATTAAGCCCATGACATGCCCGGGACTGCCCCGTCTAATCTGGGGGGGTATCTTAATCTGGAAACGACATTATCACATTATCCCTGAATAGTAGGATCAGAATAAGGCACCCCTACATTTCGGAAGCTCCATATGGGACGAAGTAAGCGTGTGGGGTTAGGACAGTAGTCTTGGAGGTTAGTATTGGGGGGAAAGATCAACAGGTAGTACGGGGACCTCAGGGCGAAAAGGCTAAAGAGGATCATGAATTACGGATTCAGTGACCTCTAATTGAGTGCTTAGATGATTCGAGTCTGGATGTGGAGGGTGTAGCACTAACCCCTACACCCCCCCTAAACCCTAAACCTCAGTGTCTTTTGTGGTATTGTGTTTCAGGGCTTACCGAGTCCTTTCGCAGGTGTCAAACATACCGAAGCTCAGAAATTTGTGCCGTACCTGGCACAAATTTAATCTTTAGGGCGAGGACTGGGCTGGGAAACTAAAGGTTCGATGTTTGGGAGACGGCTTCCGGCTTCGAAAAGTAGGGCAGCAAGCTTTCAGGGACAGGGCTCGGGTTAAGGTGCCAAGAATCAACGAGCAAGACCACAGAGTACGAGATTACTCTCAGCACTGGGTACGCCATATCTGTTTTTTAATCTGACTGTATATGTATGTGAATGTGCATGTGTATACATAAGAATTTATGCATATATATATATATATATATATGTATTTATGTATGTATGTATGTATGTATGTACTCCACACATATGTCTATCGATGTTTATGTGCACATAGCTGTAGTCTCGTTCTCTCTCACTCTGTTCTTACGTGTACATATATATATATATATGCACACACATATACATGTACATATACATATATATATATATACTATTGAATATCTTCGACGTGCTCCAACCCACAGGTTCAGTCCTAGGCCCGCTAGCCGCCTAAGCAGAGTACACGTTGCTGGTTCAGGAACATCTCCGAATATACCTAGGACCTATGATCGTCTGTTCACGATCTGGCGCTCTGTGCTTTGTAGCTTCCTGCCCCTGCCTTACAAAGCCTGCTGGAAGGGTCATGGTGGATGTACCTTCATTGCATTCTAAGCCTGTCTAAGCAGCGATAAGTGTAGATGCCGTGCTTTCATTTGCCTTAGTCACGAAGCCCCCCCACACCCAAAGCCCTTAAACCTAAACCCTTAAAGCCGAAACCTTGAAGCCTGAACCCTAGGAGGCACAAGCAAGACCTGAACCCTAAACCCCTTGTCTTGTCTGTACCGAGCCCTACGTACACCCTCCTTTACAAAAGTTTTCGAGACTCCTGAAAAAGGTGAAGACGGAACTCCAGCACTCAGCAGAAAGGGCCGGTGCCTATGCTCTCGCCGCGCAGGAGGCGGATGTCAAGGTTTTCCGAAGTGCTCCAAGGGTCTCCGAGAGCTCTTGTGCCTTCCCCGTAGATGCTTCTGTGTGAAAGAGCTGCTTCACATAGGCACTTCAGCGTCAAATTGTATAGTATATGTGATATGCCCATAGCCCCGTGGGGATGGGAATGGAGACGCAACTGTAGCGCAAATGGTGCACAAGCCCTAAGCGATTACAAGATACCCATACTCCTCTTTGTAGAGGTTCAGCAGGTCATTGACGAAGATATGCTTCGAGTTGCCAGAATATCGCCCGATCCCACTCCGGGACATGCAGTTCCCGGAAGCTTAAGCCCCATGTCAGACCTTGCGTGCTGCAGGCCTTTTTCAAAGGGTCCAAAGTACCTATATGGTATAATTTAGTGTTTCTACAGTAGGAACTGGTTCGGGCACGACTGCCCGTATATAGGTGCTGAGGACCGCTTGGGCTTGAATTCTTTGCTGGGGTTCAGACTTTGTAGACACCTTGGCCCTCAACACGGGACGCCTGGTCGAGGATTTCTGGTTTCTGTGAACTGGACCGACAGACCAGAAAGCTGGTTCAACAAGAGTAGAGGGATGAGGGACATCATGTACGGTCCCAGGTGAAACTTATAGATTATAGACTTATAGATGATTGCCTTGAACAAGCAAGAGCTCCTTGAAGAAGGGATGACGCAGTATGCCAGGACCCTACCAAAACAGTTTTCTGGCAGGTTTAGGTGAGCTTACAAAGGCCAGCTTATGGTAACCGTTGCGTAATTCCGTCAACAAGCACCTGCACTGGCCATTATAAACTTGATAGTACATCCAAAACCTAAACCCGAAGCGGCCCTGACCCCTATATACCCTACTCTTTCAAACTTTGAGACCCTACAACCCTATCTAGGTTCCTGAGTAGTTCTCTGTTGCCCTGTTCTAGGGGGGCCTCTAAGCTAGCTTATTAACCAGAATAGTAGGAAAAAGGAGACTTTTCTTGTAAAGGTGCTACTCAGGAACCCTAAACCCTGCACCCAGAGGCCGCCAAGAAGGCAGAGGAAGAGGTGAAGGAGATCGAGGAAGCGCCGGCAGCTGCCGCCCAGGAGGCGGCAAATGCAGCCATCAAGCAATTCAGCCAGCAGGACGCTGAGCCGAAAGCGTTGTAGGGTTTAGGGTTTTAGTGCTTCCCGAGTGCCTGGGAGAAGAGAGAGAGAGAGAGAGAGAGAGAGAGAGAGAGAGAGAGAGAGAGAGAGAGAGAGAGAGAGCGGGCTTCGGGTTTTGTAGGGCAGGACGCCGATCCGAAATCCAGAAATTACTCATTGCAGTCGGGTTGAGGGGTTTGTACGTTTTGAGTGATAGGCTGAGCCTAACCACAGCGCGATTCGCAGAATATAGGGTTGGAGTTTCACAGGGTTTTGGGGTTTAGTCTCTCAGGCATGTGGCAAAGTGGAGTGAGCTAGGTGGGCTTAGGGCTCAGGTACGGTTGGGGGGTAAGTCAGTGTATCTCGGTGCCGGAATTGCTGCATCCCCCATGCAAACTTCACGGCCGTTCAAGAGACATAGAAGGAACACGCCATTCGGGACTTGACCTCACCGAAGGGTCGTGAATGAAAGCAGCTACAGTAAAGCTTTAACTACACACCCCACGAAGCCGTGCTTTCTTGTGAGGGACAACGAAAGCTGAGTTTCGGTGCCGTAGATCAAGCAGCTACATCAACAACTCGGCAACTCTAGCCCACCTCGAAGTTGGTTGTCTTCGGGGTGCTTGATTCGAACTTTTTCGACCTGCTCTGGGTAGTTCTCCATCAATGCTAGTGCCAACTAGTGGGTTTTCCAGAGAACCAAGTCAGAAGGGTTCCTGCAAGTTAGAGAATACCCCGACATGATGACTTCCAAACGCCGACCGCCCAAGACTCGAAATTTAGGTGCATCGCGGCTTTCCCTTCTGAGAGCCCCTTTATGCGTAAGGTGCAGAAGCCCTAAACCCTAAATCCTTATCCTCCCTTAGCCCCTTACTCCAACATCAGTCGACCAAGGCCGCAGCTGTAATCACTGCGCCCCGGAACCTAGACTCCATGTGCCGAGACCACCCAAAAGTAGGCCAAATAATGGCCCAAAACCTATAAAAAGGCTAATTGTGTACATACTTTTGGGGTCGGGTCCATGTAATGCTTAAGCCACAAAGCTTTGGGATTTAGGGTTTCAGGGTGCAGGGTTTAGGTCCCCTTGTTGCCAACATGACGGTTTTGCTGTGCTGCGATACAAAGCCGGGGAGCTGAGGACGAGTTGAACAAGAAGTTCTTAAGCAACTTCAAGGCGCCTGCAAGAAACCCTGAACCCTAACCCTAAACCGCTGCAAGACGTACAGTTTTGGAGCTTGGTATACGCTTGAAGGTTTAGGGCTTATGCGTTTGTTGAGAGTTTGGCTGATGGTTTGAGGTCTGCATGGGGTTTGAGGGTTGGGGGTTGGGAGCTAGGATTTGCCGTTGAGGGTTTGGGGTGAGTGCACGGTTTGATCCAGCATTTGAGCTTGATTCGGGAGTGTGCTATGGAGATGTAGCAGTTCGGAAAATACTTTGGAAGATTGTTCCGACTACGACCTTGAGCCACCCTTCTGCTAGTTTCGGGCTGGTGTCTCTCTGAGATTACCACGTTCACTCAAGGATGCCGCAGTTGTTCTGAGAACGCGCAACAGAAGAAGAGGCATGCTCTTGCCATGGCAAGAAAGACCACGGTACCCAGGCCTACCACTACAACCCTTAAGCAGTAGCTCCTAGATCTGAGGAGTGGTCAAGCTAAGATTGGCCTGAAGCTTTTGACATGTGTGTTCTTCCAGTTCTTGCGGCTAGAGGCTTCCCCGGAAGATGCAGGTTCCCGAGCCCCGGTAGCTACAAATGAAGCCACATCCGAGAAACAAGACATCGCGAGAGCATGTTTTCCGGGATGGCGAGCAGTTCGTAGCAAATAAAGATGGAGGTTACAGACATTGCTGATCGGACTATGATGTGGATGACTTCGATCACGAGAAGGGAAGCCGGTGCAACAGAAAGCTATGGTGACCACGACTGGCGACACCGAAGAGAAGACGACGGAAGACAGCCGGTAAGTCAGGATGAAAAGGTGAATCATGATGATTCCGGTGATGAGGAGCATGAACAATATTTTGTTGTTGGCGCTTGGCGCTGAGTGCGGTGGTGCTGATGAAGATGCGGGTACAGACCGAACATGTAGTTTGGGATGATGGTGCCGAGGACATGCGACGATGGAACTAGCAGCTAGTAGTGCTGACGATACCGGGTGGCTAAGCTCTTCTAGCTACACCTTGCTTCTTCTCGGGTCTGGGCTGTCGAACCGGAAGACATCTTACTTAGGTGTTATGTTTTCGTGTTTTCGATTTTTACCTGAGTAGTTTTTCACTTCGAAAGTTCGGTTACCACAAGGCCCACGCCACACCAAAGATTCCCACGACACCTGCTGCTGCTGCAGTGGCTGCTGGGCCGTGCCTCGGCTGCTATGGCAGCCGTGCATCTTAGGGTTTAAATTAGGATTGGCATGGATCTGTGGCAGTTGTCCTGGTCGATGCTGGTAGCCATAGTTGCACGGTGGGCACTAGCAACACCCTTCCAATCATCAAATCCTTTCTCCGTTCATCAATGTCCCAAGCGAGCTTAGACCACCACTTCATGTGTCAGTAGACTGGCGTAACCAGTCTTCGTACCAGCCAGGACTCCCCCATTGACCAAGTCTCGCTCTTTCCAGGGCCCGCAAGCCCAAGCCACAAGTGTGAAGCTTGTGTAACGTTCAGCTTACACTCTATACTGTGCTTCGGTGTGCGCTCTTTGTCGCACTGGCGAACTGGTGTCCGTTACTAGGATGCCCACAACTTCCCAAGCAGAGCGAAGGGTGACTTCCCGAGGGGTCAAGGGGCAAATGTACGAAGTATAGCACTGCAGTAGCTAGCACACAAACCGCAGGACGAAGACAGCGACACTATTCACCTGGACATATGGAGCCCCAAGACAAACAATGAGCAGTGGGCAAAAGCGGCAAGAGTGTTGCATCCGATCAGTAGTCGCATTGCTTTCAGTAGTAAGATAAGACTAGTACCATGTGTAGTGGAAGCAGCCGGAAAGACGACATGGTCAATAGTTGAGTGACGATGGCAATACACAGAAAACATCAGAACAGTATCGAGAGCTTCGCCAGAGCAGTCGCATTTTCCATCTAGGCCGAAAATGCAGCGCATGCCTGTGATTTAAAGCTATCAGCCACAATGCCGACACTGCAGAGTCATGTTATGGTCGTCACAGCGCTGTCACGCTAGCCTCACGGCCGAGGTATCAGGCAGCAATTCGACAGGTGGAAAGCTCCTTGGCGATCCAGTACTTGCCTATCCCAGGGTCTCTTCAAAATGGGCTCCTTTATTCCGCGTATGCCAAGCTCGGACTCACAGCGCGACGCTCTGCCGAGGTACTCAAGGCCTTTACGAGGCAAAGGCAGCGCAGCTAAGCTCCGAAGCGGATTTACTTCGCGCCAGCTCGGACAGCAGCCATCACCAGATCCATGCATACGAGGCGGTCCCAGGTTTCAGGGTTTGGGGCCTCGGGAAGGTCTTCCGGGATCAACAGATTCGGATTGAAAGGTTTAGCCCCAACAGCCAGCTCAAGACATGCAGTTGAATCGTGGTGTTTCTGCAAGTAGGCTGCTGCTTATATATCTAGTAGGGCGGCATGCAGTTCAGATTTATCAAACAGATTCTTCGTCAAAGTGTTGACTTGCGTGCGGCCGATACTTTGCGGGTTCAGGGCCAAGCGAAGTCTTGTGATCCCCCTAACAGCTGCGCTAGAAGTCGGATCCCTTTGAACCTTGAACAACCCACAGCCGAAAACTCTAATTAATCAGACCGAATGTGTATGTCTCTCTCTCTCTCTATATATATATATATATATGTATATTTGCTTAATTAACCCAAACCTGAAGGGTCCATGTACCCAAATACTAGATATATACTTTGGCCCCAGTGTACCTATACAAGGACTACTTCAAGGCCAAAGTATATACTATTTGGGCACATGGACCCTTAGCCAATTCCATCGAGACAAAGCAGCGAATCAATCCTAAAGCTGGAGTTGTTTCGAGAGCCTTCCTTTGGCGAGGCGGCGGGCAATGTCCAAGCAGCAAAACACATCCAGACCCAGGCGCATGACCTTCTCGCGGCTGGCCCGTGATTTAGGGTTTATAGGGTTTAGGGTTTAGGGGTTTCGGTTTAGGATGTAGAGGTTTAGGGTTCAGATTTACGGTAAATTGTTTGTGAATCAGGGTTTCCGGTTTCCAGTATGCACCCATCTCGAAGCTAACCCTGAGCACTCAACCCTGAACCTAGATGTTCAGCCTCAGAAGGATGGCCTCCACCCAGCTTCCGCCCCTCGCTGTCCGTCCCCAATGAGCCAAGCCTCTGACACCCAAGTCAAGCCAAGGTACGGTCTCTGGAGAAAGAAACCGAGGCGGCAGAGGTCTCGCGCGGAGAGTTCGTAAGTGTTAGCTTCGGGTTTAGGGGTTTGGGCCTAAGTAGTAAAAGCTGGGTTTAGGGTTTATGGGGTTTAGGGGTCTGGGGTCTAGGGGTTTGGGCCTGAGGGTTAAGGAGATGGTTGGTGGAAGCCTTAAATCCTAAATCTTCTAAGTCCCCCCCAAACCCGAAAATCCTAAAAGCCTCAAATCCTATATCTTCTAAGTCCACTAAGTCCCTAGACCCGCAAGGCCATGGACGAATCGCGACGCATTGGCCTGATGGTCCCCAAGTACCTTTGCTGTCAGATCTGTGGGCGTTAGGAGGCGGCACTGTCGCCCCAAAAGACATATGAATAAGAAGAGTAAGTGTCAGAATAACAGTAAGAACCAGAGTGATGATAGCAAAAACTCTGTATTCAAGCAGCTGTAGCAGTTACAGTTATAAAAGAAATCTAACAACCAGACCAGAAGCCACAAAGTTTGACTTTGGTGCTACAGGTACCCAGGGATCCCAATACGTATACCCCTTAATTAAGGAATATATACCTTAAGCCTTAAATCTTAAATCATAGTATTAAAGCCCCTGGAACTTGAGGTATATGATTCCTTAATTGAGGGGTATTGGGTTGCCCCACAGAAGCAGGTAGCCGGTTTAATTTTTCACGACAAGGTGCAGGGGACTTTCGGAAGCGTTTAGACGGATCCTTAAGGGATCGGCAAGAATTGACAAGGGTTCTGAAGGGTTCTTTTCAGGGCTTAGGTCTCCAGAAGAGAAGCCTGAATACAGTGTTTCTTTAGGGCTCCTTGTATACATGTACAGTAGATAGACCCCAAAGCCCTGTTCTAACTGTTGCGCCGTCTCTACAGCACAGCAGTCGTTCTAGGCCAATTCGAAGCCGCTGGGAACAGTAAACTTTTTAAAACCATATACAGTTACACATACACCTCCAGCATGTGGCTACTGCAGTGAGCCCAGGTATGCAGCTGCAGCCGCTGATGCGGCTGCAAGGGCTTCGAACCATTGATGCATTTCCGGTGCTAGATTGCTGGAGTTCGCGTACAGGGTTTCGTGTGCAAGATACAACCAACGACGGGTATTGCGGTCGCAGTTGGTATCCAGCCGCTCACAGCTCGCACCTTCTTTGCCGGAGAGACAAGACACGCTGAGCTGCGGGGAGCAGCACGAAGCAGTAACATTGCCAGGACTTAGCGCCGCCACCACCATCCACACCATAACGCATAACTGTTACCTCCGCAGACTCCCGATACCCCAAACCTGAACCATAAAACCCTGAGCCTAAGCATGTAAAGCACTACGCTTGAACGCCCCTAAACTTGCCCTGAACCCTGAACCCCTAATGCCCTCAACCCGGAAGCAAGTCACCAGTCCTGAACCTGAGGATCTTGCCCAACCATGATAAAAGCTCCTCCTATAGAGATCCTATATACTTTATACCATAGCGGTACTTAGGACTCTTTGGGTTCGTTGTTTTTCGGGTCTAGGGTTCCTAAACCCTAAACCCTACAAGCCTTAAGCATCGAGGATCCTCGGCTCGGAGAAGTGGATGCCGCCTTCGTACCAAACAGCACCGGCAATCAACGCCAAGCGGCTGCCATTCCCAGCCGTGCCAAACGTCACTGGCTTGTTGTTTAGGGTCTAGGGCAAGTTTAGGTGTTGCGGTTTAGGGGGGTTCTGCGGCCGAGTTCATGAAGAGGAAAGCTCATGAATTTGTTGCTGATTGCCTTCGGCTTCTTTGAATGCGTGTTGCCGTTTCAGACTTTGGGCTTTGCAGCCCTGGGCAACGTGCGCTCTGTAAACGCCGTGCGAAATCGTCGCTATCATACATGCGAAGCTCGAGATGCCACCAACCGCCCGGTTTCAGGTTACAGGTAACTTGCACCGGCACCGGCATCCACCACTCAGCAGAACCTGAGCAGTCCTTTCCTAAAGTTTGCATTCAAAGTCCCAAAAGTTGTCTGTCTGTCTGTCTGTCTGTCTGTCTGTCTGTCTGTCTGTCTGTCTGTCTGTTTGTCTGTCTGTCTGTCTGTCTGTCTGTCTGTCTGTCTGTCTCTCTCTCTCTCGCTCTCTCGCTCTCTCCCCTTCTGTCTTCCTTTCTCTGCCATTTAGCTCGTGTTCATCCGCACGGACACATACACACGTATGCACTTGTATGCATTTACACACATGGTCATATTACATATGTATACATATATATATATATATAATATGTACATGTATATGTATCTGTGTTTGTATCTGTGTGTGTGTTCACATGTATGAAGAAAGATGGACAGATAGATAGATGGACAGTGTCATCCGTTTCCTTGTCTATCTGTCTAGACAAATTCCTGCATACGTCTTGGCTCGTGTTGCTGAGGCAGAATCTTACGCACCCCGAAGCCGACAGACAACGTGAGGTTTCTTAAACACCTCGCTGAACATGGTACACCCAAGATCTTGAAACAAAGATTGCTGTATCCCTCAGGTGTTGGGAGGGTCTATAAGACTAAGAAGTGGCATTTTACTCCCTTGGCCCTTGGAGTGTCCCTGGAGGACCAACTTGCCTCATGCCTCGGTGCTTGGGTTCAGGCTACAGTACGTACTCGAAAGGTGTGTGCTTCTGCTTTGTGGACTCTTTACCACAAACCCGAAGCCAAATCCTAAACCCAAAGTGTCCAATCAAGTACCGGTACTTGGACACCCAGAGATCCCAATACCCCTTAATTAGGGAATATACCTTAAACCATAATAAACCATAGTATTAAGCCTCCTATTATTTAAGGTATATTCCTTAATTCAGGGGTGTTTGGTTCTCTGGACACTTTGAAGTACGAAAAGCGAGCCCAGGCTCCTTCTCCTGCCATGGCCTGGGCACCGATGGCCTCGCCGGGGGCCTCTCCGGCTGCTTCACCTGCCTGAGGGCGGCTTTCTGATGGTCAGCGCAGATGATGCACATGCAGACAAAACTGATCACGGGGACTTACAGGTAAGTACGGTGGAATCGTGGCAACTGCAGTTGTATCCTATACTCCTGATTCTCATGGGTTCGTTTAGATATCTGTGGCCTTACAAAGCACCTAAATTATAAGACCAAACTAGATACTAAATGGGTAGATGGACCTTTGGGGTAAACAAAGGCCTGCTGTGGTACATCGGTATACCTATAGTCTCTATCGCAGCTTTTCTTTTGGTCAGGCAGTCATTGTACATTAGTACATCCTGGCCATAAGATGCGTTAGCCAAGAAGACGAACTGCTACGGAAGCTTAACTTTGATTCTTTCTTTTTAAGCTTCATTAAAGGAGCAAGCAATCCTGGAAGTCCAGCTGCTAGGTCCTAGGTATTTTGAAGGCTCTGTCCCAGTAGTACCCGACAGGGCACCATGAATCAATGAAGCCCGACCCCACAACACACAAAAAACAGTCTAATTCTTGGTTATGACGGGCTGTACACTCCCAAACCCCTTATAGAAGCCCTCAAAGGAGCCGTTCAAGGAAGCCTTTGGCTTTAAGTTAAACCCTAAACCCCAAAACCCTCCTGCTGACGAGCCACCCATGTCGTGCGACCTGACCCAAGAGACCTCGGCTGGCAGGTCCGAGTTGCGAGAGCCTATAAAACTCTGAATCCTCCTAAAACGCCTTAAGTTAGCTTCGGAGATATGGGGAGCTCTTGCCTGCGCACTTCGCTATTTTCATGCTTTGAGCATGAGGCCGTCCAGGTTTAATTACCTAGAAGTACTACAGGGGCCTAAGAATAAATACCGATGCTAGTCTAGTGGCTCCTTCTTATAGCAATAGTACATTATACCCCAAAGCCCTATTCGGATTATGAAGACCCCTATATTAACTTGCTTTAGGGGTTGCCTTACCGTTTACTATAAGCTTTCTGATCAGTTGTCTGACTTTGTTCTGGTTTTGGGGGTTGCTATGCGGGTCCCTACAAGAGTTCTTACAGCAGGGTTCAGTTTTAGGCGACTCTGGGATAGCCAGGGTTAAGGGTTTAGGGGTTCAGGGTTTAAGGTTTAGGGCTGCAAAAAAGGGGTTCAGGGTTTAGGGTTGACTGTCGGGCATTTACGTGCTTTGGGGTTCTATGCTCTGGCGTTTTACTGTCTCTTGGGGCACATGGGGCGTTTATGTCGGTTTGGGATTTTGCGGGGTCTATCGTCTTCTGAACTCTACCCTCTACACACCTGATCCTCAGAGCTCTGAACCCTGTACCCTGAACCATTACAAAGAGAGCCTAGTATGTCGGACGTCTTACGCCTGACGTCTGAGATTTCGAGTTGGATGGGCGTCGCGTGTATCTTTGTTGCTGTGAGCTGTTCGGAGAAAGTTTTGGGATCTGATTTGGGGTTTGCGGCCGTAAGGTTTGGGGCAAGTTTGTGTTGGGGTTTGCAGGTTTAGGGCGTCATGAGGCCTTGCAGGGAAGGCTTGCACTGATATAAATGTCCGTGTAGGATGTTGCAATGACAAACCTAAACCCTAATTAAACCTTGTATGACTCCAAACTACGAACTAATTCTGAACATAGCTGCACCGTCCGACTTTCCATTCGTCTCCTGCGCAGAAGCCAACGGCTCCAAATCGATTCATAGGCTATGTGCGGCCGCGTGTTTGTTGGAGACACGACTGATTCCGAACCAACGGAGCTAGGGGTATTATCGTCTAGCCGCGTGCTATACTCCATAACCTTCATTCTGTTATCAAGGCCCCTACATTCGGGTGTTCCGTCTCCAGAGCGATTCAAGCTTCAGAGCATCTCGCCGTTCTCCGCGAGCTAGCAGCATGGAAGCTACCAGCCCGGCCGCAATGAATGCCCTTGCCTCGAGTTGTTTCGGGGGTTTAGGGCTATAGACCCAAGTCCCCTAAACCCCCAAACCCCTAAACCCCTAAGCCCTTAACCCTCGAAACCCAAACCCCTGCCCTAAATTTATAGACTCCAAGCTTGCCATTATTAGGCTCCGGCTTGCCGTTAAGAGCTCCCGTTATACCAGCTTTGGAGGCTCTCCGTCTGCTCTCCTCAGACCCTAAACCCCAAGCCTTGCACCCCTCCAGGACCACCCAGGGGCACTTGAATGGAGCCCTTATGGTCCTGAATAGTGGGTATTTCGGGCATGTTAGAGGCTAGTTGGGGGGTCTAGGCTAAGTTTTTTTGTTGTTCCACTTGAAGTGAGATCGTCCGATCTAGCCCTGTGGTCTACAGGTTTTAGGCTGTAGGGTGAGGGGTAGCAGGCTTGTGCAGGATCGAAGGGTTAGGGTTGAGGGTCTAGGGTGTCATAGTTAGGTTTTGGGATGTAGGCTGCTTACGTTAGTATAACCGGGTTTACGGCAAGGAGTCAGGTTCAGAGTGTTGGGTCTAGGTTTGTTTAAGTTTAAGGTTTAGAGGTGAGTGTGCGACCAAGTTTGTTGACAGCTGGAGTTCGCTGCTTGGAGGTTCAGCCGTTTTTTTGTCTGAGCTCAGGTTTTAGATGTTTCGGGTTGAGGGCTTTGGCATTCTTGACAATAGCGCCTTCTGGCGAGACAAAGCTATAGGAAGTAGGAAGACAAAGGAGAAACACATTTGGACAGCATCGCAAGGGCTCATACCTGCAGGGTATCTGGGCGCAGCACCGGCGCCTTCGTGCAGCTAGGTTTGGGTTTTGGGGCCTTGTAGGCTGCGGGCTCAGTTGCCCCAAGCGCTTAGCCAACGGATGTGCGTGCTTCTTCTCATCTCCAGATGTGGGAGTTTCCGAAAATTAGGGGGTCCTTATAGTAAGGATCCTACTATTTACTGGATGAGGGCTCCCCCCTATTTTCGGAAAGTCCCATGTGCTTCCTTTTGCAAGCCGCCTTTGAATCAAGCTCGGGCTTACGGCCGAGCCCTGCGCCCCTGAACCCCGACGTCCCCCAGTTAAGCCCAAATGCAAGTCATGCCAGAGCTGATCACTAGACCCTCGGCCTAGGACCCCTGAATCCAAATACCGCGACCTATACCTATAAGTTCGGGCAGACTGAAAAGTCACTACACATTAAAAAAGACCTATAAGTCCTTTAACCTTTCTACGCAACGCTCTGTCGCAAGAGTTCTCACTCCAAGCTGACTTCTCAAACTTGAGCCCTAGAATCCTAGAAGCTTTCAAACGAGGTCGCCGCACCGGCGCTGTGGACGCCGGGCAGGGTGGGGCCTGGTACCTGGAAGGGGTTGACCTTCGGCTATCTATATATATATATATATATATATATATACAATTATATATGTATGTATGTATGTATACATATCTATATATATATATATATATATATATATACAAACATATCACCATTATACACAAATCCGTTTGCAAATGTATTTACATACACATATACAAGACATGCACTTGATTACAAGGTGATTGCCAAGCGGCTGCTAACTACTCGGATGCCGGGGTAGATAAGGTACTTGCTTGGACACTTGAGGAAATTATGCTGGTGTGCTCATGGATGAGCAGCGAGCAGAAGGGTGACTCCAATGATGATCCACATCTGGCTAGCTATTCACGGCGGCGGTTGCGGCGTGGCAGCAGAGGCGAGGATGACGATCCCAGTTGATTGATGATGCATTGGCAGCGGCATTGATGCTGATGATGGTTATGAGACTCAGATCATAGCGGCCGTTGTCGCTGCCTGATTTCACTGCCATGCCAACATGATGAGGAACATCGCCATCAATCATCGGCACCATCGCGGCACCACCATCGCTTTCGTCATCATCTTTGTTGCCACTATCTCTCCCATCACACCATGCCGGCATCATTGCATCATCTTCGTCACCGTTGCCACCATCACCATCGCGACAATCATCTTTGTCAATAATTATAGGCGTCACGATCGTCATAGCGATGGGGTTTTGGTTCAACAGGTTCCCAAATGGTCCGAAGCACCTGTATGTGGTATAACACAAGGGTTCCGCTGGTAGGAATTCTGATTGTGGCTTGGACAACTATCTCCCAATTTTCGAGCTACTTGACAAAGAATGCAAACATGTTAGGGGGCTGCATCCCCCATAAAGGAGCCTTCAAAGGATCCCTGAAGCTTTAAAGGAGCCCTATCAGAGGAGCCCTTAAAGGATGCCTCAAAGGATCCTTAATGGGAGTTTCCGAAAATAGGGGGCCCTCATATCAGTACCCTAAACAGTAGGATCCTTATTATAAGGACCCCAAAATATGGTACCCCTACTTGTCGGAAACTCCTAAACCCTAAACCCTTTATAGATCCCTTTAAGGAGCCCTTATGGATCCCGATTTAAAGGAGCCCTTATGGATCCCTTATAGGTACTTAGGACTTACAGTAGAAGCCCAAAAGTTGGAAACCCAATAGCCTCAATCCTTAAGAGTAATGAAAAGGGAATCCCAGCACTATTTGGCCTTAATCTGGTTTCCAACTGTATGGGGTTTACTGTAGGACCCTGTGAGTTCCCACCATGGCCGAGGCTGCGCCCGAAGTCAGCGCACTGGCGCCTCGCCAAGGCGAAATCTGATCTCAAGACACGCATTACTTAGGGAATACCTAGGGCTCCTTTAAAGGGAGCCTTTAAGGGATCTATAGGGTTTAGGGATTAACTTACCTTTAGGGTTTAGGGTTTAGGGGGGTTTGTGGCTTCGGACATTTTACTTAGATTTTCCATAGTAGTTCCTTTTTGGGATTACCTTATATGATTCTGTATACGAACCCCAAAAAAGGAACTACTTTGGGGCCTTTGGGTAGCGCACCCGTTCCTCGGTTTAGGGTTGAGGGGTTCGGTTTACCATTTTTAGGATTCAGGGTGTAGGATTTAGGGTATAGGATTCGGGATTTAGGGCTTTAGGGTTTTTAGGCTTTCTCAAGACACAATTTACTTAAATACACCGGTCCTCCTGATGAACCCTAAACACTGGGTCCTATAGAAGTGTACCAAATACCTTAGACCCGCAACCATAAACCGTACTTAGGGCTGGATTTCGGAATTCTCCAAAATTCCAGGTCGACTCACTCTCCACCAACCGCTGCCCCGGCACCCCTCGAGTGCCCCAAATGGTACATTCGGGATTGGATGACTTCGGTTTACCATCACCCCGTACATCAATGTGGGCTGTGGACGGTTATGGTTACAACTTCTATATATGTATATATACATACATACATACATACATACTTGCCTGTTCCTGTTCCGGACGGTTGTGGATGCAGTAAGCCTTGTGCCTTTCACCTGAGGGCTTCACTATAGTTGGGCTTCCTTTCCTGGCTACTTACTTCTTACCCTATGCCTCCAGGGACCTTATTTTGGGGTCCTTAAGGGGTCTAGGGCCCTAACTATGAGGTCCCTGGAGGGATCGGGTTATGCTTCAGCAGCTGTAGTAAAACACCAACTAAGCCAACAACGGAGTTGCGATGGAGAGTGACCTTTCGTAGACTACTATTTGCTTAAGAAACACCCAAAAATAAAAATAATAACCCCTATATTACCCCCGTAAGGGATATATTTTATTTTTTGTGGTGTTCTTAAGCAAATAGTAGTAGAACCTGAAAAAACCTGTCGGAACCTTTCAATGGGAGACGATCTCATGGGATCTTGGGTTCCTGAGCCAGGAGGGTCTTTAGGGGACTTAGTAACTCTAAGGGGGTTCCTTAAGGGCCCCTTTAAAGGGATCTATACGGATTCTATAGGGGTATAGGGTCTAGGGGACTTAGTAACTGGTTATTTTAGGGACTTATAAGTACCATAACCCCAATTAGGGTCCCTTTTAGGGTACTTATAAGTCTACTTACTAACTACTTACTAAGTCCCCCGACCCCCCAAGTGAGCCAGGAATCTGAAGCCGGCCACACAGAGCAGGAATCGCTTGAAGCCAGCTCCACGGAGGGTTTAGCTTGTGGGCTTGCTTCTGACCTCGGCAGGCTGCCTCCTCGCAGTGCAGCTCTTCGCATGCTGGAACTGGTGCCTGGACATTCGTGTGATTCGGATTCTTCTGAAGCTGTTACGTTTACGGTAGCAGCCTGAGCTTTTCAGCTTTGCTATGTACCGGAACATGTCGAAGTACTTTCTGAGCCACGTTGGGGCTGGGCAAGAAACTGCAGCAAGCGTTGGTATTACATGTTTTGGAGTGGAGCTATGCTGGGAATTTAGGACTTTGTATCTGCGGAGGCCTGGGACACAAGGCTTTCCTTGTGTGGGCTTGACTTTGCGGCTTTGGCAGTTCCAGCGGTTTAGATGGTTCAGTGGTTGGGGTCCCGGAAAGCAGAGGGTCAGGGGCGAAGGCTTTGCGCCAACCACAAGCACGCCCCGGAAGGTGCGGTCGTGGCTGCAACTTCTGCCGTTGCGGTAGGCGCGAGTCGAATGCATGCCGGGCCCTCAGCACTAATATCCTCGAGAGGGGTCCCATGAATAGACTTGTTATGGTTTTACCACGAATAATTCAGGAGTGGTACATATCAAACCAAAAAGTCCAGACCTGTACCCGACCGCGAAGCTGGCACCGCGAGCCCGAGGCCAGTGTGTATTCAGACCAAGGATTCTGGAGTCTCTGGATGCTTTGAGAATGCGTGAAACATGCGGGCGTGTGTCGGGCCACTGTGGGGACTAGACTGAGTAGATGGATGGGCAAATAAATGCGCATGCGATACAGATTGCATGCACAGGTCGACGGGCAACTAAATACAATGTACTGCCCACTTTCACTTATGTGCAAACACATATGAGCCTTTTTGTAGATGACAGGCCAACTTCGACACATGCGCAAATGGGTATTGTATGTGTGCAAACCAACGAAACAACATCATGTAAACGGTTCGGCTTGTAGGTCAACTTCCGTCATAGCACGTCGACCATGACCACCGCCGCCACCAGCACCACCACCACCACCACCACCACCACCACCACCACCACCACCACCACCACCACTTTCACCACTTTCACCACTTTCACCACTTTCACCACTTTCACCACCACCACCACCACCACCACCACCACCACCACCACCACCACCACCACCACCACCACCACCACCACCACGTTCACCACCACCAAGACCACCACCACCCTCACCAACGCCACCATCACTACGGTTTACCACTAGATAAGAAAGCTGACAATGACACTGGTGCAAATGTTTCGAGTCTGATATGTATAGTACATATGCATGTCTGTACGTATGTATGCATGCATGCATGTCTGTATGTATGTATACGCATGGGTAGATATACGCCACACCCAATGTATATAGTAATCACAATGCTAGCATTTACAAAAAAAGTACGAACAGAAGTAGTTTTCGCCAGAATCATCATATTTGTCATTGCCCAAGCATAACAATGAACATAATGCCAACTAATTTGTCATGATTATGATTATTGCGCATGTGCGTGAGTGCAAAAATTTGTGTGTGTGCATGTGTTTATGTAAAAACACATACACGCATAAATATACATGCCTATCTTGCACGATCCTGTAGCCTGGTTTCTGCTCAAAGCAGAATGCCAGCCTGCACCAACCCGTCGGCCGCTTGGTGGGAGATTTTCCTTGAAGGTTTAGGGCTTGGGGTTTACGGCCTGGAGATCACCGAGAGGGCTGGGGGTTAGGGTTTCGAGCTTATCGATGTGTTATCGAGTTCAGCGCTCAGGGTTTAGGGGTTAGGTTTTCAGAACAGTGGCTCATGGGCTTTATGGGTAGAAAACTGAGAGGCTAGGACTAAAAAGGCCCAGGCTCTGAGGAATAGAGGGCCTCGCCTGCAGGGGTCCAGGATTTCGAGGGCATTGCGAAGATTTGAGCCTTTCCGGCGAAGATTTGCCCTTTGTATGAGTTGTCCTCTGTATAGCCGGCCAATGAAACGCTGATCTCTAAGCAGAAACAGATCGATCAGTGGACATAGGGTTTTCCATTTTAAAAGATGGCTTGGGTCGGTCATGTCCACTTTGCTGAGCAGCCCTGTTTCGGGCAGGATTCTCAAACCTTTGTCTTGACATGTCTGGCAAGAGCTCGCAAACTCTGTGTTATACGTCCACACTGGGCTGAGATGGGCATGTGATGGTATGTGTAATGTAGTATTACCTAGTTGAGTGTCTTACATATAGTTAGAGAAGTTGTCCTCGATCTCAAGGGCGGGGCAAGAGACATAATCTTCAGCTTCACGCTGAGACTTCCCTGCCGATCGCACGAGCTGGAAAAGTCCTTCAGCCGGTTTGTATCCTTGGAACACCGACACAAGGTCAAGCGATGCGTGTTAAAAGGTTCATGGGGTCCGATCCCGATCGCTAAACTGCATTCAAGCTGGTTTGCCTAGACCGCCGGTGTTACGACAGCGCAAGCTCATACACATTCACCACCAAACCAAGACGCGAATCCCAATGCTTCAGCCCAGAATCTTCAAACGCCCGGTACCCTACACAGTCCTGAAACGACTCTGGTATCAACCCGAATACAAGCGCAGACAAGCGCTCAAAACGCTCTCAGGGATCCCTAGATTAAATCTACAGGCAGAAACATGATCACCAATGCCGCGTCGGGCACTCAGCTAGTATTCCGAATACTCCGCAACGTCATCTCAGGGTCTGGCTTTGCATTTCAGGCTCAAATCCTAACCCTAGACTCCTAAACTGTAAGACCCTGACCCCCTACAGCAAAGCTAAACCTGCATAGACCTTGAACCCTAAACCACCAACTTAGAGCCTGGGCTCCGGGTTTTGCCAACATTGCTCCCTTTAGGGTTCACAAATATGATTATACCATGGAGGAGCCGCAGACCCTGTGTTCGGAATTATTAAGGCCCTACAACATGTAGACCTTGAACAGAAATAATTTTCCCGTAGGGCGCCTGACTATAATGATACCATAAAGGACCCCCAAACCTTACTCAAATCATTAAGGCCCCTGCAACATGTACACCCTAGAACAGAGTTCATTGAAAGCCGAGGCCTTATGGCGTAAGGTTCAGGTCCTAAGTCAGGTTCACCCAGAGGCTCCATATATAGTACCATTATGGAATTGGGTCCCAAAAGACCATCCATATCATGGCTTTGGGGGCCTAATTCCGTAATGGTACTATATGTGGAGCCTCTAGGTCAGACTTTATTTAAGGTTTACGGGTTGGCGGTTTGGGTTCACACGCATCGGCCTCAGCATGGGTTTAACAAAAGGGTTTGGGGTTAAGTTTAGGGGTTACTTAAAGGCTCATGGGACTTAGTATAAGTAAGGTTATAAGTTGGTTATAATTAGGATAACCCCACTTAGGGGATTTATAACCCCAATTATAACCTACTTACTAAGTCCCATGATCCTTCAAGTAGGGTTAGGGGTCAAGGATTACTAGGTGGGGCTGTGGGACATTTTATATTTTCCCTTATTGGGCTTAAGAGGATCTTACCTACTAATATTTTTGAAAGGCTTTGAAAGCACCTCCTAGCTTAGAAACGCTTTAGACCTGTTTAAGGAACCCTATAGATCCCTTTAAGGAGCCCTTTAAGGAACCTTCAGTCCCATGATCCTTCAAGTAGGGTTAGGGGTCAAGGATTAGGGATTAAGGTTCATCAGGGCTTGGGTATCGGGGATCATCTGGTCTAGACTTCTTCGGTTCCTTTAAAGGGATTTATAGGGGTACCTTTAAGGGGTTCCCTTTAAGGGATCTATAGGGTTTTGGGGTATAGGGTTTAGGGTGATGATATAAATCCTACATTACCTCAAGGACCCTAAACTGTGGGCATTATGGGATATTCCTTCTTATGGGTCATGCAGGATTTAGATCATCAGCCGTTCTGCAACCAATACACTACCAGCTTCTATCAACAAGCTCAAAAGACCCAGGAAAACCAGCTCAGAACCTGTAAGAATCATGCCTATAAGATAAAATAGTATGCTATAGTAGGCTATAGTAGAAGATAATGGACTATACTAGACTTTTACCGACTATAAGATACTATAATGTACTATGATATGCCATACTAGACTATAATATGCTATACTGTATTTTATGGGTCTCTTTCGACGCTGAGCTCGGCCAGGGGTCAAGCCGAAGAGGATGATTTCGATGGCGACTTGGACCAGGATCCGGATCTCATCACGGAGGCGGCAGTAGAGCGGTGTAGGGTTTCGGCTTTAGGGCCCTACTTCTCATCCTTGCGGGCTTGCAGGGTGCACCCGTTGAGGGCCTAGGGTTTGCATTTGCATTCCAGGTGTTTGAACGCTGAAGCAGTAGCCCTGTGCGTTCCAGTGCCTGAAGCAGCAGCCCTGTGCCCACATGAAGGATGACTTCTTGGAGCTTAACGAGGTTTTGACTCATAGTCGCTGGGGAAGTGACATGGGTTCACTCACCGAACCCTAAATCTCTTCTAGTCGGAAATCGGCTTTGCACTTTAGAACACAGAAATTTTGAAAACCTATACACCCTTGTCTGCTCGACTGCAGCCCTGTGGCCCTTTAAACCTTTCCGAGAAAGCCTTTGAGCTTCCCTCTCCCGCCAGTACTTGTAGCAGGAGTAGTGATAGTAGTCATCGTCGCTCGGCTTTTCGGGCATTGTGCAGCGTTCACGGGATTCCGGATATAGGCAAAAGGCTGGGGCGCACAACACCTGAACGACACGACTCCGGGGTTCCTGGACACTTGTACCAGTAACATCCGGTTTCGGGTTCAGGGTCTAAAGTTTAGAGGGTTCAAACAAAAGGGTCATCCCCTAGCCCAGCCATCACTCACGCACAGCTGGTTTAGGGCCTGGTAGGAAAATCCATGCTCAGACAAGGTTAAAAGTGGGTCACAGTTCGATTTTACCTTACATGCTGCGCCCGAAACCCTGGAAGCTTAAATCAACTAGGTTGCTTGTTGCTGTCCTTCTTCATAATATGCACATGGTGCAGGAACCCTTTTTGTGAGCAGAAAGGCTTCTATGGCTTGTAACTTGTACATGTTTTGAGGTTTGAGTCTGTTTGTGCTGCTTTGGCCATGGAGGTGGACACAGCCCGACAGAGAATCAAGCAGCTGACTCATGAACAGGACCCTGGACGACTTCAGGTTAAGCATGAGGCTTGTAGTTAGGGGCTGCTATTATTCATAGGTTGGCTATAGGGGTCATGAAGTTTAGTCGGGTTCGGGGTAGGGAGATTCGGATTTACAAATTTAGCTAACTGCAGATTTTTGAAGGCCTGAAAGACCTGAACGCGGTTGCTTCTCTATTTTCAGAGCTGCTTCCACGAACAGAATATTCACAACAAGTGAGTTTGCCAGCGTGGCATGGCTTTCCCGAGCAGCCTACCTACGTAGTCAGAAGCACCTCGTGACCGTGAAGGAATGCGTGAATCATACGTGTATGTCTATACATTGTTGACATTCATTTTCGTGCATTTAGGTAGACAGATGGGTAGATAGACAGAGAGATAGACAGGTGTGTTTTTCTGGATCACTGTAAGGTGATTTTGAACAGAGGCTGTTGGGCCTGCATAGACTGAGAGGTGTAAGCTGACTGGTGGCGTTATCTACGGAAGTTATCGTCTTTTGGTAGAGGTTTGTTGGGGATTTGCTTAATTACAGTTAACTAATTTGCCACGGTCGCTGCGGTCATTTTGTAGTATGTTCCACGTAGACTTTCGGATGAAACACTCGAACCACTGTTGCCATAATAGAACGGCCGAGGCGTCAACAGAGCTTCTTGTGCGCGGGTTCACCTTGTTAGTTGCATCCCCGACCTCTAATACCCGCGTTGTCCGGAATCCCTGAACCCTAAGCTTTCATCAACCCGTTGTTGATCCTTATCACTCGAAGGCTGTTGTGTCGTAGTGTGTCACAGTTTCAGCACAAAAACAAGATAATCCACTAGCTTCAAGAAGTTCAATGTAGATTTTCGTGCTTGGTGTCTAGTACTCACCCTTCACCCTGAACTCGTCAACCCGGACGATCACAGTCTACATGATACCGAGGCTTCAAGCACAAAAGCTTAGGTTCGGCTTGTTGTATAGGTGCCGATTTTCAATTATTATTTGTTGCGGGTTTCCATGAGAACTCTCTCTCTCTCTCTCTCTCTCTCTCTCTCTCTCTCTCTCTCTCTCTCTCTCTCTCTCTCTCTCTCTCTCTCTCTCTCTCTCTCTCTCTCTCTCTCTCTCTCTCTCTCTCTCTCTCTCTCTCTCTCTCTCTCTCTCTCTCTCTCTCTCTCTCTCTCTCTCTCTCTCTCTCTCTCTCTCTCTCTATATATATATACACACTTACTAATCGAGAAGTTTACAAAATAACACCAAAACATCCTATTCAATTTCACCAGGTCCTTCAGTCGAACCCAAGCACTTCAACTCTGGCTCTGGATGCAACGTTGCGTAATCGTGCAGACCAAAAAGTTGGTTTAGCCCTCTAGGTTCGACAGTTCTACACAAAACTTGCTCGAATCTATAGTGCTGAATAGTAGATATCCTCGCAGAAATCTACAGTGGACGCCAAAAAGTTGGAACATGCACACCCTAACATTCAGCACTCCATGAGCGAGCGCGTGCAAGTTCCAATTTCGGCATTATGTTCCAAAGTTGGAACATTCTGATTCTGACTGGACCGGCCGGAAAACCCAGTGTCTGTGGATGTCATCAAGGTTGGCCATGGATGATATGGACATCATTATGCTTGGAGGGTGGGGGGGCACCCTGTGGAGGGGAAACAACCTAACCTAGCACTATCCTAAACCCTAAGCCCAGCTTCCCCTGGTTGGGGGACCCCAAAAAAATATACAGTAAACGCTGGGCCCTAAACCCTACGTGCCCGCTTTCCCCTAAAACTTGGGGGGCTAGGCACCCTAAACCCTATGCCCGGTTTCCCCAAAAATATAGCATAGGGACCTAGGCAGATGTGTCCTAAACCACCCTGAAAAACCCTGAAACGAAACCACCCCCACACGCAAACCGCAACCCTAGGAACCGGGGGGGCGGGGGGCGGGTTGGGAGGGAGGGTTTGAGGCAACACCAACCATGTTCCAACTTTAGCCTCCAAGATCAAAGTCGGAACCTGTGGCTTGGGGCCAATTTGCTCCAGTGGACACGTTCCAACCTCCCGGCTTCCACCATAACCCCTAATGGGCTTCGGGGCCTTGAACCTTGAAGGCTTGAAGGAGTCTGCTCGAATACCCAGAGGTCCCAATACTCTTTAAATAAGGAATATACCTTGAATCAGAATATTAAGGCCTCCATAATTTAAGGTATATTCCGTATTTCCCTTGTGGAACCCTGTTAGATCCCATTAAGGAACCCTTTGAGGAACCCTACGGTATATTCCTTAGTTAAGGGGTATTGGTTTCTCTGGGTAGCTCTCGCCCCGAAACCTGGTCAGCAAAGGAGCGAGCGATGGATTACGAGGGACGTCTTGCCAGGATGGGGTTTGAAGTGTTGTGGGGCTTTAGGGTGTGGACGTTGCAGGATTTGGGGACTGGTGTTTGGGATGTGTTCTGAGTGCTAGGTAGCCGTAGCCGTTTCTTACTGGTCTGGTCCGCACGGGTTTGGCGGGCTGCATATTTCAT
>CAJNDT010005969.1:1415033-1425033 GCA_905221615.1 Symbiodinium sp. CCMP2592
AGCGCCTGCAAGTGGCTTGTCGGAAAGCTCTGTGTTGCGATTCGAGATGCTTGCCGGCCATACTCTTCAGAGGTATTGCCCTGCGATACCTTGACGACCGCGATCTGTGAGATATGACGCAAAAGAGCCCTTCATATCACCCTTGTGTCCTTTAGCTCCAAGGACTACAGAAGGCCTACATAAGCCCTGACAAAGACCCATGGCCCCTAAGCCCCTTACCCTAAAGCCCCAAGCTTTTGCAACTACAGGTACTGGGGCGTCAGCCCTGACAGTTTCATCCTGCATCTTGGCTTGAATCTGCGAGGTTCAAGACGGTCGAACTGGGGGTCGGCGGTGCAAGCTCAGAGCTCCAAGTATGCAAATACTAGGTTGGATTTTGGGACAATTTTGTATTTTCCTTAGTTGGGTTTATAAGGGACCCTATATAAATATTTTTCAGGTGTTTAAAGGCCAACCCAGAATAGTATCCTAAACCCTACTTTGATCTATTTTCAGCGGCAGCTTGAAGAGAGGCTTCAGGGCCATGAAGGTTTAGGGTTTAGGGTTTAGGGTTTAGGGTTTAGGGTTTAGGGTTTAGGGTTTAGGGTTTAGGGTTTCAGGTTTTGGTAGAAGGTCGTTGATGGTTCTAGGATGGAAGGGAGTTTCGGTAAGGTTAGGACTGTGTAGTTCCAAAAAATTGAAGGCGGATCTTGTTGGGGGGAAGGACAACGGTGCCTTGCAACCATGCTAAAGTGGCTGGGCACAGTTTTCCCATTGGTATCCCTCTCTCTATCTCTCTATGTATATATATATATATATATATATGTATGTATGTATGTATATATATATATATATGGGTATGTACATGTATATACGGCCTTTGCTCCAGAAAGCAGGTCCGTCATTTGTTGATGGACCGGTTTCCGGTGTTGCTCTGTCGCTTGCTGACAACTCTCATGGTGAACGGCGTGCCCTAATCTAGTTCATTTGTCTCTTCATGGTATACGGTGCGCCAACAGCAGCCCAGCGCTGTTTGTTGTTGATAGTTCGTGCGTTGTTTCACTCTCGCACCAAGTTACCACTGCATCAGGCGAACAATGGCGAACAACAAATGCCAGGACCGAGCAGTCCTTGTAGCTTTACGGATGTAGCCTGTAGGCCAGCCATAAACTGCAAGGCGCCGCGGCCTCGGTTCAGGGTTTTAGGGTTCAGGGTCCTGTGGTGATTCCTGTTCCGTGGCAGTCTGAGGCATGTAGGGTGTACGGTGTGCCTGCAAAGTGTACTCTACATGCCAATCCCTGGTCTAGCTCCTGCTAGACTCTTAACTCAGACACGACTTGTAAATGGGAGGTTCCGGAAATGAGGGGTACCTTGTTTTTGGGGGTCCTTATAATAGGGATCCTACTATGTAGGGTACGATATTAGGGTCCCCTATTTTCGGAAACTCCCAAATGTCGGTTTTTGCGGGTGTGGGACTCCCAGGGGCAAGGTTCGAGTTGAATGCTTCGTGGAGCTCGGAGTTTCATAGGGTTTAGGGTTTAGGGGTTTAGGGTTTAGGGTTTAGGATTGATGGCGAGGTCTCAGGCCTGGTGAACAAGCCCTAAACTCTTAACCCATGGCCCTAGACCGCAAACCTTAAAGGAGTTAACCCGAAACCCCAATTCCACCGGAGGGTTTCCAGCATGGGACTCAGACCCCTCGACATGCACCGAACGCGCCGCAGGACGACAACAAGGTCAAGGACGACTTCTAGGGAGGGCTGGGAGGGAGGGCTAAGGGTTTTTAGGGAATGAGGTTGAGGGGGCAGGGTTGGGTTTTGAGTTCAGGCTTTAGGTCGGGGCTCAGGCTTGAGAGGGACAGTGCTTCTGGGCAGAGAGGGGCGAGGGCACTGTGATGGTAGAATAATCCCTAAGGGTCCATGTACCCAAATAGTACATACATTAGCCTTAAAGTAGTCCCTATATAGGTACCTTGGGCCCAAAGTATATACTATTTGGGCACATGGACCCTAAGGGAATGGTCGTAATCTCAGCGGGGCGAGTCGCCGAACCTCTGACGACTCGAAAACCCTGAAAATTCCGCACCCGAAGCTGCCGGGGCCCCTGCAGGACTGCTTCAAGCAGGGCGAAATCGCCCAGCTTCGGCTTGAGATGAAACGCCACTCAGCTCCCCTCATAGCTCAATGCCAATTACAATTAGAATCATGTCAATGATAGCCGTAGTAGTCATACAGACCATCATCATGATGACCGCACTTCCTTCAAAATAAAACTGGCAGGCATGATAATCTGATAATACTCATAAAAACAGTGGTAGTAGTTTCTGGGTTGTAGCTTTCGGCATTGGAGGGTACCTGAGCAGAAGCATTTCTGATTCAAGGCCGTATGTCTTCGGTGTGCATCCGCCTTTACGACATTGCGGTGTCCGACAGCCTACCCATCTCGGAGTTACGGTAAACTCTGGTCCCTAAACCATCGTATACCGTAGCATTGAGGCGTCCTGAAGCCTGATATATAGCAGTTCCCACTCAGGGATTGGATTCGAACACCCAGAATCACAGTACTGCTGTTACACCCTGCGCCCCAGAGCCCTTAGACCCCAAGCCCAAAGAATTAATTCTTTATCCCACAAACCTATACCCGAATCCGGCTTTTTCTTTCACCGATCCCGTACCTAGAGATGCATCCCTTGCCTGGAGAGTCCGAGTGTGAGGGCCAATCCCGAAACCCCGACCCGTCGCACCGGAGCCCTACTAAACTCACCACAGAATACTAATACTAATTCTATAATACTACTACGAATACTAAAACCAATACTAATACAGTAGCCTCTGACAGTTGAAGCTCAACGCCTAAGCCTAAATTGAAACTCTGCCCGGCGGTAGGGGCAAGTTGACTGACCATTTTGTGACCTTGTCGATGCCTTCGTTATCCTGCAACCTGCAATCTCGAGCTGGCTTGAGTTGAAATGCCTCCGAAGCCTATGTAGTCGTCAGAGACTGCGCTCTGTTGGAATCTCCGCTGAAGTCCCTGCCATCTCGGTGTTTAGGTTTAGTGCATACGGCGATCGACTTTGCTCAGCGGGGTTGTTGAAGTAGTACGTCCCAATGGCATGCTGAATACTGCAGTTGCTTGATTCAGCTCCTTTCTTGCGTTGGCTGGTTGGTTACTCCCCGCATGGGGTTTCTGGGATCTCGCCCTTGGAACATGGAGGTTCCAAGTTTATCCCTGTCGAGGGCTTCGGACCGGCTTTAACGGTGATGCCGGATGCTGCGCCACAGCATTCTGACTTTCTGCTGTTTGGTAGGCCTCGTAGTCCGTGAAACCGCAAGCCGGCATCTTTCTTGCAGTCCGAGTGAACTATGAGATCCCGTCTGTCTGTGTCAGAGTTGCGAGAGCGTAAACCTGAAACCCTACACTGGCTTAAGCCGTAGGGTGCTTTGGGGTTCAGGGCTCACGAAGCGGTCCTGTCGATACCCCAGGAGATAGCTCCGAGCCACCTCTGGAAGAAGAGCTCAAGGCAAATCAGAACAGGTATTGTGGTGCGCGGGTTAGGATTTCAGGGTTTAGGGTACGGTTTGGATTGTAGGCTTATAGGCTTTGCTTTGAGGGGGCTCGGGTTCACGGAATCTCTCGAAGCATAGAAATAGAAAGTTCAGGGGTGAAGGATTCTAGAGATTATCGGTTATCGGGCTCGGTTTCGTGGGTATGTTGGGCTCGGGATTAGGGGTGGGCGGGGAAGATGGCTACACTTTCATACAGACCGGCTCCGGGCTGAGCAGATGAAGCCCCAAGAATATGCCAACAGATCCCCTCAAGAAGTTATGAGGTATGGATTTTGAGGGATAGAAGTACTGACATGCTCCTTTGGCCATAAGCTCGTCCTCTGGATACCTGCGCACCTTACGTCCCTAAATCCCGAAGCCATGGGAGAGGACCTGAAGGATCGAAGCCTACCCATAGGCCTCAAGGTAGTTCCTTTTGGGGTTACCCTAGAGGATTCTAAATATTAACCCCAAAAAGGAACTACTATGGGGCCTTTGGGTAGATCAGATCATCATTCCTGATGGGGCTCCTGATTGCAAATTTCAAGTATACTGAACCCTAAACCCTGAGCCCGAAACCCTACAGTCAGGCTGTACCCCAAAACCCTATTCCATCTATATCATGGCCTTTAAATTAGGATCGAATCCTGCAGCCCAGCAAACATGATCTGAGCCTGCCAGCTGCGCAACAGGCGATCCAGCCAAAGACGAAGAAGCGGCGCCTTGGGCATGGTAGGGCTAGTAGAGCTGTCCATTACCTACAGCAGCCATCTGTATTTCGCTATTCACCGGGTGTTTCTTTATTTCTGTATGCTAGGCATCATCATAAACTGGCTGGCCCGTGGAATCTTGGAAAGTATGAGTAGGAGTGACAGAAACGGCTGGGACGTTCGAACCAACTGAGTGGGATTATGTACTGTTCCATTTGCTAGTATTTTGAAGGTGTTTCCGTTTGGGCTGGTAGCCGAGGCCGGAACATGTCATGCAATGCAGGAGGCTAAGACTGCAAGCGAACCCTGAGCCTATGGCAAAGTCTACAGTAACAGACGCCAAATACGAACAAACGCGCATAACCGCAATCGTCTTAGCCCTCCTCAGAAGCATGTGACGTGTGTGTGTGTGTGTGTGTGTGTGTGTATGTGTGTGTGTGTGTGTGTGTGGTGTGTGTGTGTGTGTGTGTGTGTGTGTGTGTGTGTGTGTGTGTGGTGTGTGGTGTGTGTGTGTGTGTGTCTGTGTGTGTGTGTGTGTTTCTCTGTGTGTGTGTGTGTATGTATATGTTATAGTATGTTTTAGCATGGAACACAATTATTCCGTAGTACATCATATGATGTTTTTTGAGAATATGAACATGTTATGTTACGCCATGCTATGTCGTTTTCTGATATAGAAAAATGTAGTACAATACATTTCAATATAGTATGTTTCAGTATAAGATATTGCTTTCTCATTCATACATATATACACACACACTTATATGTATATATATATATATATATATATAGATTTAATTAAATATTCATTAGTATGTTACATCTGACTATGCTATGTTATGTTATACTCTATGATATGACATGATATTCTATAGTAGCCGTATATGGGATGTTAATGTTGCGTTATGTTCTACTAGAATATATGGTACTTTATTGCATTATTATACCAATTTATACTGTGCTATACACTGTACATGTGTACACATAGTTACATATGCATGCACACACACACACACACAAATATGATTACATAAATATATCAATATATATACATATATATATATATATGTGTGTGTGTGTGCCTGTACATCTGATCGATCAAAAGATGGGTGGATAGTCAGATAGAGATAGATAGATAGTCAGTGTGTATATATGCATACATACACACATACAGATTAACATGTGTATTTCTGCACGGAATGCAATGCTTTACACTCCAAATCCAGGGCTGGCCGACCGAAGAGCGGCAAGCCACGCTTCAATGCCGAGGGCGTGGCTTGACGAGAGCGCTTGCATGCCTCGATAGAACTTCGGAACGATTTTTTTTCACACCTATGGTTTGGGGTTTAGGGTTCAGGGTACATAAGTTCACAGATACATAGGTGCACTCATACACTGATGAACACAAGTTCATGTAACATACATATAAGAAGGCTCAACATGTGGGCCCTGCTGGTAGGGTAGTCTCTGGTACAGGCTTCGCCGTGTGTTTACAAGGACCTTGTCTGTCAGTTGTCAGGGTCGGACATGCTGGTGGCTGGGGTCGCAAAGACCGAACAACACCAAGTACTGTTGATGATATATATCCTGCATTACCTTCAGGACCCTAAACTATGGGAATTATGGTATACTCCTTATTATGGGTAATGCAGGATTTCTATCATCAGCCGTAGGACCCTGGTGCTGCCGGGAGCCGCCAGCCCTTAGCACCAAACCCCATACACCTTGAGCCTTATGGCAGTTCAGACGGATGAGCAGCCGTAAAAAAGGGGCTCAAAAAAAACAAAGAACCAACCCTAAACCCTAAACCCAAAACCCTAAACCCTAAACCGCCAAGGTCGAGCAGATCCAAAAGTTCGGTGAGAACTACGCGAACCAGTTGAAGAAGAGCCTTGGCTCATATGGGTGGTTGTCAAAATAGTAGGGTTTCCGAGGTATTAAGACCTAGGAAGCTTCTGGGTGGTTGTCAAAATTATGGTCCCTTTTTGGGTACCCTAATATAGTACGGCACCTAATATTTAGGGTACCCAAAAAGGGACCCTATTTTTGACAACTACCCATATATAGATTGCTGGGTTGCGTTTAGAGGCTACGAGGGTTCCGTGGCCGTTGGAGCTTCGCTTTAGGGATCGATGCCACCATCTCCTCATGTTTCCAACTTGAACCTTGCAAAGTAACGCTGAAGCTTCGTGGGGTACATGCACTCTTCAATATCTTACTACGGATAATGTAGGAACCTGATTAAGAAACCAAAATAGTAGGATTCATATACAGAACCCTAATAAAGGCCCAAGGTTTCTTAATCAGCTTCCTACATTAGGTGACAGGCCCTAAACTTGTGAACGAGCTTTTCGGACTTCTACGCCTGGGACCGGGAGCTTTGCACTTGATGTTGTCAAGTTTCGAGGCTATTTGCCGGTAAGGTGCTGCAGGGCTTGAGATGTGAGTGTGGCGGCCGAGCCTTCTACCGGACATGTCGTTGTAGCTTGTATTTGCATGTATGTAGATAGCTACATATCATATGCCGTGCCTGGAAACCCTGCCACTTTTCATTCGGGACGGTGTATCAACTTGAAAGTGTGTTTGTTCTGATGAGGGTCAGAGTGCCTCACATGGCGGAAGATGGAGTCAATTGTTGACTCATCGGGCTCCAGTTGAGCCTGTTGCGCACTGCAATAGACCCTAATTATACCTGAACCTCTAAGCCTGAAAGCCCTCTCTGGACGCCTGAAATCCTCTAAGCCCTGATATGCCGATGGGAGCTTGAAGTTTGGGTTATCAACCTGGAAGTCTACCCATAGGCCCCAAAGTAGTTCCTTTTTGGGTTACCTCATAGGATTCTAAAAAGGAACCCAAAAAGGAACTACTTTGGGGCCTTAGGGTAACTGTAAAAGTTCATGGCTCGGGCAAGGATGGGCGGCGTCTACTTCCTGCTTAAGCTTCGTGACACGAAGCCTTCGGAGCACGCATCGAAGATCAAGCTCCGCAACATCATCGTCTATGCAGCTTTGGCTACTGCGGCGGCATGTATTAAATCCACAAGCCTACTCGCACTCTCCATTGTCGTTCCTTGCTTTGGCTAACCAGTTCTATGACCAGGATCCTATAGTTAGAGTTTTGATTAACCAGCACAAGGAACTACAATGGAGACTACCCTAGGGCGCCAAAGTAGTTCCTTTTTGGGATTACCTTATAGAATTCTAAATATGAACCCCCAAAAGGAACTACTTTGGGGCCTTTGGGTATAGGTAAGCTGAAGTGATTCTGATCAAGATGAGAAACCTGGGGGCCTGCAACCGCGAATTCGAAACCTGGGCACTAGATCTCTTGACTCTGAAACCGCAAACTGGAGCGAACTCTAGCAGCTGGAAGACTCAACACCAAACTGCAAATACCAAAACTAGACCATGAGCCCCTAAAGTTAAAGTCGCAGAACCAAAGTTCTAAGCAATAAAGCCCTGAATCCCAAATTCATTGATTAAACTCTCAGCATCAACGACAACAATGTTCTTCACACAGCGTCACGTCCGCGAGCAAAATGCTTTGAAGCCTTTCGTGCCTCAAGTATGGGTTCATACAGTCAAGGACTTGTGTAAGTCATGATACTAAGGATTACTGGGTGCGATGCCGTACATACTGCTAAAATCTAGGCAATTACTGGACAGCCGAAAATGGGGATGTATTGAAGTGGAAGGTATGTACGAATGTTGGTTTGTTGGTATATGCATATGTCATAGTTTGTAGGCAAGTATGTACGTATGCAGGTATGTGGGTATGTATGCATGTATGTACGTCTGTACGCATGTTTGTTTGCACTTATGTTTGTTTGTATGTCTGCCTGTCTGTATGTATGTCTGTCTGTCTATACGTATGTAGGTATGTAAGTGATATATATATATACAATACAGCTATGTATAGTTATGTAGGTATGTCTGTCTGTTTGTCTGTCTGTCTGTCTGTCTGTCTGTCTGTCTGTCCTAGTTATATGTTTGTCAGTATGTATGAACGAATGTATGTATGTACATACATCCGTACATGCAAACATACACGGCTAGTAATTAAGCCACTGTTTGCAGAACCAAAGTATATGTAAGAATTGAAGTCTCGCGAGCGCCTGAGTTGCAGGTATGGCAGATAGGGGTACTAGGTTAAAGTAGCCTAGGGATGTCTAGGGTCAGAAATCCCCAAGACGAAGTTTTCAACCCTACCATCTGTTTTCGCTCAGACTACGAAGCCAAGGATGCTGAGCCCGTGAAGCCTTTGAAGTATGAAATAGTTGTCCAAACTAGGGTCCCTTTGGGGGTCCCAGTTTTTAAGGGTTCCGTACTATATTGGGGACCTAAAACGGGGCCCTAATTTAGAGAACTACCCATGCGCAAAAAATCTGTTAGGATTTGGGGCTCAAGGTTTCGCAGAGCTTCTTCCAAGCGAGGCAAAATCCGACTTGCCTCGCAGCCTTAGACATTGCGATGTCTCAGAGCCCGAAACCCTGTAAGCCTCAAAAGCCCTACACAGCCGTAAACCCTGGAAGCCCTTGACCCCGGCAGGTTGTGCTTTCCGTCTACGTGTACATGACCCGGAGACCGATTGGTGATGCTTTCTGGTGCCTGGACTTTGGAGAACCCTACTTGCAGGTTCATGGGTACTTATAAGTAGGGTTATAAGTCCCCGAATATGGGTTCTAAGTACAGTTACCCTACTCAGACTTTGGAGAACCCTACAGTAAGCCCCGAAGCAGTTTACTTTTGGCGGTCTCAAGTGAACCTGCTTCCGGTGCCCGTTTTGCCTTTCATGGGTTCTGGCGTTTGCTTCACAAATTGTACAAGTAAGAAATCGGCCAGCCTTGCTGCAAGTGGCCTTCTGGTCTCGCCTGCAAGACTTTCCTTCGCATCCCCGTCACCGCCTCATGTCTGCCTTTCTCACCTCCTTGAACATGTACCAAGAGATTATATATATATATATATATATATATATACATACGGGCCTGAATAGAGCTGCCTGGCCAAAGCCTACGGCCTCAAAGCCCGGAGCCATGGAACCCAAAAGATGTACAGAGGTTTAATTACGGTTTAGGACTTACGGCCCGCGGTTTAGGGTTTACTTAGAGGTTCATGGTACTTAGTAACTAGGGTTATGAACAAGATAACTATACTTATAATTATATCCCCAGTTAAGGTACTTATATCTGTACTTACTAAGTCCCATGAACCTCCATGTAGACCCTAAACCCTAAACCCTATAGATCCCTTTTAAAGAACCATATAGATCCCTTTAAGGAGCCCTTCAAGAACCCTTACTAAGTCCCATGAACCACAAAGTAGTGCTGGGTATTGAGCAACCAGCTTTCAGCCTCTATGAAAGCTAGCTTTTCTCCCGGCCTATGCCATAGAGCGCCCTTGAAAATCTTCTCTTGAGCCCTCTCAGGCCCTTTTTCCCTATCCAACCCTTTCTTTGACCCGAAATGCTATAAACAAAAACCTTCTCAGACCTTGCTTAAAAACTGCAAAGCCCTTCGCTAAGCCCTACACAAGCGCTGTTAGACTTCAATCAGACTCGAGCAGCTCACTGTAGTCCCGTTGCGACCCAGACGCAAAGAAGCCTCAGTTGCATTCCTAAACTTGAAGCCCTAAGCCCCAAACCCTAAACCCTAACTCACAAACCCTGAACTTCCAGGTGTGCCAAGGGTGTCCAGGTTTCCTGGCCTGCAGCCACAGAGCTTAGGGTTTCTTCTCTTGGGGCCTTCATCTTACCTTTGGTTAGGAGGGAA
>CAJNDT010005969.1:1430033-1593023 GCA_905221615.1 Symbiodinium sp. CCMP2592
CACGATCCAGGCTTGCAGACTAGGGCATCGCGGATCTAAGGATCTCCAGACCCTACTGTCGGAGCACCAGCTAGTCGCAACCAACACTTGGGGAGTGCATAGACCAGCCACCCACGAACAAGGCAACTCTGTTTCACAGATTGACTTCTCGTTTGTCAGGATTGCACAGTCCCAAGGCCCTGCCAGGTTTTGCCGGCCACTAAGGACCTTCCCAGTGGCATCCTGGAGGGATGGTAGTAGGCATTTCCCCCTTCTTGGTAAACTGAGGCACAGCAGGAGATACTCCGCCCAAGCCTCAAAACCCTATGACCAGCAGGCAATGGAGGACTGCTACAGACACCGTTCCCCGAAAATACAGGCATTTGCCAGGGAGGTAGACTCCCTCCTTCAGGATCATCCCCAAACCTGGCAGAGTCTCCATCAAGCAATGAACTCAGCCCTCGCGACTCACTTTCCCAAGAGAAAGGGAGCAGCACAAAGAACAGATCTCAGCATTTGGGCAGAGCGCACAGTGTTGCGCTCACTCCCAATGTCAGTCAAGGTCTTAGCAGAGTTCTTGCCGGAGTTGCAGGTCCGAATGGTATTTCGCTGCTGGCTGTCGCTGTCTCAGCAAAGTGCACAGGCGAGGGTAGCAAAGCGTCAGAAGCAGGAAAGGCGACGACAGGAAATAGATGAACAACTTGAGCAGGCAGAGCTTAAATCCAAGCAAGACGGGAGTCATTCCCTCTACAAGGTGATCAAGCGCTTCCGGTCGGGGAGGCCTCAGGAAAGAGTTCAGCTACGTGACTCAGAGGGTCGCTTCCTAACAGCCAAGGAAGAACGTAGACAATTAGAGGAATACTCCATTGAACTGTTTGGAGCAGGGGACGACTTCCCGCTCACAGGGATACAAGGCAGCCTGCACATCACCGAGCAAGAAGTTCAAGAACAGCTAGGCACTATAAAGCTTGGCAAAGCAGTTCCTAAAGAAAGTCCTCCCATAGTAGCTTGGCGCTCCCTAGGCCCCAACGCTATTCGGCTTATCTCGGACACTCTCAATAGGGAGGTCACTGCAGGAAGGCTTTCGGACAGCGTCACCTCGTCACAGATCTCTTGGCTCCCAAAGCCCCCCAAGAAGCCAGATAAGCCAACATCACTCCGTCCGATCGGGGTGATAGCACCTGAGGGCAAGGTCCTGGCAGGACTTGTGAGGCAGAGACTCAAGTCCACCCTCCATCAAGCAATGCAAGGAGTCTCTCAGTTTGGCTTCGTACCAGGTAGGGGCACAGAGGAGGCGATCTGTAAGGCCCTCACACATGTGGATCAGGCCAGGTTCAGGCAGGCCCTTACAACTAGAGCGGCTGGTAAGGGACAACAGGGGCTCAAGCTCAGGGGCAGTCTCACGATGAGCGTTGACATGAGCAAAGCTTTTGACACTGTGGACAGGCTACGATTAAGAGAAGCCCTGGAAGCTGAACAAGCAGACCCTCTTCTTATAGAGGTGGTGGGCCATCTCCACATCAAAGCCTTGTACAAGATGACAGCCAGCGATCAGAGCTTTGAGATAGCCACACGCAGGGGAATCAAGCAGGGATGCAAGCTTGCACCTTCCCTATTCGCCTTTGCATCCGGGCTTCTCTTTAGGAAGCTCTCTGGAAAAATCAGCCCCCCCGAACTAGTTAAACTTCTCACCATGTATGCGGATGATAGCTTGATTCAGTCGCATTTCGAGTCTGAGTCTGGCCTCATTACAGCACTAGGGTACTGCGACCTTCTTCTGGATCAATTGGTTGAACTTGGGTTCAAGGTCAATCCGTCCAAGTCAGCAATACTGCTGCAGCTACAAGGAGGTTCAGCCTCGACAATTAGGAAAAAGCTATTTCGCCAGGTAGATGGAGAGAAGTTTGTGGAACTCCCTTCGGGCAAGTTGATATCGCTGCGGTACCAGGTCCCATACCTGGGGGTCATTCTTTCTTATCATGACTACGAAATGAAGACCCTTAAACATCGGCTGTCATCCAGTAAGCTAGCAATGTCAGAAGTCGCCCATGCAGTTAGGAACCATCGAGTCCTATCAGACAGACGTCGTCTGTCAATTTGGACAATAACTGCGTGGGCCTCTGCTCTGTATGCCCTTCACGTGGTAGGACTGACACAGCAGGGATTGCAGAAGCTCCATTCACACATGATGTACCAACTTCGGTTTGTCCTGCGGAGCTACTCCCAGGAAACGAAGGAATCCAACCAGGAGTTACTCCGGAGAGTACGGATTCCTCACGTGAAGGAGCAGCTGCAAAAGAGGCTGACACAGTTCATTAAGAGACAGCAACACTCAGATCCTCAGCTCCTCCCACACTACAAGCTGCGCGCTGAGGCAATCAGCCAGGCTCTGGAAGGCCTTGCCATTGACTTCTCCTCGCAATCAGTAGAGGATAAGATCCTGACCTGCGGCGAGTGTGGAGCATGTCTCTCTGGTACCGGGGCACTCCGTCGCCACCTGCAGAAGGCCCACCCAGATTCGCAGCAAAGCTTGAAAGGACCCAGATTTGACCCTATTTTGCATTCAATGCCAGGGTCAGCAACTTGCATCGCCTGTAGAGCAACATTCCGAACAGTGTTCTCTCTGCGCAAACACGTCGAAGCTTCTACATGTCCTCGGGTAGAGCTCTTGCTTCGACAGCAGGAAGAGCTCCCTCTAGAAGCCCAGAACCGGATTTCACTTACAGAAAGTCTACAGTCTGATGCTCAGGAAAATCCGGAAGGAGCAGCTCGAAATCCGGTGTTCCATGATTACCTGATGGAGCACTGTGCACTCTGCGGTCAGGTCCTTGTTGGTCAGAAAGGAGCCAAACAGCACCTAAACAAGCAGCATCCTGAAGTGATGGCCAAGCTTGAGAAAACTCTCCAACCAAGACTTGCTCAGTTCAAGGTCTTCTTTCACAAAGGAGATAGCTGTCGCTATTGCAAACTCCGTGTGGATGCCCCGGGTAGACATGCTCAGCAGTGCGTTCCACTACTGCAGGTGCACGTACTGCAGGAGGTAGCGCGTCAGCAGCTCAGTAAGCAGCCCCGAGAATATACTCGAGCAAGGCCCACGACCTCGGCGAAGACAGCCACAAAGAAGCCCACAGATTCAATGCCAGGTATTCCCCTTCCCGAATTTAGACTGGAAGGCTTTCTCCTGCTAGCCAACACTCGTAACCACTGCTATGCCAACTCAGGTCTACAGTGTCTGCACTGGCTATCTGATCCCACAGAGGCGCCTTTTCACGAGGCATCTCGGATCAGTCTACTCGCGAGAATAACCCCTGAACACAGAGTCTTCTCGGAGCTCACCACGGGCTGGCTCTTTGACGGAGGACAGCATGATTCTGCAGAGTTCCTGCAGCAAGTGTTTCGGAATCTCTCTGCATCAAAATTTGGACAGTGGGAAACTCGAGCATCAGTTCCAGAGGGTGTGATAGTCGATGAAGAAGGGGGTTCTCCCATTCATCTCGCCACGGCGATCAAGCCCAACCTGCAGGACATGCTAGTGGCATGGTCGTCTCAGGAGCGCTCATGTGCTCTCATAGAAGCTGCACAACAGGTGTGCTTAGCCTTACCGAGATTTGCAGGTGAAGCAAAGGATCACAACTGCATTGCCATTCCACAGCAAGTTCAGATTCCTGTCTTCCTAGATCACACTTCCCGAGTTTCCTTCTGTACCTACACAACTGAGGCAGTAATCATTCACCTAGGCATGGAGGCCACTAGTGGTCATTATCGAGCAGCAGTACACAAACTAGATTCTTGGTATATTGGCGATGACTCTCACCCTCCTAGCCCCTGCACCCTTGAAGATCCCCTGCTGCAACAAAATTGTTACGTCATTTTCTTATCTCGCAGCGCCGTCTCTCACGAGCTCCACGCCGTAGACATTCACCCGAACAATGTCTCTGCAAGAGCTCTTCCAGCGAGCCTCGATGGATGAGAGCTTCTCCTCTAAAAGGGGAGAGGCCGCCCCCTCAGGAGGAGATTCTCCCCTGAAACGCCAACGCGGTGGAGTTACTCCCCAGCAGGGCGGCAAAGGACAAAAAAGAGGGGGCAGAAGCAGGGGACGAGGAAGCGGAGGTCGAGGGAGAGGAGCAGCCAGAGTGCAAAACGGGAACGGTGGAAACAATCACCAGGCACAAGGCAATGTATCGCAAGAGCTGATCAACGCAATAGCGCGGCTGGCGCTCCGACATGATGAGCAAATCACAGCGATCGCCTCGGATGTGACATTCGTCTCTTATGTCCGAACCGAAGATCACTCGATCCTACCTCATCTTTACGAGGAATCTCAGCGAGTCAAGAACAGTCCCATCGGGATTCCTCCCAGGGCAGCTTTGACCCTGAAGTTTCTCCGTGAACTCAAGGAGAGATTGGTGACTACCAGCCGTGATAAGAGCATACAGGAGCGCCTGCAGAACGATGAGCTGATGACGCAGGACGGCGAATGGCCGTTCCTGGAGTGGAGCCCCACCGATCAGAAGATGACCGAGACGGTGGAAGACCCTCTCACCACGGCTCAAGTCGTTTCAGGCCTGGGGGACGCAATCACTAGAATATCCTCAGATCCGGAACACATCAAGCTCTTCAAAACCTCGCGGCCATTGACCGAAGGCATGACGGGAGGTCCGGTCCGAATCCAGATCCAACTGTCAACCAGGGCGGCCACATCTGAACTGCAGGAAACCTTGCAGTCCTTAATTGGCAACACTGCATTTTCGCTCATAAACGCGGATTTCCAGCGAATGGGAACTCAGCCATCGCCGCTGGTTCGTCAGATTCGCGATTTGCTCTCCTGATCTTCTCCAGAGGACAAGATCTCTTCAGCTCTGCCCCACGAGTGGGCGGGACTGGAACTAAGAGCTCAGTAGAAGCGAAGCAAATCTTACGAAGAGGAGTTGCTCCCACCTAGCCCCTTGCCCTAGCATGCTCATGCTCGTGAGGAGATTGAAGTGTCTTCGACGAATGGCGAGGAGGCCCTCCCGCGGAGCACTGCACTCATGTTGGCACCGCTTGAATTGCTGCACATGTTCCTCCATGACGAAGCTCTCAGGCTCAAAAGCTAATCAATTAGACTGTGGTTCAACTCCTCGACCATGTATGATCAGACGCCAACTCGACTGGCCATGATGCTGCTCCCGACGATAGCAGCGGTGCACTTTCTGCACCAGAAGTCCCAAGGTGTGGAGATACTCCCCTGGGCCGTGCTCACAGAGCTGCTAGAGAGAGTGAAGGGGCTTGGGCTCATCACTAAGGATGAGATCCTGAACCTTGCCGTGGAGATACTCCCGGAAGGTGGGATTCGAAAGGTGCTCACACACCTCCACTCCATATCGGGAATCGATGAATGGGGACAAATCCGGCACAGAAGACGAAGAGCCCTGGTCGAACAGGGGATGCAGTACCTCTCTTTGGTTCGCATCCACGCTGGAGACCTGATTTCCCCAGCAAGCCTCGGTTACCACCGGTACGACTTGGAGATAATGGAACGAGAATCCCATATCACGGGATACATCGCCAAATATCTCCCTGCTGAATACCAAGAGGCCTATCAAGCTGATGTGCAGACGTTGAGGTCTCAGTTTTTTGCTGAAGACGGCAGACTTAACCTGGCCTCGGCGACGTGGGAGGTATCTTACAATCACCTCATGGCCGCCACTTCCTGAGCCAAGTGAGAAGAGGAGATGCTCCCTAAGCAAGAGCTCCTGTAACATAGAGGAGTTTCTCCCTCGTTAGGCGTAGAGCTGGCGGAGCTACTCCCCAGGGGTTTTTGAACTAAAGAGTCACAGGTGGAGCTTCTCCCCTAGTTGGTGGAGCTTCTCCCCCAACGAGGGGTGTACAGCTGGCGGAGTCTCTCCCTAGGGGTTTTTAAAAGCTTTGAGTCGCTGCCTGCAATAATTCTGCCTGCACTGAGCTACACTGACCCATCAGCAATCCGCCATCCGTGATGCAGGTCTCCTAGTGGTGGTCTGGAGCTCAGTGGCCTAGGCCCAGCTGCCTGCTTAGAAGCCAGCTTGAGCCAACAACCGCAGCTTTCTCTCAAGACTCAGCATCATGTCCAGACCTGAGTCAACACAGGATCCCTCGTTTCAAGCGGAGTACGAGGAATTCTGCCAGCGACGGATACGTGAACAACTTCCGCATGTCACGTATCGCAATTTCCTGCGCCAGTGGAGGCGCTCCGCTCGTGCTCACGGCGAAAGCTATCCTGCATATAAAGGAGTCTCTAAAGGTACTGGTGGACAGGAAGAGCTGGGAAGCGGAAAGGGTGGAGTCACTCCCCCTCCTCCTCCTTCCAAGAAAAGAAGTACAGGGCAAAGCGAGGGTGGAGATACTCCCCCAGCAGCAAAGGCCAAGAGTGGAGATCCTCCCTCGGGGGACCCCATCACGGAAGCTGCGATCAAAGTTCTTCAGTCAGCTGGTTATACCCCCTTTCCCAGTCTGATTTCAGACTGTGATGGGAACATCACTGACCTGAACAATCACCGAATTATGGTGACAGTAACTCAGCAGCTGCGAGATGGCCTCAATCAGGTGGAACGACCCTCCCCGGAGGTAGCCAATGCTCTCCTGGAGACCTTCCTGGCCTCTCGCCGGGGACTTGCCAATGAGCCTCTGCATCCGAAGCTTGGATATCCCACAGCTGAGGAGAATGGGTGGTTTCGTTTTGAGTATTCTTCACCGAACATTCTTCCTGCAGGGGACAGCGAGGTTGCGTTCCACGGCACACACCTGGAATGTTTGCATGGGATACTGGCCACAGGCAGGCTACTACCTTCGACACCTGACCTCTCCGGCACGCGAAGCTTCGAGGCACGACCAGGCGTGTATCTTCACAGGATGTCAAACAGGCATCTTGCTGCCGGTTACAGTTGTCTGGTGAGGATAGGACCTCGGCACATATTCGTGCGGCCCATGTTTGAGGTGGAGGCTGCGCACTCTGGATCGCAAAAACGTGGTAAGAAAACAAACCAACTGATATACTCCTATGATGCAGTCAAAATCCGAGCGCTGCTACTGCAAATATCAACCAAGGAGACACTCACCTTAGGTGAGTACCTCCGAGAGTGGAGTGGCTTGTTGGAGATACCACTGAGACAAGCACGGGAATCCTTTTTGGCGTTGGGATACGAGCTGCCTGGCGAAGCCTCGTCAAGTGGAGTCAAGGAAGGAGGAGTTGCTCCCCTTCCGGTTTGTGAGCAGGCGTCCAGCTCACAGGGTGGAGTTTCTCCCCCGACCATGGCGTCAGAGATTGACCACAGCTCAACAACGCCACGTAGCTCCACTATAGTGGCCTGGGAGGGCCAACCAGGCGATCTAGGGGACTATTGCACTGCCTCTACGAAGCCGGAGACCAGCTTCTCGTTCGAAGTCTCGAAGGCTCTAGCAGCTTCGCTCCGGCACGGACATAAACCCTACATCAGCGTCACTTCAGCTGGTTGGGCCAAATTAGAGGACGTCCTGAGATGGCCAAGAGTGCAGGCCCAGCACGCCACGGCAGGCGACCTCATGGAGGTCGTTCGGAGTAACGCAAAAGGCAGGTACGAGCTGGGCGATTGCCAAGGCCAGAAGTACATCAGGGCTCTGCAAGGACATTCTCGCTCTGATGTGGACTCCAATGAGGTGTTGGAGGAACTCACGGAGGAGATGCTCCCCAGAATGCTGTATCATGGCACATTCTGGTCCTTGTATGACTCCATACGCCAACGAGGCCTTCTGCCTCAGAACAAGATTTCCAAGGGCCGCGGCAAAGGCGGACGTGGCAGAGAGGGACGACAGCATGTTCACTTCGTCTCGGATCGGGACTATGGGAGACCTGGTGTTTCTGGATTCAGAGATAGCTCGTCGATGCTGGTGGCGGTCGATCCACGCAGAGCCATGCAGGTAGGGGTGCAATTTTTCCGTAGCAAGAACGGCGTCATTCTCACCCCTTCTGAAGTGCCCCCTTCTGTCATAGAGTACTACCAGAGCCTGAAATCAGGTACTAAGTACGGAGGCGACAACAGGCCGCTCTGATCGTGAGGACCCTCACCTAATGGTGGAGTCCCTCCCCACACTGATAATGCAGCTGCTCACGCAAAAATCTGTGTTATGAGGCTGAAGGTCACTTCAATTTCATCACCAGACAGCAAGTATACCCCGAGGTCGCATGTGAAGCTCCGTGCGAAGTCGTGGGCCCGGATCTGCAAGTGAGTTGTCAGCCAAAAGTTTTCTGGAAGCTCTACTTGCCTTCTCGTACAGGCTCAACTCACCAGCTGTCTCGACTGTAGAAGCCATGCCTGAAACACCGAAGAAGAGTGGCAACAGAGCGACCTCCCGAACCCCTCCTCCAGTGCGACGTCGGCCCCACCTATCCAGGTCGCCGCCAGCCAGTGACTCCATTCGGGAGTCCGACTCCGAAGACACAGCAGCCCCTAAAGCAGCCCCCAAAGCAGCTGGGCCTAAGGGCCCGCCGCCTCCGATGCCTGTTAACCTGTCAGGAAGTGGATCTAGCACAGATCGGACACCG
The DNA here is from genome assembly GCA_905221615.1 of Symbiodinium sp. CCMP2592. Classification (NCBI taxonomy): domain Eukaryota; class Dinophyceae; order Suessiales; family Symbiodiniaceae; genus Symbiodinium; species Symbiodinium sp. CCMP2592. Next base: position 1,438,552 of record CAJNDT010005969.1, read on the forward strand.
GGACCAGGTAAGGCACCTGGAGTGCCAGTGAAAGGTGGAGTCCCGGGAGGAGTTTCTCCCCTGGGACCACCGCCAAAGGCTGTGACCTCAACGATCTCCCATCCAGGGACAGGAGAGCTTCATGTCACCAGCACAAGTCCGGCAGGAGTTGCTCCGCCATCTACAAATAGCAACAACGGGCTGGAAATGGCGCCTGGCCTGCCTTTACTGAGTGTTTCATTGCCTCACCGCCTCTACTATAACATAGAGCTAGTGGTTCGTACCGAGCCTTCACAGCGAGGCTAGACACTCTCGTGAGACAGCAGTGTGCAAAATGGAAGTCGCCAATCAGTCAGCGATACATTGCAAATCAGCCGGTTAACTCCCTCATTAGTGCCAGAGTCTGCAGCTCGAGTCACTGCCGACACGTCTGATTCCGACTTCATTGCTTGCAGCCTTGAGGGGCGGAGCGTGTGCGAGTGCTGTGTTAAGGCACGGCTCGTCATGAAGTGACCGCGCAAGTAGCAAGCAGAGCAGCAGGTCGATCCCTCGCAAAGCGTGGACGTTAAGTTTCACCTCAGACAGTATCCTCCCGCTGCGTGTGAATGAAATGTTGTTGTTGTTGGTGGTGGTGGTGGTGGTGGTGGTGGTGGTGGTGGTGGATTGTGGTGTGTTCAACATGTTTTGTGGTTTGTGGGTTGTTGTGGTTGGGGTTGTGGTTCTTGGTGGTGGTGGTCGTGATGGTTGTGATGTTGTTGTGGTGTTTGCCGCTGCTTTGGTTGTCACTGTTAGTTTCATACTGTTGCCATTGATGTTGCTGCTGATATTGGTGGTGTTGTTGATGGTGTTGCTTTAGACTTGCATGCTTTCATGACGCCTGCATCCTGCTGCTTCGCATCAGGGCGTCCAGACGCGGGACGACATGTGGAACTGGCTCAACTATACGTTGCCGGGCGTGTTCTGGTCTGTCGTAGATGCCGACGAAAGTTTGCCAACCCTGGCCAGCTACAACGAGTCTTGTCTGTTTTCGCGCTGCGCTGTCCTCGGAGGTTCCAGCCAACATCAGCCTCGTACGCGCCAGCCTATCTTACAAGCCCTACACAAGTAACAGCTTACTCGCCTACTGCAGCTATCAGGAGAATTTTATACTTGCCCTCTCTCTTCGATGAAGCCCTAAATCCTTCACCTGCTTCTTCTTCTTCAAACGGGGATTGTGGGGACTGCTCGACTTACCTTTGGTTAGTAGGGAATGGAAGAATGGTAGTAATAGTAGTTATAATTGTACCCCATTCCTCCAACCCCTACTAACCAAAGGTAAGTTATAGGATTATTAAGGCCCCCATATTATGGTACCCTTATAGATCCCCTACAGTAACCCTTATAGACCCCTACCAAAGGTAAGTCGAAGACAAAGCCCAGGAGCTGTTGGGATACATGTCCATTCGAGTGCAGCTCCTCACCTGCAACAGATGGCTGATTGAGCTTTGGGGTCCATTTGGGGTATTTAAGATTTAGGGTTTAGGGTTTAGGGTGTAGGGATTGCTGTTGAGGAGTGTTCGCTGGCACACAATCCAAGCCCATGCTGAAAAGGGATTAGGGATTTAGGGTTCAGGGGTTAGTACGGGCTGTGTATCCGTCCCGTATCGCAAGCATATCCTCAAGTTCAATCGAGCTAGCGAGCTTACAGACCAGACCCGGCTGCCAAGAGCCCGGCGTGTGTGCTTCTGTCAATGTAAGGACATCCGCAATACGTGATCTCTCTCTCCGAATCGCTCTCCTCCTTCCCTCCAGCCCCCATTCCTCCCTCTCACACTCTCCTCTCACTCTCACTCTCACTCTCGCTCTCGCTCTCTCCGTCTCTCTCTCTCTCTCTCTCTCTCTCTTTCTTTCTTTCTCTCTCTCTCTCTCTCTCTCCCCACAAGTATGCATATATATATATATACATATATATATATACATATTTGTCTATACATATATGTGTATGTGCATATGTGGGTATGTACCGGTCACCGTGTTTTTGTTCACTGGTTTAGCATCCTTGACACATTTTCCCCGAGTCCGAAGGTTTGCCGTCAGAGCCCTTCTGATCGATGCTGGTCTTTTCTTCTAGGGAACTCTCAACCCTGTACCAGGGCACTCCCTGTACCTGCAAATAGGGGTATATGGTCTCAAATAATGGGTACTTAGGCTCTAATAGAGGGTAGATGGAGGGTCTAGGTAACACACTGAATTTTTCGTGGCTTACCCTCAGCATTGCCAGCTGTTCCCCCCACTCACGCAAGGCGGACCCTGTCCCACGAGGGGGGATGTTTAGGGTTTAGGGGTACTCACCCAAGAGTACACAGCTTGTATGTTAGATGTTAGCTGGTAGTTCCTGCTTCAGGCCTGGAGACTGATTTTCTTCTCTGGAATCTTGAAAGGTGAACTAGTGATCTCCTAGACCCGAAGATGCCCTGGCCTATCTTCACATACTGAGCCCCAAGACCGTCCTTGGTCAGTACAAGCAGACCTTTTCTTCGAGACTTGCAGAGCTTACAGAGCCCTAAGGCTCCAGCTACCAAGAAAAGGGGCTCCGGGGTTGAATTCTGAATACCATAGGCCCTTATAGGCATGTGAAAGGTGTTCTATATCTGATTCGTAGCCGTCTGATTAGCTAGGTAGCTGTATGCCTGGAGCCCTGAGTGAAGCACTTCAGGAATGTAAAGACCCCTACTTCAATGGAGTACTGCGCTGCTCGTCTGCCTTACTACTTGGGACTTGGGATTTTGATGTGTTTCCTGCGCTTCGGTGTTTTGGTACGGGGGGCTTTGGGTTTAAGGTTCAGGGTTCGGTGTTAGAGGCTCTATTTGGTGTTAGAGGCTTTATTTGGGGTTAGAGGCTCTATTTGGTGTTAGAGGCTCTACACAGCTTCTGCACTGCTTTATGGTTCGGTGCTGACAGGAGCGCGGTCTACCCACAGGTAGCAGGGCTCCGCAGGTGATTTTCAGGACTCGGCAACCTAGTCAACAAAGAGCTAGCCCCTTGTGATTCTGTTCCAAACTTCCTGGGCTGCATTTTGGTATCCTGAGCACCCGGAAGACGCCAACAGCTGTTAAGGTATGGTACTTCGTTAAGTCGTTAAGGACATTGATGGATGATGGGAAGTAAGGTGTTTGCCTGGGGCTCCTAAACTAGAGTCGAGCAGCCAGCACGTCAATATTACGAACCCGCCCACGCAGCAGCCTCGCAAATTAAGAGTGTGATTGCAGGTCCAGAACTTACAGCTGGTATCGGCGCTGAACGCAGACCTTCCTGGTGCCATGGTTGTCTATAGCAATGCGTGAGTTATTCACTGCTTGCGGCTTAAATATAGGTGATTGTCGGGCATGTAAGGTGAGTGACCATCAGTGCTGAAGCTCTTCCTAATTTCGAAGCGGTTATACGCTTGAACTATCTTGAACCGATTCCTACATGGGCTAAGACGCCGAGGAGCAAATATCACCTGCTACCCGCGGACCATCACGGCGTCCACCCAAGAGACGGCACAGTATGCGGATATCGCATCCTATTGGCAGCCGCTTGCAACTCAAGGATGGCTTTGTGACTTGCAGATAAGGGGTGTGCACGCCAAGTACCCCTTCTGTAAATGTCGTTGCTTGAGATTCTGGCCAAAACCCAATAAGCCCTAAACCTCCTACCGTCCGAGTGTGAGCGCCGAAACCTCCTACCCTCAAGCCGAAGCTGGGAGTGTGCGAGTGTGCAAGTCGCAAAACCCCAAGGAACGTGACAGCCGATGCGGCCGATCTAGACATCAGCGCGAACGTGCGGGGGATAAGCAACCCCGGCATTTTCAGGCCGGCACCTCAGCGTAGCTGCCATTGCTGACCCGGTCTTGGCGACTGCTGCACATGTGAAGCAAGAACTACAGAGCTAACTCTGAACCGTCAGACTTTCATGGAGTAACCAAGGTATACCGTAAACATGCTGAATGTATCATTATTGGGTCATATCTCTCTTTGGCAAGGTACACTGGTAAACTCGTCCTTTGGATGTTGCAGTACTTGCTGTTTCCGTGCGGTCGCGATGTGTTTCTGTGAAGGTCGGCGACGGAGAACAAGGTGGGTCGGGTTTTCGAAGCCACTTGAGAAGGGGCATCGTTACTCACAAATCTCATTTTAGTTCAGCGTCTAGGACTAAGAGGCATCATGCGAGGGGCACTGGGGCACCTGACTGGCTTGAGCGAAGGACAAGCACGGTATTGGCGAAATCTCGGGCCGTATCTAGGCCGTTCATGAAGCATTTTCTTACTTGATTCTTTGGGGTTTCATGAACCATTTTCTTGCTTGATGCTTTAGGGTTTAGGGTTTAGGGTGTCGCAAGAGAGTGCAAGAACTGCCATCTTGGCAGGGACCCCAAGAACGACAAAGGTATAACTAACTATGATGCCAGCGGCTACAGCGTGGACTACCGCATGACGGTTTCTAACCCAGCAGCTGCCATTGTTGATTACCGACGCCCTGCTGCATCGCGGTTTGTGTCTTGAGTCTTGAGGCTTAGGGTTTTATACCACCTGATTGGGCTATCAGCTGGGGCACCGAGCCCGGAACCGAGTGACAATCATCGCAATGGTGGCCTGGTACGCAGTGCCTTTCTCCACATTCCCTGGCCGCGACACAAGCCTGCTTGTTGAAAAATTGTTAATGCATGTAGTATGAACAGCGCAATGCCTTGCCGATGGCTGAAGGTGTGCGAAGCAGAGTGTTTGTCGCTGCCAGAATCTCTCCTTTGGTTAGTAGGGAATGGAAGAATGGTAGTAATAGTAGTTATAATTGTACCCCATTCCTCCATTCCCTAGTAACCGAAGGTAAGGAATGTGTGTGGAGGGATGAAGGTAAAGTCTTCGAGAAGCTCTGGCTGACAGTCTAGGGTCCAAAGACCAAAAGATGAGGTACCTGGACCTGAAACTGTATTGCAGGGTAGTACTTGGAGATTCATGGGTAGCTATAAGTAGGGTTATAAGTCCCCTAATATGGGTTATAAGTACAGTTACCCTACTTATAAAACTCTACTTATATCTACCGATGAACCTCCAAGTATGTATTTCTGGAAGAAAATGGGAGCCTAATGGGCGTTTTCAGTGGAGCACTGCCAGGAAATGACCTGGATTACTTGCGCGCCAGCAAGTGGATCGATTACAGCGCCACGCGCGTCGTGATTGTTTCCTTCACGACGTACAACTTCGACTATGATCTTTGGACGGCCAGCGCAGCCTGGCAAACAAGACCACATGGGTGGTTGTCAAAATTAGGGTCCCTTTTTGGGCACCCTAAATAACAGGTGCCGTATTGTAACAAGGCCCAAAAAGGGACCCTAATTTTGACAACCACCCACATGACTGGGTCTGGAGTGTCGCATAGAGTTTCATGTGTGTGTGTGTGCATACAGTGTGTGACTTGAGCTAGTGTGGTATCACTGCATGAATCGGAGTTGTTCTGGCATGTTCTGACTACCCATGTCATGTCTCATCTGGAGTATAATTACTGGAAGTTCCTCGAAGTTTGTTCCGGCGGATATATCGTTTTTGCCGAACATCTCCAGCTCGGAACCAGCTAAGACGGGCTGCAGGTGTCCATATGCGTACCTTACCGTCGTTTGCTATGCATGAGGTGGCAAGACACAATGCCTGCGTGGACTACATCAAGAATATTACGGCTGTACTGACAATATTCTTAGTCTCCTTCACATCCATGGGCCGTCCGGATGACCATTACAATACATGGTATGTGTACCTTCCCACCCTCCTCCAAATCCGCATTCCTAGGATTTCTTCTTCGAAATACCTCCAGATGGAGACATCCTGCCCAACTTCGACGTGAAGCCTTTCAAGCCCCGCATCTATGAAACTCGATGCTCGGTCACAACTTCGACACCGCAAGATGCGAGATTCCGCAAATACGGAAATACAGATGTATACACATACCTTGGAGAGTCGCACCCCTAGTATAAGTAAGGACCTTTCATTTGCCATGCTTAGGCCGTCTTTGCTTCAATCAAAGTGTCCTGAACTTTCACGGTTCCCGAGATTTCAGGTACCCTAAACCGGACCATGAGCAGAGGCCTAATCATCCCCCGAACACCCCCCAAATTTTGAATCCCGGCTCATGACCCGAACCCCTACACCCCTCACCGCTAGACCGCTAGGGTTCTGATCAAGTTCTACGGGGTGCTATAGGGTTTTTCTTGGCTGTAGAAAAAGGCCGCCAAACCCCAAGACACATGCCTTAAACTCCTAGTAGCCTAAACCCTAAAAGCTACCCCCCCCCCCCCCCCCCCCCACACACACACACACGGCACCAGAATTTCCAGAGTCCTGGCCTTGGATTGAAGGAGTCTTGGGTTTGAGGTTTTTTTCTTTTGGGTGTCAGGTTTCAGGTCTTCGGGTTTATGGCTCTGCGATTTTACAGTTTGTTCTTTGGGGCTTTGTGGTTTCATTCTGGCGCGTTTGGGAGAATGAATAGCTTTCTGCGACTATGCATCTTGCTTGGACTGTTTTGAGCCTTGGATCGAGATGCATATCTATTTCGTCAAAACTCATGACTGGGCTAAATTGTACAGTCATTGCTTTATTAGCTTCACTTGTACTAGCATCATCACCCCTACTATTATTACAGTTGTTTTCTTTTCTTAATTAGAACGGCTACTGTCAGTAGTAGTACAATTACTGAATGGTACTACGATAACAACGATTGTTCTCCTTGCTGTTCTTACTATTGCATGTGACTGTGCCTTTGCAGCGATAGCCTTCTGACAAAGCTTCTCTTTGACAGCCCGATGACGATACGTCTTGAAGCTCCATGACCAAATCGACTCGATTGGTTGAGCCTGGAGGATTGTGCCGCTGAGCCCCAAGCTCCGAAATCTGAACCTCGTGGTCAGCATCCTTTCAAGCCATGCCAACCCGAACCAAGCTTGGCGAAGTCAAGCCAGAATAAGCAGGCGTGTTAAACCTCTGATCAAATAAGCGCGCTTGTCTAACGGACGACCCCATCTAGCAGAATACCCTCCCGATGCATCTGGACGAATCAAATCCACGATCGGGGGGCATATCCGCCCCGATCGCAAAGCCCTCACCAAGTCTGCCTGACCGAGGAGCAGAGCTGACATACACATACGTGGAGTATGCAACCTGGCTTGCCATACGAGTCGTGGATCTTAGAACAGGCGTTGCTACACTGAGGTTGGTGTATAGCAACCAGTACTGAAGCATATAAGCCGTTTGTTAGCTTGATTGCGCAGTATCTACGGCTGTGGGGTACTGGAGGTTTGGAGGCTTCGGCAGGCTTGCAGTAATCTGTGCACGTAATTGCGATTGTTCCACGAACTGACAAGCTTCAAGCTCTGTGCTCTTAAGGTGCGGTTGGCGATCGGCATTTACATCCTGATCTTCATAGGCTGCACGGAGTATGCTGCTGTGTAGCGTGGGTGTTCAGATTCACATCGAGACACAAGAGGGATGCCAAGCGCCCGCTACATAGTCTTCGTCCTAAGCCCTAAGCATCATCAGAGCAGATGTGTGTTTGCTGTTTTTTTGCCAGAGTAGTGGCGTATTTATGTGTCATTGTGTGGATACATGTGTATATTATGTGCATATACATACTTTTGTATTGATGTTTATACTTTTGTTTCTGTGGACACGCGCATACATGCACATGTAGATGCACACATGTCTGTAAAAGGTGTATTACAAAGTATGAGGTGTGCATGTATACATACAGTAGAAGCCGCATTTATCGTCTGTATTTCATGTTCCAACTTTCTGGGGATCATTATATGGGAGTTTCCGAAATTTAGGGGTACCTTATTTTGGGGTCCTTATAATAAGGATCCTACTAGTTAGGGTACTATATTAGAGTCCCCCATTTTCGGAAACTCCCATATGTAGAAGAGGTGGGAGAGAGACCGAGAGGGAAATAGGCTGCTACCGGTGTAGACTCCGGACTCGATTTGTCGATATTCCGTGTTGGGGCGTTTAGGTTTTAGGATTGGGTTCAGGGTTGAGGGTTTAGGGTTTTACACTAGCAAGACCTTGCACAGCTGTCTCTACTCATAAGCACCTGGACTGGAAGATCTGTCGCCGAGCACAAAGGGTCTGAACACTCAGGACCAGTTTACAGTTTACAGAGAAGGCTTCCCCTAGGGCTCCAGTTACCTAAATAGTAGGTTACTGGGGTACCTAATATATGGCTAATAAACCCTAAACCCTAAACCCTAAATCCTAAACCCTAAACCCTAAATCCTAAACCCTAAACCCTAAACCCTAAACCCTTAATAACCTACCATTTAGGTAAGTGGAGCCCTAGGGTTCTTCAAGTAGTGAAGTATGCACCGAAGTCTGAAAGTTCGTAGTCAAAGTTAGCAATCTAGCTGGACCAATTTTACCCCCCCCCCCCCCCCCCCCCCAAACCCCTAAGTGTTAATTCATGCCCTGAGTCTTAAGCCCTATGCCTTCCAAAACTTGCATGAGGGGATGAAGCTCCGGGCCCCCTACCCCCTAAGGGTCCCTATGATGTAGAAGTTCCCCTAAACCCCCAAACCCTAAACCCCACAGGGTGGTCCGAGAGACACCACAAGGCAACTGGGCGATGACAAAATTTATGGCATGGGGACTGACGCGCGCGCCTTTCTCCAAGTGTAGGTCTCTACCCATAGGCCCCAGTTTAGTTCCTTTTGGGGGTTCATATTTCGAGTTCTATAAGGCCATCCTAAAAAGGAACTACTATGGGGCCTATGGGTAGTGTATACGGCTCATCTCATTTCACTCCCGCTCTTTGTCAGTCTTGGCCGTAGCACGGGTTTGCGAAGAGAGGGGTTTGGGGCGAAGCGCCCTGACTGATACTTGATGGTTCAGAGTCTGTTGGGCTCGCCTGCAGCTGCGGTTGCTATATTCAGGAGGTTAAAGGCTGGGTCTAAGAGGCTAGTTAAGAACATGTCGTAGTGGGAGGCCTTGGACCAGGCAGGAGGTAACAACCTCCTGCACCCGCCACCCTACTTGTCTTCAACATGCAAGCTGCAAACCGAGCACCGCCGTCGCGTTTTGGGGTTAATTCGAAACACTCAAGCCCATAGACCTTGAATCCCAAACCGCACTACTAGGATGCCCAGTAGTACCCTTATTCCCTTTTTGCAGTCCCAGGTCCCCTATAAGGTTACCCAATACAGAAAGGGGAGCCCTTTTTCTTCCTAGGTTACTGGGCATCCTAGCCTAAGAATTCAAGAGCTCGAATCCTGAACTGTAGTTTCGGTTAGAAGCTTAACCCCCAACCCCAGGACCTGAACCCCGTAACCCCGAAGCCCCAACCCGATACTACTCTTGAAACACATCCCCAGGCCCTAAACCCTGAACCCCAAAAGCTCCAAGCGCCGGCCTCAGATCAAACAATTGTCAACCTAAAGGAACCCTTCAACCCAAACAAAACTATAGGACCCGTGAAGGATCCCTACAAGGAGTCCTAAATTCCTAGAAGAACCCTTCAAGGATCCCTTCTGGTAGTCCTTAGATCCTGACAAACCCCCCAAACCCCAAAATCCGCTCGCCCACACCCCAAGCCCAGGTGAGGAACCACAAGGCCAGAAGACCCTGCCATGGGGTTTAAGGGCGTCAGGCTGAGGCTTCGGGTTTAGAGTTCAGGGTTTCGAGCGTTGAGGGTTTAGGGTTTAGAGGCTAGGGTCTCGGAGCCTAAACCTAACTCCCCACATGATCCTCAGCCGCCGGCTTGACGTACAGGGGGTCTGTGGTTTCAACGCGAATGGGTTTCCGGATTTCTTCTGCTGTGGAGTTCAGAACTCGCGCCTTGAATGGCAGCAAAATATCGTGTCAACTTCGGTGTGCTTATCTTACTTCAGTTCAGTTAATTTAATATTGAGTATTAAAATATATGACGCATGTCTAACCCTATCCCTCCAAGGACCACATAGTTAGGGCCCTAGACCCCCATAATAAGGTCCCTGGAGGCATAGACCCTAAACCCTAGACCCTAAACCTTTAAACCCCTAGACCCCGAGGCCCTAAAGCCCGAAAAGGCCGGTTTCTACTACCACATCTCCTTGGCCGGGATCACGGATTTGGGCCTGGCTCCGACCTCAGAACCCTTTTGCAGGGGGGTTTAGGGGGTTTGGGGGTTTTAGGGGTTTGGGGGATTTGGTGGTTTTAGGGGATTTAGGGTTTTTTTTGGGTTCAGGGTTTAGGTTTCAGGATTTTGGGGTTTAGTGGATTTAGGGGTTTTAGGGGGTTTAGGGGTTGAAGGGGCTTCAGGGTTCTAGGGTCTAGGCAGGCTTTGCATGGCGCAAGCCGGGTTGAGGTTTCAAGAAGCCAGGCTGAAGGGAGAGTCTTGGGTGAAGCGTTTGGGGTTTGTGACTTTTGTGTTTAGAGGGTTAAAGGAGGTTGGAAAAATCAGCCTTGGGTTTTCGGTGCAGGGGTTTCGGGGTTTAAAAAGAGGGAGCACGCTTGAGGTGGCAGATCAAGATTGCCTGTGCACCTTCAATCGACTTGTACCAAAAATGGCCTTGAGGATGAACTCTACCAAAAAAGGCCTTCAGGATGAATTCAAACCCTGCTTTCCTGCCCCAAACAACGGTCTCCCTAGGAAACTTCATCATCCCGTAACTCAAGCGTAAATCGTGGTAGTTTGTACATTCCCTGTGGTCACACCGTGGAACATGCGAAGCAGGCTGCATAGTCGCTTTAAGGCTGCAGGTTTAGGGCGGCACAAGAAACACGAGAAGGTGGTGTGCATGTTCATCACCCTGATCTGGCGCACGGATGCTTTGCTGACCATGGCTTCAGAATTCAAGCTGTAAGCCTTCATAGAGAGAACAGTAAGGCCCTGAACCATTGCTGCTATGTTCCTCGATCGAGCTCGAGGGATACTAACTCGCGTAAGTAAGCATCGAGTCGATGCTAAAACTTAAACTGGCTAAGCCCCACAGGAAAATAGCATGTTTGGAAAGTCACCAATGTGATGGGTAGAAAGTATGGTGTCGCCAAGAAGACGGTCACGACTGTAATAGATGGATGTGAAGGCGCCACTTTCACTTACATAAGGCAAGGGTTTTGCAACACCCTGATCCCGAGAGCCAGCAACAGCAACAGCAACAGCAACGGCAGCAACAACGCATCAGGTGCCACTGCTTTTGGAGAAGAACAGGCCACAAACCTCCTCGTATTGCCGGTCTCGTATTGCAACAGCCCCAAAAGCGTGTTATACCCGAATCCTCAAAGTCATTCTCACTGCGGGCATTTTATACCTCAACCTTGCAGACGATTCCTCAAACTCCCCAGAAGCTCTGACCCCGAATACCCCCAGTCCCCATCTGCCTAAACCCCAATCGTTCAGGGTTGAGGGTTTAGGGTTTAGGGGTTGATCCCTTAACCTGACCCACCTAAACCATCCCGAAGCTGGAACTGTAGAGCCTAAACGCTGAACCTCACCCTAAATCATCCTAAGCCCTAAGCCCGAATCCCTGTAAGCCCTAAACACAACCCCAGACTAGCAAAAGCTCCAAAACCCTTAGCCTGAAACCCTACCCCGAACCATCCTAAACCCTGATCCTACATGCCTAAATCCCTGAACCATCCTAAACCCTTATCCCTAATCCCTTACCCTACCCTGAACCCTCCTAAACCATAATCCCTAAACCCTACGTTACCCAGAGAACCCGGTACCCCGTAATTAAAGAATATCCTTTAAATCATAATATGGAGGCCTCTATAATTTAAGGTATATTCCCTAATTAAGGGGTATTGGGTTCTCTGGGCACACCATCCTAAACCCCAAATCCAGCCGAGGTGGAGTTTCAGAGCTTATCCACCGCCCGCTATCTCGAGAGAGCGGATGATATGCAAAGAACCCATGGGTTTATTTCTTTCCGCCACTTGGCCCAGAACGGTTGAGGGTTGCAGGGCTTGTTTCTTTCCGCTTCTTGGCCCAGCTTAGGGTTTAGGCTGACCCTGGAAATTCGGGTGTAGAATAGAGTTCATTTCTTGCCGCTTTTTGACCAGACAGCTTTCAAGGCTTCCGAGTGCAATGGTTCAGGCTTCGGGATTCGGGTAAGGCAGGGTTTAGAGTTCAGGGTTGGCCAGAGTCCATAGAGGTTCTGGCGTTTCTTGAATGAGGCTTTCTTGGTTGGATGCCTACAGTGGTCTGATCCATTGTTGATATTGTATAGAAACGGAGTTAGAGTCCAAAGCCAATGCTTGTCAAAGCATGAGTAATATCCCACCGCCCTGCACTTCTAACTTCCGACTCTGACCAGAGCTAAGCGAGGAGGAACAGGCAACGGAAAGCACGCAACGTGCATGCTTGCGGGAGTCAAGGTACAAACTCTTGGGCAGGCGCGGGTTCATGAATCCCAAGTTCCGTGTCCGTGTTATTGAGTCTCGTACGCGTGCTAGGGTTTAGGGTCCAAGGGTTAGCGTTGGTCGGATTACTGGCCTCAGGCTGAATGTGAATGTATGTGTGTCTCTGTGTGCGCCCCTGTGTGTGCACGCTGGTGCTCCTGCACGTTCGCATACACGCGGCTTCCAATGCTAAGCCTGCATGCCTGTGCTAGTACATGGGTCGGGCATACTCAAGGGTCCCAGGGTCGAGAGGGTGTTGCACGGCTAGGGGGTGGGCCAGGATTTGACGCATCACCATGCCCAAGGTGAGATGGCATGGAACTACAACACAATTTTCATCGTCGCAGCCCGGCTAGTTTACAACGAAACCTTTCTTGACGGAACAGGAGGTGCAGAGGTTTTGGGTTTAAGGATTTATAGGGCTTAGGGCGACAAGGGTTCTACTTGTTTGAGGCTATCGAAGTCAAAGGCCTGACCTGCACGAAGCGTCGGCCAGGCTTGCAACCCATGAGTTCCCCCTTCACCTACCATTTAATAAATAGCTGCTTCTTTTTGTTGGGTATCATAAAAACTCTGTGTTGGGGTTCTTAAGCAGAACCTGCAAAAAAGTAGGTTAGGGTATTTTGATGTACGGGTTTCAGGGCTTATCGGTGTATCGGGCGTTACGGTTTAATAGAGCTGAAGTTTAAAGGACCCAGTTCGTGGTTCCCCGTTTGCTGGTTTCGTATGTGCTGCTTACCTTGAGACTCCATTGTGGTTCCTGTTTGTGGCTCATATGTGCGATCCTATAAGGTAATCCCCAAAACGGAACTACAATGGAGCCTACGGGTAAAGTTTGCGAAGTGCATAGAAAGCTGATAGCAAATCCGACGGCCTCGAACTTTGCGGTCTGGGAGTGAGTAAGCCCTGTGTGGTGGACTTCTTTGCTGTCTCGGCTTTATACATAAGACCATATGTCTTGAACCTTGCATTCGTGATGGGGCAAACCTCAACCTCAATTTGGAAGTTTCTGGATCTTGGTGTCCTTGCCTCTTTTCGGAATCTAGGACCTCCCATTATGATATCTGGCGTATTTTCGCTGTATCTGAGCAGGAGCAAACATTGCTTGAAACCAGCCTCAAATCTGCCGCTGGCTATTATCGACACTCTTGCATTGTGATGGTGGGGCTTATGGGTTAAATGTGTTTGAGGTTCTGTAGCTGCGAAGCGAACCGACAGAATGCACCCACGGCATTATCATGTCTGTACCGAGTCTTGCCTCATGAGGCCCACACATGTCGGTACGACCTGTATTTGCCCAAGACCCCTGGAACTGAAATCCGTGTGGGATCTTGGTGTGGCTTTCAAGTAGAGTCGAGACGAGGATGGAATCGTGATGGTTTTCTTGATGTACCGATTGATCACCTTCTTCCGCCCCTCGGCGGTGCAGACTTATGTGGTGTATGCGGGAACAGACTTTGTTTTGTTGAGAAAGTACTGTCTTCCTTAACCTACCATAAAATACTTCTTTGTATGGCCCTCATAATTTCCATATTTGGGTTGATAGTAGATAATATGCCAGAAAGTAGGTTGTGGTAGTGCGGTTTAATCATCAAGCATACACCGGCATATAACTCAGTGTGGCAACAAGTTGCACAATGATCAGTGTCGTCTAGCGCGAGTTTTGTGAAAACATTGACTGCTCTGTCATATGTACAAACCACTAGATGACTTAGTAGAATGACCTATGCTGCAGGTCACCGGCGAGCGTCTAGGATGGATTTAAACAGCTTAAGGTTGGGAAGTCAGGTTGGCCGTGCCCATGCGGTCGTCCAAGCTACTACGGCCATGAGACTTCAAGCAGTGAGTATACCGGGTGGAATCCTCAGCCGTTAACTCACAACACTCGACTCTAGATGGTAGGATCCTTACCTAAATGTAGAGTTACCCCGAGCTTGTGAATGGCTCTTGGGTAGTGTTGCCGTGGCACAAGGAACGCGGGATTGAAGGAAATCGAAGTGGGCCAGACCCCAGATCAGATATCAAAATCTTTGAGTGTTTGACTTAGGTTCCGGGGTTTAGTTCAGGACAACATCTAGAAGCACAGTGTCTTGCTATCCTACGGAGTGAGAGGAGTACGTGTATTAAAGGTATCCTAGTGTAGAGGTTTTCTGGGCCTCAAGGAGGGTATTTCTGAACCGTTGACACAATCATCCTGAACACTCAAGGATTGAGCCATACCGTCTTCCTCCAATGGCGAGCAGTGGGACAGGCAACTGCAAAGAAATGGGTCTTCATATGAGATGGGTTGCAGAGACTTTGGATCTTGTGTTAGAGATTTGGGGAGCTGCGGTTATCTCGGGTTTGGGAGCTATGGTGTTTTATGTTTTGACTTACAGCTTGTGTTTAGCAAAATCTGCTTCATTAGCCCGAACATCTTCGCGGCGTTCCGAGTCGCTGTGCGCGCAGGGCCCTGAGAGTCGTTGTGCCGCCTCTCTCGGCACAGTTTCCGTTTTGATACTGCAAGCCCTACTCCGCAAACTTAATAGAACCTCTCAGCACTGTCCGCAAAGCTCAACACCCTAAACCAAACCCTGCACCCTGATCCCAACACAGAAAGCCTTGCTTCAGTAATATGGGGGTCGGAGCCGGAATAATTAGCACATCCACTTAGAACGCTTGTACAAACATATTTCAGTAGACCCCCACAAACCCCTATTCCACTTGCTAAGGCCCCAGAATACTAGTGGCTGTCAGGCTGCGAAGAGGATACTACAGTTTTCCCGAACTGAGAGATCCCAATCCTTAAACCATGTAATAGTAAGGCCTCTATAACTTAACGGATTTTCCCTAAATACGGGGGTGCTGGTTTCTGGCAAAAAGAAACCTAGTCTAGTGACCCAGGCCTTCTTGGATAGTGGCTGTCAGGCTTTGAAGATGATACTTACTACAGCATACCCAAAAAAAACTAGTCTGATGACCCAGGCCTTCTTGTATAGTGAATACCCATAGGCCCCAAAGTAGTGCTCTTTTGCGATTACCTTATAGGATTCTAAATTATGAACCCCAAAAAGGAGCTACTTTGGGGCCTTTGGATAGTGGCTGTCAGGCTTTGAAGATGTTCGTCTTCTTCTCCTTGGTGATCTTGCCCGCCTTCGCAGGCCCTTTTTTGAGCTTGAGCCAAAAGAGGTCGTAAGGTCCTGTAAGGGGCCCTTTGAGGCGTCCTTCATGGGAGATAAGGCCCTATAAGGGGCAGTCCTTTCATGGGTTCCTTTAAGGGGTCCTTTTTGGGAGATAAGGTCCTAGAAGGGGCAGTCCTTTCATGGGTTCCTTCATGGGAGGTACTTGCCCGCAGCATCATAGTAGTTCCTGTCATAGGAACCCTATTTAATTACATTCTACTGTATAGGTACTTCGGATATTTTGGGTAAGCAGAGGCAGATGCAGCTCTTCAGGGCAACTACGCCTAAGGGTTCTTCGTTTGGCCTTGAGGTGTTGCGGGTTTAGGTGTTTCGAGTTTTCGGGTTAAGGGTTTCGAGTTTGGGGGTTTTCTCAGGGTGTCCAGGGGGTCTGGGTTTCCGAGTCGAAGGTTCGGGGTTCAGGATGTGGTCGCTCATGCGTCAACCAGCGTCAGCCATCTGCTCCATGCCTGTAGAGAAGTTGGGCCAAGCTGCCACGAAGTTTCCAGAGAGTCAAGCGAACTTTGCGAGAATTGCTTCCAATTCTTTGTGGTGTGCCTGTTCACGGTGTGAAGCCATGCCACGCGTCATTCTAAAGCAGGTTCAGGCTTGTAGGCGCAGGTGTCGAGCGAATCGTCCCGCCGTTGGCGAAGGTTACAGGTAGTAGTTAACACGAAATCAACCGAATGCGTTGACAGTCCCGCACCGCATACACAAGCTCGTGGGCTTTGCTAGAATCAACGCTTGCACAAGGCGTTCTTTAACTTCAGGTATGTCGGTACGATACAGGGTTCGGGGTCTACGTGGATGCAAAATGGGAGAGCCGTGCGCACATGATTCTGCAGCGCAGGCTTTGTGGTTGTCTCGACCATGCTGTTTGGCCGGTACATCCTGGGCCACTCCCTCAGATTCGAGTTTGAGAAGAGCCTAAGGCACGCGTAAACCACAAGCAAATCGCCCTCGCAAGACCCCTACCCCTGAACCCTAAAATCTCTACACAAGCCTCAAGTCCCCTCTCTCTCTCTCTCTCTCTCTCTCTCTCTCTCTCTCTCTCTCTCTCTCTCTCTCTCTCTCTCTCTCTCTCTCTCTCTCTGTATATATATATATATATACATACATACATACGTATATATATATATATACATACATGTAATGAGAGATATGTGTAGAATCCTTGATGTATATATATATATATATACACACAAACGTATACAGACATACATATACAGAAAATTATACATACAGACATATATAAAAATAAATACACGCATCAAGGGTGCGTAGGAGGCCAGGTAGCCTAAGAGCCGATTTGGGGCCAGAGATTCACAGGCTTCTCGAGCCTGGGCTACTCTGCCGTGTCCTCCATGAGCCATGTCTGCAAATAGTAGTACCTGTGTTTAGGGTTCATGGTTTTAGTTTTGGCTTTGTTTCGGAGTTCAGGGGTTGGCTTCGGGTAGAAGCAGAAGAGTCACAACGAAGTGAAGATAGTCATCACCACTGCCATCATCATCATCGTCAGCCCCGGCACCCCATTCCCATCGGAGACATCTCATTCAACCGAAATTTCGCATGCGCGTCCAGAGCTCAAGTACTTAATTATAGCAGAGATGTGTGGTTCTGCGATTATTGTGGCGTGTTATGGGAGATTCCCCTCGTATCTGCATACTACATCTCGGCCCGATCGGCCCGATCCCAGAACCCCCGAGCTTTAAACTGGCTAAGGAAACTCGTGGCGGGCAACCTGAATCCACAGGTGCTCGACAGAGATGTAGCAACCTGACTCGGATTACGTTTTGGCGGCGTGCTGTTTGTTATTGAAGCGAGATCATTGTGGGAGGGGCTTTCAGGGAGCTAGGGACTCAACCCAGGGCAGGCGTGAGGAGGTTTCACGTTAGGGCCGTGATGTAGCACAGTTTAAATCAGGATATCAGAACTTTCAGTTTTGGTGCAAAAGCTTCCGAAGGGTTGGCGAGCAGTAGTTGAGGCTTACAGTACACGACTGTCAGATCTGTCCGGCTCTCTTCTGTCATGTTTAACTTCCTGACTGAGCAAGAATCCTCAAGCCTGCCTCTTGGACCCGGAATCTCTGCATACAACCCGAGAAGACCCTTAAGAGCTTCCAAAGCATATAAGACCATGCACCATCCTCTTGTCAGCCCGCCCGCCCCCCCCCCCCGCCATATATGTGCAAACATATCTACATTTGTCTGTGTGTATGTACGTACATACATGCATACAAACATTACGTACGCATGTATGTATTTGTTGCTATTTACTGGTTTATTTGTATAAACTTGGACTGAGGTGGTTGGTGTTGTCTCGACCGTGGCGCTCTACCTGCTGCTGACCTTCTTCTTGCTGAATGTCTTCGTCACGATTCGTGGCAGCACTACCGTGTAGGGCTTAGTGCTTAGGGCCCTAGGACCTGTATCGAGGCTTCGCGGACCCTAGGGCTTGGGGCTAGGAGTTTTTTGGGTTTAGACTCGGCAGAAGCACACGAAAAGTGAAATGGTGCCTGAGGGTTGCCGCAGGATAACAGATAATGCAGTATGTTACATCATGATGTCATATAGAACGGATAAGACAATCCCAGATTGTATTATGCATTTGTGTGTATACATATACACACACTTTACATATCTGTCTATATATATATACATATACACACATATATATATATACATACTGGAAGGGCTTAGGGTTCGAGTCTAGGGTTCAGGGTTCATGGTTTCGGGTACAGGGTCCTCGTATTTGACTTTCCGCTAAAACAGTTTGTTGATCCTGCTTGCTGGGGGGGGGGGGGGACACCTTCAAAACCAGCAGACATGCCGACTTGAGAACAACCCCCACCAAGGATTTTCGTGGATGCCTACTATGTGGTTCGCCTCACCTCAACACAGCCCTCGGAGAAGTGGGATGGGCAGCACTTGGGACAGCATTCACTCGGGGTTTTGGGTTCGCTATAGTCCCCTTAGGAATCATTTTGTATTTTTGCTCATATAAAAAACCCAAGGGAATATTCAAAAATCATATCTTTGCTATTATCTCCTTAGGAGGTATTTTCTATCTTTGCTCATATAAAAACCCAAGGGAATATTAAAAATCACATTTTTGTATATGGTTTTAATGGGGGTCTAGTTCAGAGTACAAATTTCAGACAGACCTTCCCGACTTCCCGAACCCTAAGCAGCCTCAAGTCTCTTCCCACACGAGTCATCCCAATCAACGGTAGGCTTTTGGGATATGGTTTAGGGTTGGGGCATTGTTCCAGTGCTTAAACTGCTGGACTTTCTCCTTCTCTTCTTCTTTCTTTTTTTCTCTTTCTCTCTCTCTCTCTTTCTCTCTCTCTCTCTCTCTCTCTCTCTCTCTCTCTCTCTCTCTCCGTCCTCTCTCTCTCTCTCTCTCTCTCTGTCCCTCTCTCCCTCTCTCTCTCCCTCTCTCTCTCTCTCTCTCTCTCTCTCTCTTTCTCGCTGTGTCTGTACCCGCTGAAGAATTGATTTTCATGTTGCAAAAGAGCTCAGTTATACCGCACCCTAAGGCACAGGTAGTCTCACAGAAGGTTTCGAAAGTTGTGAGCGTCTGCCTTGTACTCTAAGCCATCCTCAACCCTTAAAGAGAGGCCCTGTTCTGCTTGATGCCCCTTGCAACTCATGCCTAGTTGACGTCGATTACTGCAGACAGGAAAGCCTACTATGTGCTGTCCTGTGAACATCCCTGCTACAGTAACTTAAACTGCCCTTGAAACCCTCTGAAATCCTGATGAGCCCTGTAATACTCTCGATATGCCCTAAAACACTTCGCAAAACTCTACAACACCCACCTGAAGTTCCTTCTAAAACCCTAAAGCTCCAAACCCTAAGCCCCGAGCGTGAATGTCGAAACCGGTTCCTGAAACCCTAAAATTCCTTCACCCCAAACGCTAAAAACCCAAATCCCAAACCCCAACACCCTCAAAAAACCTTTAAGCCCTTAAACCCCTAAGCCGTAAAACCCTAAACCGTCCAAGACCCTAAACCCTTCAAAGCCTTAAACCCTTAAGTCCTCAACCCTAACTCTCCTTAAGAATTTCCCCGGTGCCAGGCGCATCAGAACCTGGGCCCTGCCAGGAGTCTGTGTCAGCATCTTCCAGGCGAGAAAGTGTTTTCTGGGGAAGTCTTTAAAGGGAACCCCAGAAAGTTGGAATATGGTTTCAGGGTAGGTTACCTTATAATTTACCATAAAGGGTTTAGGATAATCATATATCCAACTTTCTGGGGAACCAATATCCCTCAATTAAGGAATATTCCTTAAATTATAGTAGGATCCCTTATGTGATTTAAGGGATGTTCCTTAATTAAGGGATATTGGAGTCCATGGGAAGTCTTTAGGTGCAGAGGAGGTACAAGGCTTAAAGGAGCCTCCTTAGAAGTAGTTCTTTTAAAGGAACCCTTAAAGGAGCCCCCTTTAAAGGAGGCCCGTTAAAGGAACCCTTTAAGCGGAGCCTCATCCCATGAGGAGGAGGTGGCTGCGTTTTTTGTATCCTTGTTTATTTAGGGTTTGGAATTGGGGTTTGCGCTTGATCTTTTGGTTCTCTCCCTTTTTTCCTGTGGGTGGCATAAAACGGAGAGCACGACAAAAGCCCTAAACTCTGGCTTTAGGCCTGTTAGGCTGCACCATGGGTTGGTCCAGGTAGGTTACGACAAGCCCCAAATGCCTTCTGGGGCACCAGCTTGTGAAGGCGATTCTGTCTGCAGGTGAGTCGGAAAGTAGGGACTAAGTCTCGACATTGGTTTCGAGAGCAGAGCCCGGAGCCAAGCACACGTTTTGGTTCCGAAGGTTCTTTGTTTCATCCCGTTTCACTGAGGGCAAGCCCCGGCAATTACAGGACTTCGAAACCTAACACAGAAACCCAAATTGCCAGCATCATCTCTTAGGGTTCCACCCCAAAACCGTGTTCGAATTGTTGATGCCCCTATACTATGAAGACACCACATGCAAGTTGCTGGGGTTTGAGTCGCCCGAGCCTTCTTGTTGTGAAGATCTAGCATTGAATTCAGCATCCGAGCCATGTGTTGGGATGTCATGGATTGCAAACAGGATCTGGAATAATGGATGTCCTCAGCTCACCTACACAAAGAGGTGTTCTCTCTATGACTTCGGAACTATTTCCGATCTATAAGAAGCTTTGCACTGAGAGAGTTCTGAGATGGTGAAACCTAGGAGCCTCAATCGTTCTCACGATACTTGTCTTTCATTACAGTGAACCTTACGATTGCGTCAGGTCACATAATCGAACCTCGCTTAGAAAATTTAGTCCTGCACTGCACAGCACCAAAACTGGAATAGCCAGGGTGCTATGTGAGTTTACGCCTATGTGAGACATGGTGCATCATGTTAATGGTTGTCTTACATCCATCCCTGATGGGTCTTTAGCGCCCACAGCTTTCGGCGCTCGGATGCGATAGAAGCTCGCCATGTGTGGCTGCCTCCAGATGCTCTAGGTCCTGGAGAGAAAGCGCTGGGGTTTTCAATTATTCTTCAGGGACCAGGGCTTTCGAGTTTTTTGATTGCGTGGCCGCGAACGCTGAGCTACCTCAAAGAGCCCTTGCCCATGATTTTCTGCTGAACGATACGTCTTCGATTGAAGAGCCTTCCATGGTAGAGGAATAAGGATAATTAGCCTATAGACCCGACAGCCAATTCGCGTCGAAACGCCACCGAGTAGTCTGGTCTGCTCCCTCGAAACAGTTCTAGGAATTATACCACGATAAAGGATCGCACAAAGAGCCTCTTTAGTGCCTTCTGTAATCGCCTCTTCTCAGTAGTACTTGGATCATTGTGGCCGCCACTTGAAAGGTAGTTAGCCTATGTTTCGTGGAGTTGTTCAGGATTTGTATGTGCACCGAATCTGCAACCGTTACAAGCCCCAAACCCTGAACAAAGAAGCAGCCAGAGTATGTGTGTATAATATTGTATCTATATATATATAGAGAGAGAGAGAGAGAGAAATCTAAAACAGCGCACTCTCATCCTGTCTAGTTGCAGATATACGCACAATTTCGAACCCAATGGAGGTGGATCCTTAACAGGAGCTCCTCAGTTTCAGAAACACTGAACCTCCGAAAGCCTCTGGCCTAAACCCCGAAACCCCAAACCCCATAGCCATGCCTGCCTCAGGGTACCACAAGTGTTCCTGTAACGGTGCTACAAAAAGGGTTTATAGGGTTTAAGGCTCCGTTGTAGCCAAACAGTATATACTTTGGCCCCAAAGTACCTATATAGGGACTACAACTTACTTCAAGGCCAATGTTTAAACTATTTGGGTACCAGGACCCTTATACCCTGGACCCTATCGCACCCTAGTTATAGAACCCTTATGCTACGCTTAGGAGGAACCCTACAGCATTCCGAAAGAACCCTTCTGGTACACTTAAAAGGAACCCTTAGAGGAACCCGTTTGGGCACGCGGACCCTTGCTTGAAGGTCCATGGGTAGTTATAAGTAGGGTTATAAGTCCTCTAATATGTGTTATAAGTACAGTTACCCTACTTATAATGTCGACTTATAACTACCCATGAACCTCCAAGTAGACCCTAAACCCTATACCGTTCTAGAGCCCCTATAGATCCCTTAAAAGGATCCTTAAAGGAACCCCGATAACTACCCATGAACCTCCAAGTGGGGGACCTGAGGCTCGAAACAGCTGCAGGCGACGAGGAGCTTTGTGCTCTTTAAGATCGGTCTATAATTTTGTTAGGGTTTAGGGTGATAGGGTTTAGTTGTCTTCAAGGGTCCTTAAAGGGTTTAGGGTTACAGGGTTGTAGGGTTTAGGGGTCTTAAAGGGTTCTCAAAGGGTTTAAGGTTATAGGGTTATAGGGTTTAGGGGTCTTCAAGGGTCCTTAAAGGGTTTGGGGTTTAAGGTTGCAGGGCTATGGGGTTTAGGGGTCTTAAAGGATCCTTCAAGGGTTAAGGGTTTAAGGTTATAGGGTTATAGGGTTTAGGGGTCTTAGAGGGTCCTGAAAGGCTTTAGGGTTGAAGGTTAGAGGGTTATAGGGTTTGGTGTTATAGAGAAGGTGATAGGGTTTTTGGGTTTAGGGGGGTGGTAGGGTTCGGGGGTTAGGGTTATTAGGGTTTAGAGTTTAGGTTTCGGCTTTAAGGGAGAGAGGGGCCTGCTTGGAAGAGGGTTCCTTTACGATTTCGGATTTTCCGAAAATTAGGGTGCCTTATTTTGGGGTCCTTATAATAAGGATCCTACGAATTAGGGTAGGTTGACTCCAGGGGCGTTCAGTTCAACAGGGTGCCTGTGAGAAGCCCTGCTTTCTTGAATCTCGGTCTGGGGGCTAATGTTTAGAGTTTGCATGGTTTACTCTGGCCTGATCGGAATAGGTGCCTAAAGGGTTCCTTCCACTCAGGGCACTGCAGGGCTTTGAGAGAGCTGAAAAGAGGACCTTACGAAGTAGAATAAGAATTCGGGTTAAATCCACTGTACTTCTGTGCGACTTGGGTCTATAGAGTGGCGAGGGTTTCAGAGCGGTTTGAGCTTAGGGGGCTTGGGGCTTTCTGGCATTTGGCAGATATATTGAGGGTTGATCTTTGTTCAAGATGGACCTTGCAAGACTCTGGAAAGAAGAGGATGCAGAGCCAGTGGAATGGCCTTGTTTTGCGGGTGATGTCGCAGGGGCTTTTGTTGCTAGAGGAGCCTTGCAGCAACGACTTGACATGGTCATCTCTCCATAACCGCTATGAGCGTTTTGTTGTGTACGGCCCTAGAGCAAACCCTCTACGATCTTGACTTCGGACCCTAAACCAAGCACTGGTTGGCTGGCTACTGTTGGGTCTTGGTGTTGCTAATCCCGTTTCGTCCCTTGCTGTACAAGTAGCAAGCTCAGCGGAGTTACCTTCAGGCGTGCCTGCCTTGTGCGAGTGTGTGAGTCGACTGAGTCGAAACCGTCAAGCACTGCAGCCACTTGGGAGTCCTAAATCTTGGATCCTAAGCATCTGGGCTAGGGAGTCCGACTGTGAGCGTCGAACCATCCCCGAAACCGTAAGCCCACAGAAACCCTCAACCCGGAAGCCCCAAAAGCTGTCAACATGGCCTTGGCCTTAGAAGCTCAAAGCCCTCCTAAACCATAAACGCCATAAGCCTCAAACAGCATGGTCCGGCAGGATTGAGGTTGTCTCCTCGGCATGCAGCAGTGGTGGGAGAAGTCGGGCCCCCAATGGCGGGTTTCGCTGTTGGTGAGCGGTGGCTGATTGGAGGTTTTACGCTTCAGAGTTGAGGGAATATAAGTATTGTGTTTAGAGTAAACCCAATTCCAGCTTACTGTGGTTTCTCACTGACGAAGCCGACTCATGTAAGATCGTCCTGGGAGAACCAGGATTAAGGAGCATCCGCTCCTAGCAAGCCATGTGAAGTATGGTACGGGCGAGTCTGTGAGGATTTTGATCTGGCTGTGTGTTCGGATCCTGAGAAATATATGTTCGTAGGAATTCAGCCACAGACTCCGGGCTAGACCCTCGACACCCTCAGCCCCTAAATCCTGATCCCTTGAACCGTAGAAGTCCTGAGGTGGCTCGGTTGGGGGAGCCGGAGACCCCGGCAGAGGCTTGCTGTTTGCATGGAGGGGTGGCAAGCATTTGGGGTCGAGGGTATGGGTTATTAGAAGAGAGCTTCTTTGGGCTATTTGGAAACAGACTCTAAACAGCTAAGCAGCAAGATGCCGGTAACCGTTTGACATTACGATATCCCAGTACAGCTCTGCTCGCAATGATGTCCTAGCTCTCTGTGTGCGCTAGGCTCATCATCGTCTCAAGTCAAGCCGAATTCACCAACCTTGATCCTGCATCAATGCCCTGTTGGCCGAAGAAGTAGAAACAACATCTACACTCCCCAAACCCTAAACCTACATGAGGGTTGGGTTTGCAGGGTTAGGGCTTAAGTTTTTCTTTCAAGGCGCTAAGCCCTGAAAGGACGGATGATACAGCCGTGATTTAGCAGCTTACGGTTTTAGGGTTTAGGGGTTTAGGGCCTCCTGCTAGCCCTGCCAGAGGATCTATAGAGTGTCGGGTCGATGGCGTCGGGTGATGCTTTTCCTGTTGATTCCCTTGACCACCGCCACCAGTATAAACTTGCACGGCGCCGTCCTGAGATTCTGGCGCAGCTATCACTCAGCGAAGACAAATTGAGCGCCCATGCTTGCGCCAAAAGGGTGTGGGCAAAGAGACAAACGGCTTATGTTGAAGAAGTCGAGTTAATCCTAAGCCTTCAATCCCAAAACGGATTTAAATTTATATGTGCATAATTTCTACACACACGCACACAGGCGCACAGACATATATAATCATATATATGTAATAATACATATATATATATATATATATGTGTATATATATATATATGATTATGTGCATACATATATATATATATATATATATATATGATTATGTGTGTGTGTATATATATATATATATATATATATAAATCATACATATATATATATATATATATATATATATACATGTAAAAAAACATCTCTAAACTCTAGGCCCTGGGAGCCCTGGCAGGCAAAGGGGCCCTCGCCCAAGAAGGCAGAGAAGCCTGCGCCGCTTCAGATCGTTCAAATAGACCTGGCGGAGAACAAGGCAAGAGATTAAGAAATCTTGGGCGTTCGGGTTCCTTATATGAATCCTACTATTTTGGGGTTACTAAAAGGATTAAAAGGGCAAGAGACGAGGTTTCGGGAGTTGAGGGTTTCGATTTTGTAGGTGTCGGATTTGTTGGGGGATCTTGCGCCTGGGGGTCAGGGGAGTTGGTTGGCCGCTCAGGGGTTCAAGAGTGGGGTGGCCGACCAAGTATATAACTGCGGGAGAAGGGTCCGTGATGAAGGGTAGGAGATTCCTATTTCATTGTTTCAATTTCATGGATATGCGCGTCGATTCGATTCGAGGCATGTCGGAGTTGAGCTAGACCCGAAAGGACTCGAGAACCCTGCCCCAGA
Organism: Symbiodinium sp. CCMP2592; assembly: GCA_905221615.1. NCBI lineage: Eukaryota > Dinophyceae > Suessiales > Symbiodiniaceae > Symbiodinium > Symbiodinium sp. CCMP2592. The sequence continues at coordinate 1,464,042 of CAJNDT010005969.1, forward strand.
CCCCTCAATAAGCAAACACTGTCTGTTTTAACCCCAGAAGTCTTGAATCCTTGATCTCTCACACACTACCAAACAGGTCGTTCTCAATGAGGAGAACCTCAAGAGGTTGGAAGCGTCCTTGCAGAAGTCTGGCGTGCCTTGCCGTGAGTTGGCCTGAAGACGTGAATACGGGGGTGTGTTGAAACTATGGGGTTAGATTTTATGCGGCTTGTGTTTTACTACGTAGGTCAAGGGCGGGGGTGAGGTTTCTATGGGGTTTAGCATTCAAGGTATCTAGGGGATTCAGTATTTAGTGCCCTCGTTCGCAGAATGTAGTTACAATATGAAAGAGAGTCGCAGCAGAGCACATCCAACTGCATCCTGATAAAACCAAAGGGTCCTAAGTACCCATATGTAGGGCTTCTATACTAGGATTCACTATATTATGGTTTGGGGAAGTATCCCCATAACAGTACCTAGGACCCTTTGGGAAAGCCCTAAACCCCAAACCCTAAAATGCCAGCGCTACTTTGGAGAAAGGGTGCTCATCAACCTTAAAAAACCCTAAACCCTAAACCGACCCCGGAGGACCTACTCAAGGTGTTTGGTCCTCCCTTCGCAACCGCAGCTGCGAGAGTCGAAACTTGAACCCCAATAAGCCATACCTCTCAACCCCCTGAACGATAAAGTTTAAGGCTTCATGTAGGGTCCTCCTTAAAATTACCTATACTATTTTGGGGGATTCCTTGTTGTAATCATAGTATTATGGGCCCCAAAACCCTATTCTAATTATTAAGGCCCTTATACTAGAGTAGGCGTCAAGGCTTTAGGATTTCAGGGCTTTAGGAAACGGAACTTGGGCCTAGCAGACCTGAGTAAAAACACCAAACTTCGAGCTTGATGCCCAAGACCCAAGCCCCACATCCCCACACTGCAAGGCGAAGATTGCCACCCGAGCCCGCATTACAAGGCTCTAACCTTCAATACCTATGCCCCGACACTTGCACTCTGCACAACCCCAATTAGCCGCCGCGTCAGCCCTAAAGCAGAAAGCCCTGAACCCTTTGTACACAGGCTTGGTTGGAGCTCGCACAGCCAGATTCCCAAAACTTCATGGGAGTTTCCGAAATACAGGGTACCTTGTTTGGGGTCTTTATAATAAGGATCCTACTACTTAGAGTACTATACTCGGGTCCCCTGTTTTCGGAAACTCCCTCATGCGCTGACCTTTGGTTAGTAGGGAATGGAAGACTGGTAGTAATAGTAGTTGTAATTGTACCCCATTCCTCTATTCCCTACCAAAGCTAAGTTATAGGATTATTAGCTAAGGCCCCTATATTATAGTACCTTTCTAGATCCCTTATAGTAACCCTCATAGACCCCTTTATAAGCCCCCTTCCATTCCCTAAGCAAAACCTCATGAGCTGCACAGCTGAGGTGGATAAGGTGGCCGTCATTGCGGTGATGGGGGCCTTCAGTCTCTCGCCTTGGTATTATAGGAGTTTCCGAAAATTATAGGGGCTCCTTTAAAGGGATCCATAAGGGCTCCTTGAAGGGATCTATAAGGGTAGGACTTTCCGACAATTAGGGGTACCATATTTAGGGGTCCTTAATTAGGGTCCCCTATCTTCGGAAACCCCCAAATATAGTGTCGTTGATAAGTAGAATAGGGTTTAGGACCTAGGGTTTAGGGCTGCACGGGGGTTTGGCTGCATGTTCTTTCAATGTAGACACATGAAGTACTACTCTTAACATTCGTTCAGGCCTCTTCGATGTTAAGGGCGTGTGGTGGTGTCCGGATCTTGACTCAGGTTCTAGGGCGCACAATTTGGATCGATTGGAGGTGTAATATAGGGGTCGGAATACTTAAATAACTTATATTACTTTTATACCAATTATGCTTTTCATTTAATTATAGGGTTTCTTAATACTCATACTTTAGAATGCCCCCCCCCTTCCCCAATAAAAGTCCTGTTCTAACTATCAAGGTTCTAGGTTTGCACTGGGTTGTCGCAGCTCCAGTACCGGGAGGCTGTGGAGAAAAGTAGCTCTGAGTCACCACTTTTACGTCAATAGTGATAGCTCCTTTAAGCTTAAGCCCTAAAGAAGAAGCCCTTCAAGGTAGTTTGCGTAATAACCGCCACCATCGTTTTCCGTGTTCCAGCATGCCTGCGGCGTGTTACTCGGTCAAGTCGGGTAGGCTCAGCGGTCATCCAGGTTCATAAGAAGGATACTGTCCCTGCTCTGTAAGCAGTTGGACAAAATATGTATTATATATAATTATATTATATTATATTATATTATATTATATTATATTATATTATATTATATTATATTATATTATATTATATTATATTATATTATATTATATTATATTATATTATATTATATTATATTATATTATATTATATTATATATGTTATATTATATATGTTATATTATATATACATATATGCATACATATAAATATATTGGCATTATATGTATCAGATGACCACTAATCACGGTGGGCCCGAGGTGGGGGCAGGACCCAAATAGGATTTGTATAACGTGAGAACGGTATCCTGGATCGCATTACCCGACTCAGGCCCTGGCCCCTCAGGTGCCAGGCCTTAATTCTCAGATAGTGACGGGGGAACTTCCTCATATATTAGCTCTATCTTAGAAAGTTTGAGCTTTTTGGGGCCCGGTTGTTGAAGAAGAGAGAATTGGACACGTGCTGCACCATCTCTGGATATCCAGAACCCATATGTGAAATTGTTGCTTAAGGACATGTTCCTCAAAGGACCCACTATGAAACTGTGAAATTCTGCTTGGTTACTTCAAAGTCTAGATCTAAAAGGTCATCCCCGAGTAGGAGGGTTTTCTCACAGCCTGCTCTATGTCAAAGCCTCATGGTGCAAGCCGGCTTTGCAAAAGCAATGTTCTCAGCACTTTGCCTTTGTATGCACTTGATTTCTTATTCTTCGAAGAGCAATCGTGGCAACGCGCTCTAGGATAAGGCTCCCGACCTCTCCTCTCGCAGAACCTGTCAGTTCAAGTCCCGAAAACCCCTGAATGGTGGGGAGTTTATCTACAGCCCATGCCTTTCAGAGTGGACGCCCAAAAAGTTGGAACCCCAATAGCCTCAATCCTTAAGAGTCAGCCAGCTTCGACCAGAGCCTTTGCCGAGACTAGCAACACATGGAAACTTCCGAAGATAGGGGACCTTACTATAGTACCCTACATCATGAATCCTTATTATAAGGACCCCAAAATGAGTCACCCTTAATTTTCGGAAACAAGCGCCTGCCTACGCAGGAACTGGGAAGTCCTTTCTCCTTGACTTGATGCTGTTGGAGACCTACGGGCTTCAGGGTTCCCAGAGAACTCAATGCCCAATTAAGGAATATGTACCTTAAGTTTTAGGGGCCTGAGTATTATCATCAAGGTATATTGGGATCTCTGGGTTGTGGCCGAACAGGGTTTGGGTTGGAAGTTGGAAGGTCCAGGTTTAGATTCTGGCATCGTGCCAGTGGGCATACGCAGTTGGGCTTGGGATTCGCGAACCTTGCTGTAGGAGTGAGAGTTTGGAGATTCCGGCATGTCGCACAAAGGGTTAGGGGTCCGATGGTCCCGGTCTTGCTTCAGAGTACAGGACTCTGTTTGTGACAACAGCTGCATGGCGTGCGTTTCCTTGCAAGCCTCGAGTGATCATGACGGCTCATGGCTTGAATCTGCAGGCTTCGAAACCCAAGGGTGCTTTTGAAGAATCGACTACACGATACCACATGACTGGTTCGTGACAAGCTGCCCTGCGGGCCACATTCCAAGAAGCTGCATGCTCTCAACAGTCTGCCCGTACGTGCACAGCAAACCGTCCTGGAAGCCCAAAACCGCAACCTAGACCCTCAAAAGCAGGTAAAAGAATGGCCCTAAAACCTATAAAAGGCTATTTCCTATTCTACATACTTTTGGGGTCCAGGAACTCCCACACTCCTCATAAGCCGTAAGCTCGACAGCATCAGGCGCTATCTCCGGGAGAAGCATCCTGCAGGAGGAGCTCCCCCTACAATCTCCAAGCAGGCGGCTTGTCCTTCACTTGAGGTGGGAAAGACATTTCACCGTTCCCGTAGCTCTAGCAGTGCTTTTTTGGGGGGGTTATCCTAGCGGTATTTTGTAAATCGCAGTGAAGGATTTTTTTGCTTTAAGCTCTAAACCTCGAGCCGCAAACGAACCCTATACCTTAGGTACGACCCCCACTCAGTAATAGTTGAATAATATTCATAATATAGATATATTAGGACCATAATAGTAGCCCTATTATAGACTCTTACTGTATGGGGGCCGTACCCAACCTATACCGTATAAGCTCGAAAGGATTTAAACTTGATGTTTAGCGGGTCAGGACTATGTCTTTCGGGCCCTGGAGGCCTTGTACGGTTTGAGGCTTACCTAAAGTAATGTAGCGACCGTAACAATGCGAATAGGGTTTTGAAATATCTTGCATATTCTTTATTACGGAGCCCCGCCTCCAAATAGTATTGATAACTGGTTCGGCCCCTACATTACCTTGAAGGGTTTAGGAGTTGAAAAAAGTGATATGACCTTAAGATTTTGGTTCACGTACCTTTTTAAGGTACCTCGGGTATTCGAGGTAGGCCAAGCTGCGGGTCTCTTATTCGGGCCCGGCTGAAAGTCCGGATCCCACAGTTTCGGGCTTTACGAGGCCCTTCATCACCAAATCGTGCGTTGCATGATTAGCAGAAGCTTTAGCACCCCTCCCCCCCACCCCATGACAAGAACCAATACAGTAATCAATGACGGATATTAAATTACATTTTAGGGTCCAGCTTGTTTGGAGCACCATTCTTAATACTGCTGACCAGAAACCCAAGCTAAGGCCAAACCACAAGCCATGATTCCCCAAACTTCAAACCTAAGTCCCGAACTGTAAGTTCCGAACCCCATGCCCGGCCCGAGAAACATCATATAAACCCTAAACTCCAGAGCCTAAAGACCGAAACCTTACAACCTGCAATGCGGGCTCGTCCTAACTATATGGGAGGCAAACAGACCTTACATCCTAAACCATATGAACCAAAGCCTGAATCCTAAACTCCAAACCCTGAACGCTAAGCCCTAGCGCCAACGCTCTAGCATGTACAGGACTGTGAGATTCCAGAGTGGGCCGGGCTCTGAGTGTGGTGTGTGTGTGTGTGTGTGTGTGTGTGTCTGTGTGTGTCTGTGTGTGTCTGTGTGTGTCTGTGTGTGTCCGTGTGTGTCTGTGTGTGTCTCTGTGTGTGTCTCTGTGTGTGTCTGTGCGTGTCTGTGCGTGTCTGTGCGTGTCTGTGCGTGTCTGTGCGTGTCTGTGTCTGTGTGTGTGTGTGTCTCTGTCTCTGTCTCTGTCTCTGTCTCTGTCTTTGTCTCTGTCTGTCTGTCTGTCTGTCTGTCTGTCGGTCTGTCTGTCTGTCTGTCTGTCTGTCTGTCTGTCTGTCTGTCTGGTTGTCTGGTTGTCTGTCTTTGTGTCTGTGTTTGCGGTTCACCAGACTGTGGAGATAGAGGTTTCAGTGCTTAGCTTTGCCGGTTTTCAGGTATGATGCAACATTCAGGACTCAGGATTCATAGCGCCAAGGCTTAGGCGCGAGGTTGCGGGTTGCAGCTTCGCAGGACAGCGCGTCTTCCGGACAAGGATTTCGTCCCAACGGCATTCGGAGCTTGTTCTGACGTGTGTTGTTGTCGATTCGTGTTTTAGTGTTCTGGTCTGCTGAATTCGACACAGTCGATCCCGATTTGTCAACTATGCCTGTAGCCCTAAGCCCTTCAGTTTTACATGTTTCGTGAGAGTGTATAGAGTCAGACAGAACGATCCCGAGAGAGAGAGAGAGAGAGCCAGAGCCAGAGAGCGCGCATCACATTTACCACGATAAGTTAGTTCGTAGCCACGTGCAGCTGCCAGCAGGTGCTTTCGGGGCTTCGGTTCTCCTGAGACTCCCTTCCGCGCTGACTGGGGATTGCATGATGTCCCTTGCCACTTGCACTGCTGGGTGCTTGTGAGGTTTGAGAGAGGGAGCGAGAGAGTCACAACAGAAGCCAAGGCAAGCCATAAAACTTCGGTAAACCCTGAGGGTATCGTCACAGGTGCACAGTGGATGGTTCTCATGCAAAAGTCGAGGTAGGTGTTTCGGGAGCGGCCGTTCTGAGTACCCTCAGTATAGCAACGAGGATAAACAACACAAGCCCCAAACCGCGGCGTCACACCAAGAATGATTTGACCAAGTACTGTACGTCTTACTTGGTTTTACCGTAGTATTATTATCATTATTATTAGGAGTAGTAGTATTAATATTACTAGTAGCATTGTTGTTTCTTCGTCTTGGGTTCTAGTCGGACCCGGCTCAGGTGCTGGAACGGGGAGTCCCTGATTGGGCTGTGAACTGTGGCGGCAGCCTCCTGGAAGGCGGCTGAACCTTACTGCTACCAGGGGTTAGGGGGTTTAGGGTGTAGGGTTTATAGGGGTTTATTATGTCTTGTGTGTTTGCTCTTTCTTCAGGGTACCCGGCAGTCGCAATAGGCCTGGATGCAAAAAGGGCAGCTAAGGGCGCAGGGTTTAGCAGTTCAATGCGGTTTAGAGATCAGGGTTTTAGGGTTAGAGGTTATAGGGTTTGGGGGTTTATAGGACATGATCCCATTTTGGGGTTCGGGGCTTAGATGTCCACTTCTCTGCCTTTGACGTGGATGCCCAACTTTTACTGACGAGGCTGGGGGGATCAAAAGCAGCGCAAGGTTACGGGTTCGGTCCGGGGTGTCGGGATCCGAGTCGGAGGAGATGCTGTGGATCAGGAAACGATGACCCGACCACAAAGTAGGCCGCAGGCCCGGAGACCCACTTTGACCCACAAGACCCTACAAGAAAGACGGACGACGATGCAGGCTCAGTCAGGTTGCTGCAGTTGAGTTTTGCCTGTCTGCTCTAGGAGTTGGACTCCAAAGCCATGGGTGTCCATGGGCTCTACACGCAAGTGACCGAGCAGCAGAGCCTTTGGCGAATTCTGAGGGAGCAGGAGCTGCCATTGCTGGTGGTCGATGCCGGCTCGTTTCGATACGAGATGTGCCGGCATTTTTTCTTCGGCACCCGCCACGGCGGAGACTACTTCAGCCTGAAGCTTGCATTGGAGACCTTCCTCCGTCGCTTCCTGGGCTGGGGTTGGGAGATGGTCTTCGTCTTCGATGGGGTTCCAACGAAGTGGAAGGACCAGACCTGGCAGAAGAGGACTGAGGCAGACATCGCCCGAGCGGACCGGGACAGCCGCGGAGTGGGCGACTGGGACGACTGTTTGCCACCCATCCTGTCCGGAGCAGTTCTGTCCGCGGCACTGGCCAGACTCGGGATCGAGGCTCTCCAGGCCGATGGCGATGCTGATGGGGTCGTTGCGTCCGTGGCTAGGGAGCGACAGGGCATGGTGGTCTCGCGCGACTCGGACTTGATGTTGATGAGATCTCGGGGCTACATCGATATGCCACAGTTTTTCCAGTTCGGCTTGGAGAACGAGGATGCCTTGTTGGTGTTGGAGCCGCTCAGGCTTTGGCAACACCTCGGCATCACCCAGGCCGAGGTACCTTTGTTCGCCACTCTCTGCGGGAACGACTTTGTGCCCTTCGATCAGATGCGACCATGGCTACAGACGCTCCGCAAGGATAGTGCCAGCACGGGGAAGCACGCTACGAATTTTTCCGGGGTAGTGGATTTCCTCCACGGGTGTCAGCAGAAGTCCGAAGACTTGCTCACCGCCGCCAAGCGCATCGTGCCCGAAAGCCTCCACCTCCATTTTGCTTACAGTGTCACAGACTTTTACGACCATTGCTACGAGGAGTGGGCCCAAGAGCCGGGAGCCCTAAGCTCCGGACCCCACGTCCCGCACCCGAGTGGAAGCCAGTGCATTGTCCTAAATCCTGCAAAACAATTCGAGTCCCAAACCCCAACCCAAAAAAAGAATCAATCTTCATCCCGAATCCCAAGCTCCGACGAGGAGGATGAATCCAAGCTGCTTCTGGACGGCATGCCGCTGTCCGACGCTCCGCTCGCCATGTGGCGTCGGCGCGAGCTCTCAGGGGCGATGCTGGCGGCTGCGAACCGCGGCTACCTGGCCCTCCCTGCCATGGTAGAGGAAGGCCTCAGCTTGAATGTAGGGGTCGAACCAACAACCAACATTCTTCCCTTATTCCTCAGGGTTCCTGATTAGTTTTTTGATGCGTATAATGTAAACCTCAGACCCCTATTCTAATTTCCAATTCCCCTGTATTCCCTTTCGCCACCCAAGCAGCTCCAGCAGTAAAGGCGGACAGGAATCAGCGAAGACACAGATGATTATAAGAATGTATTCATAAATGTGGGCATATAGTTATATAAATATATATATATATATATATATATATATATGTGTGTGTATACATATGTGTGTATGTGTGTATACATATATATATATATATATATGTATTTATGTGCACATATATAACCCTGTAAGACCCAACCTCGACAGGGAAGGCACCGAGCAGCTGGCTGCTCTCCCGGCCGCTGCGGGCCGCCGCGGTGAAGCTCCTCCCCGGGCCGGTGGTGGAGCGCCTGAGGAAGAGCTGCGGCTTGAAGGTCGGCAGTTGGAAGTTGAGGGGGATGTTGAATAATAGACTACATGTATCTACATAGACAGATAGACGGATATGTAGATAGAGGTAGGAGGTGTGTGTGTGTGTGTGCGTGTGTGTTTTATTGTCTCTCTCCCTCTCTCTCTGTTTTTAAATCTAAATATATATACATATATATATATATATATATATCTGTTCAGCTATCTAAATATCCAAATATCTATCCGCCCATCTTTGTATCTATCTGTATAGACATACATGTATACATGCACATATTTACTACATATACACACACATACATACGTACATACATACATACATAAATACTTACTTACGTACTTACTTACTTACTTACTAATGCGTGGCATACATATCTCTGTATATATATATATATATATGCAGAAAACAACACACTACAGGCCATATATACATATATACATTTATACATATACACATATATACACAGAGAGAGTACACGCACTTACATGCTTACGCGTATGCTTTACATACATGTACACATCTCAGCACACATACATATACCCACATGCATCGGCACAGACATAGACAGAGACATATACACATGTTACACACATGGAAGGCACTTACTTGTACATACGTATGTGTATATACATATATATATATATATATATGTTCATCGTTCAGTAGCATGGCACTGTAGGGGTCGATAATCTGATCTCTGGAGGTCGAAGAGGCCGCTCTCGAGACGTGCGCGCTGGAGCCTCCTTTCAAGTGGCCTTACGGCTTGGAGGGTGCGAGCCTTGAAGCCCGACGGCAGTTCTTCAGGGAGGCCGTGGATTGGCCTCGCTTGGAGGAGGACTGTGGCGAGGCGCCTCCACGAACTGTGCTTCCTTTGGCCTGTTTGCGGTTCCTGGTCCTCAGCAATGCAGACCAGACCCCTCCCCCCTTGGACATCCCCTGGCCATATCTCGGGGTGCTGCTGCTGCAGCTAGCACTGTCTCCCAAAAAGCAGCAGGAAATGGTGGCAGATCTGAGAGTCCAGTCGACCAAGGCCTATTGCCCAGCAGCGGTGTCCTTTCTCAACACCTACCTGGGCGCGCTCTGGTCGGTGTCTCTGCTGAACGAGGCACTGGGCAGGCCTTATGAAGCTTTAGATGTGATAGCTGCTTACAACGGCCCCTTCCTGCACGCCATGATCCGAAGCCTGCACGCCGGATCCTCAGACCACCGGTTCTTCAGCACCGACGACCAGGAGCGCGTGGTGCTGCGCTTGTCGGATGTTCCCCAGGAAGATCTGATCGGTCGCTTGTTGCCCATCTTCAGTTTGGGCGTGGTGGAGGAGGTGGGGAAGAAGGCCTTCTCAGGCAAGGTGAGCGGGAAAAAGCTGAAGTTCACCATGCCTTGCAGCGCAGCAAAGCCGAAGCCTGAGCGGAAGTCCTCGAAACCCTCGAAACCTTCGAACGCCTTTGAGGCTTTGCGCTCGTGAGCCCTCCAATCATGTGTACTGGTTACTGCGCTTGCGACAGGCAGAAGCATCAGGGCTTCTGTTGTTCAGAGGCCACGCGGTGCTCCATCCTGTGTCTTTCAATCCAGTTGTATCTTTGGTTCCATGTCCGATGACGTGTACAGTGTAAGCCATGTTGTATATAGCAGTGTAGTACTTCTTTCGAGTTACAGTAGGTGTTCTACTGCTTTCATAGTGGGGAAAGGGGACCGACATGACTGCAAACTCAGTCTTGTCATGGAGTGCGCGCGCCCGCCATTCGTGGTGGCGATCACTCCTTTCAGGTTGTTCTTAGAACAAGGCTTACGTCGAAAGATGCCTCTGGTGCACAAGATGCACCACGCTTCTATGCTTGCCTAACCGTTCTGACGCTTGGTGGACTCACTGCGTGCAGAGCGCAAAGATGATGAATGTGGTTCTTGGACGTGACTTGGAGGTTCATGGGACTTAGTATGTACACTTACAAGTGCCTTAACTGGGGATATAAAAACTCTAGTTACTAAGCACCAAAGCACCATGAACCTCTAAGAACGGTTCTTCTTTCAGATACCGGTGCCTGCAGGTCAGCAAGAGTCCGTCAGGGTCGGTATGGTGTCAGAGCTTCAGGTCCCTCACCTTGAGCCTCGACTCTGAACCCACAGCCCCGAACCCCTAAACCCCTAAACCCTAAACCCCTAAAACCTCTAAACCCTAAGCCCTAAACCCCTAAACCCTAAACCCCTAAACTTTAAACCCCTGGCCCCTAAACCCCTAAACCCTAAACCCTGAAACTCTTAAATCCGCCCAAAACCCCAAGCCCAGACTCGGATCACTTCAGGGCGCGAGGGCATCGATGAAAGCTTGGAAGGATTTATCTGGCGCCCTGGCATGGAGAAGTGTACGGAGGCGCGGGCTGATGCTAAACCCTACGGCTCCATGTGCCCAGAAAGTCTATAGTAGGTACTTAGGCCTTAAAGGGATCCCTATATGGGTACTTTAAGGCCTAAGTACCTACTATATGGGTGCATGGAGCCTTTGGGAAAGCTGCTTTACAGCAAGGTTCCTGTCCAGGGTTCTTTTATTGTAAGGGCTCCTTTAGTGGATTCCTGTTTAAAGGGCTCCTTTTCAAGGATTCCTTTTTTGAGCAGGGGTTCGACAAGGTTAGCTTTAGGGTTTAGATCATGTTTTACAAGGTCAAGAGCTTACAGAACGGTTCCAATAATCGTGCTTTGTAAGGGTAGCTTGTTCGGGGTTCCTTCCCGACGGGTAAGGTTATGCTTTGCAGGGTTTTGTGTTCAGGATGAAGGGTTTAGGGTTTAGGGTGCAGGCTTGTAGGGTCTGATTCAGAGCTTTGGGTTCAGCGGTTTTGGGCTTCGGGGTTGATGCTCCTGTGGGGGTGAATACTTCTTAAAGGGTGTCCGTAATCTATATTTATATTCAGGTCAACTGCTCGGCCTATGTTGGCTCCTCTTTGTCTTGAGCAATCAATCGGGGCAATCTGGGCTTGTGGTAGGGTTTCGTCCTTGCGTGTCTGCCGTTCAGGATTTGACCTAAACCTTACAGTCCCTACACCCTAAACAGCCAGGGTGGGGGTGCTCTGAGGGTTACGTCGGTTTAGTTGGGAAATGTTCTGGAGGCTTGGCATATGGTTTTGTTTGTTCCCGATCTCGGGATTTCAATCGTAGCCGCAGTTGGAAAGGGGCATCAGCATAAACTAAACCGTTTGAGGTTTGGTGTTTCGGGTTGGGGCTTTGTAGGGTCTTACGGGATTCTGTCTGGGCTTGCTGGGGTTCAGGGGTTTAAGGGTCTTTTTGTTCAGGATTTAGGTTTTAGGGGCGAGCCTGGAAGTACGGGAATACTGTGGATCTCATGCGGCCGCAGAGCACGTGGCGCACAGTCACAGGTCCGGCTACTGCAGGGCTTTAAACATTTACCAGTTCTTTTTCCCGTACGGGGGTTCCCTAGTTGGGTATAATTATCGATACTTGTCGTATGTCTAATGTACCCCATCAAGCCCTGTTCTAGTGACTATGGCCCCTATAAACTATGTTTGACTATATTATCCCCCATGAGGGGAGAGCCAGAATCCGTAGCCCTGATCAAGGTTCCCGAGATCACGATGAGAAGCCCTCACGAAGGGAACTCTGGTGAAAACAACCTTACAAAGAATGAAGGGGCATCCTTGAACCCGAGAAACACCTGGCGCAGGGCATCTGGATTTGGTCTGAGGTTTTCGTGTGCAAGGCCGACGACGAGGTGGGAATGGCAAAGATAGTAAGTTGCGACCCTGTTGAAGTTGGGGTTTAAGGTTTGGGATAAGGTACGACCCGCAACACAATAATGTAGACGCCTCCCAGGATCTGGGCCCCCAAATGTAGTATTTTCTTTTCGTAAACTTAGCTCCTGTTAGATGAGATCGAAACCGCAGAATATGTTTTCCAACACAAACATACTCGGTCAAGGAGCCATCAGTTCCTGTAGAAACTGCGAGCACTATAGCTATACTATAGAGGTCGGACGGATTGCTCAGAGTTTCCCCTTGTAGTTCCCTCAGAAGTCCCCATGTCTCGAAACCGCATCTATAAACCCGAATGAAGGGAACACTCGTCTAGCAACGAGTGCCCACAAGATTACCTGCTACTAGTACGGATCCCCGCACCCCCTTCCAAACATCGGCAAGAATAAGCGCAGAGTCAGGGCAGTCTGAAGCACTCATCCCTCTATGATCCTGTGCACAGCGGTAGTGGACAATAGACGCCCTAAACCCTAAACCGTTCCCACAGGATGTGGCCGTCCTGCTCATGGACACCCAGGGGGCCTGGGATGCCAAAATGAGCAAGGATGGGGGCAGCATCAGAAACGAGTAGAAACAGCAAGCGGTGTTGGCTCGCGGTTCAGGTCTAGCCTGTATGCAACAAGCGCCCAGATAGGGTTGGTGCTCTTGGCGATCGGGCCTTGCATTTTTGGCATACTTATGAAGTTCGACTACTCAGCCCGCAGCTTCGGGTTCGAGGCATAGCGGAGGATTGGCTTGAGGATCGGGTAATCTGTATGTCCGGCCGGTGCCCACAGCCCTGGAACCCTCCACACACTCTCTTGCGTAGTGTTAAATGCTTGGCCTTGCGACCAGCTTAAGTTGCCATGAGCAGATTCAGTGTGAAACTCAGAACCACAGGTGCGACAAGCCAGAACCTCTTGAACCCGAAGCTCCTAAGCCTAGGAATCAAGAACCCCCGGCTACTGAAACTACCATCCTCAACCTCATGGCGGCAAATTGCGCAAACCCCAAACACCAAACCCAGCCCTAAACTTTTCGAGAATTTGTGCATGCGTTGAGTGAGTGCGCGAGTCAAAGCCGTGAACCTTTAGACCCTAAGCCGCCAAGCACTGATATAGTGGCCTTAATAATTAGAACATGGTTTTCAACCTTTTATATTATAGATATAATTATATAGTCATAACAAGGCACCCTCAAAATAGTATAGGTAATCATTTAGGCCCCGATATTTCAACCCTTAAGCCGCAAAGCCCTAAAGCCTGAACCCTACTTGGAGGGTCGGGGGACTCAGTAAATTGTTATTTAGGGACTTATCAGTACCATAAACCCAATTAGGGTCCCTTATAAGTCTACTCACTAACTACTTACTAAGTCCCTTAACCCTAAACCCCAAACCCTAGACTACCCTTTAGAGCCCTTTAAAGGAACTCTTAGAATCCCCTTTAAAGGACCTTACTAAGTCCCCCGACCCCTCAAGTAAAGCCTAAGCAGGAGCAGAGCGCCACGGTGTTTGGCCTCACCACTTTGCTGGCCTCACGCCTTGTCTACAACGAACCTCAGATCTGTTTCAGCTTTTGGGAATTTCAAGGTTCCATGTTGGGGTTTAGGTTTTGGGGCTTGAGAGAGGGATTAGGGTTTCGGGTGCGGTTGTTCAGGCGGCGATGGGCCTTTTGAGCTTAGGTTTAGTACGGTTCATTGGCAGCGTTCAGGGCGATATAGGAGTCGGAAGAATCAGAAGTCGAGTCCCCCCTAGAGTCTCAGGAGAAGTATAGTACGATACACCGAACAACCCTATCATAGCTATCGAGGCTCCGGTCAACTGGCTTCTTGCCAAGGGATTTAAGTTTAGTTTAGGCTACTATAATAAGGAAACCATTTTGCTTACTATAGATCACGATTGTGGTAACTTAAACCTTATAAACCCTAAACCTTAAAGGAACCCTTGTAGATCCCTTAAACCATTCTATTTACGATAGATTCCTATTATGGGAACTTAAATAAATTCCTGAAGAAGAACCCAGTCAAAGCCTCCACCGTCCTCCGAGGTCTCGAAGCAGATTCAGCAGGACAAGATCGAGAACCTGCCATGCTCTCAGAAGCCTTCGGCTTAGGGCTCTCTGGGGTTTTTGTTGATTTTGAGGGTGTCGGCCCATCCGCGCCACTGACCTCCTTTCAATCTCTGTATAGAATGGTTTTAAACAAATCCTGAACCCTAAAGGCTTTAGCTCCCAGCTTTCACCAGAAACGCCCATCAAAGCCGTGCAGATGTCACTGTTAAATACAACCGGCCAGAAGAGACAGGCTGGAAAAGAAAACGGGTAGACCAGCAGCAGAAGAAGCCAAACCTAAACCATGTCATTGATCATGGTTCATGACTCCTGGTCATAGTGCCCAAAAGAATGCTGAACTGCACCGAAACGTCAACTTTGCATTGACAAAAAAGCCAAGCCAAGAACCCCTCCTTGCAGGCTTTACTTCACGGACTTCGCGCGTGCAGCCTTGAGAGCACAAAAGCTGTCGGCACAGCCTGATGGCAAAGATGCTCGGTACGAAGCATCATCCAAATCGGGGTTTCCGAAAATCGGGATCCTAATACAGTTCCTTAAATACTATGATCCTTATTATAAGAAGCCCAAATGAAGGTACGCTACCCTAAACCCTAAACCGTGTTTTCGAAAACCCAGAAACCCTACAGCCCTGGACTTGGTTCTCAGGATTCACGGCACTCAGGCTCTAAGCTCTTTCTTGCGGAGTTCCGTACCTTAGATCTCCACTATCCGACCTTTGAACTTTTTGGGTTCTTGTAGTTTAGTGGGAATCGAAAAGTTTCATCTTTTATTTCTGTGGCTTACTTTGGGTTCTAAGGTATTATCGGGTTCTGAGCATGTGCGAGTTGCTTTGGCTTGAGGCCCAGAGCACTGACTTCCATCCCCTGAACACTACAAACCGAGGATGCCCAGTAGTACCCATGTTCCCTTTTTGCAGTCCTAGGTTCCTTATAAAGTTATATATCCAATGCACACAATGGAGCCCTTGTTCTTAGGTTACTGGGCATCCTGGAAACCATTCTTTTTGGAGTTGGAGTTAAGAGCCCGTTGGGATCGGATGTTGCTCCGCACGCTTTCAGACTCGAAGTTTGCATCCCTTGGGTTGGACGCAGAGTGTCTGAGACTTGTTTGTAATTCCACTGGCACACGCCCAGATCTCAACAATTGGACTTAAACCCCGACATGCTGAGCCTCTAGACCCTTCAACCCCGGTAGTAACCGATATAGCAACTGAGCCTTCAACCCTAAACTGGTAACCCCTACAGTAGCGACAAGGGCGCACGGGCTTCCGGAGAACCCGTGCCAGCGGGAGAATCCCTTTCAGCAAGCTGATAGAGTATAGGGCCATAGGCTCCAAGCACCATGCAGGCTATGGTAGTTGGGACCAAAAGACCTACTGTTTGAATTTGGGTAGTTGGTTACTCTAGGTCTGATGGGATTAAGTGGTTCGCTTGTTCCCATACATGTCCTCTATTCGCACTGTGAAGTGAGGCAACGTCAAGGACAGTTTGGCATTCCTCGGTCTTGGAAGTACAGCGTTCCAGTCGGATCCAACTCAGCAGTCGGATTTGCTGTCCGGTGCGAGATTCTGATCGGATGTTCTCAACTGCTAGTGCCTGAACAAGCAGGAAGCAGGCCAATGCAACTGGCAGGTCCCCCTAAAGCAACGAAAACTCAACCAAATTAGGGCCAGGGCTCCATCAGTTTCCTACAAGGAGTCCTCTAACTCTAGAGCCGATAGTGTTAGGTCCTAACACAAAACATTCGGAGCACCAGGAAAAACAGCCCTCCAAATCCTTGTAAAACCCGCCAAATTTTCGTGAAACTCTCCAATTCCTCGTAAAGCTCTGGCTATGGCGGAACCCTTGATGCCATGTACGAAGGCTCCCACACAGCAAAATCCTAAACCCATCCCAGTGCTCCGAGGACCAGCCTTTCCAAACCTTGGAGTTTCTAGTCCGAGACTGGCCTCACTTTCAGGAGCCCCTGGCTTCTACGATTTAGGGTTTAGGGTTTTGGGTTTTGGGTTTTTTAGGGTTTAGGTTTTTTAGGGTTTAGGGTTTAGGAGTTTAAGGGTTCGGGGTAGCTTGTTGTGTCCCACGGCTTCCTCGGATGTTAAAGGGCTTTATCGGTGCTTGTTTTGGGTGTGGAGTTCAAGGTTTAGGGGTTGTAGGTAGACCCTGACCTTCCAAAATTCCTTTATGTAGGAATCAAGGATTTTGGAAGGTCTGGGAAGGTTGAAAGCTTCAGGGTGCTTTCGCTTCCTGAAGGATTGCACTGGGAAAGCCTGAAGCCTTGAAAAAGGACACCTGACCCCTAATTAATTTAGGGTTTAGAGTTTAGGGCCTAAACCCTGGCCTGGAGTTCAAGAACATACCTGATGGGAGGGGCCTTCAGTCAACAGTGGTGCGAGACTTGCAACACTGCGCTTGACAGTAGCAGCAAAATACTAGACGCTTTGTCAATCCTGGAAGCATACTGCACCCTCGTGTCAAGATATTACGACATCAATGTGGGAGAAGCTCACGTCCCTCCACAATCCCTGATTCCTCACTACGCGAACCGTCGATCCCAAAACACTTGGTTGAGGGCGCAGGGTTTGGGTTGGCACGTATAGTGCCGTCCAGCTTTCGGGGACAAGGCTCCAGGAGTGGCCGCCTGGGCTTGGGGTTTAGGGTTTCGGCATACAGCTCAAGTCCGCGCTCCAAAAAGGGCCCCTAGTAAGGCAGGGTTTAGGGTTGAGTAATAAGTTGATACAAGCATCGAACCCCAAGGCACAACCTGCGAGCCTCCCTACTTAAATGAGGAATATGTGAGACCCTCCGGGATATTTTGCTGGTTTGAACCTACTAAGAAGCAGGAGAACTGCAGCCTTAGCGATGCCAGATCCATGATGAAGAGTCATTTGGATCAGCCACGTGTCTCTGTGATTCGGTTTAGGGCTTGGGGATTCGGGTGTAGCATTGCGGATTGAGGAGAAGTACGCCTCAGGCTCAGGGCTTAGGGGCTCGGGTTTGGGATTTAGGGTCTAGGGCTTGCTTCTGTTAGTTGGCGCGGCATGCAGGATTGCTGTTTCTGTTCGTGCTGGAAGGCATGTCCAAGAACGGGAGTGGACCTAACCCTACGAGCCAGTTGTGAGAGCGTAAACCCTAACCTAAACCCCCGAATCAAGCCCGAGACTCGGTACGTCTGTTCCGCACGGTGAAAGGAAGGCAGACTCCATGACACCTTTCTGCACCCTCAGCCGAAACCCTGAGCGGTCAGTCTCTCCACCCCTCACCCTGTCGGCCCTAAGCTCCTGAGCGCCTGAGCTTGTGAACCCTTTGAGGAAAAATTCCGCCAGCATCTTCGGCCTTACACCCTAAACCCTAACCCGTGTTTATGGTTGAGTTTAGTTTCTTTAACAAAGTGCTAAAACGAAACCAAAACTCCCAAACCGGCAACCATGTCTCAAAAACCCCTGGAAGCAAAAGGGCTCAGGTGTCTTTGGGTTTAGGGTGTAGGAAATTTTCGCAAACTCTGGTATAGAACCGAAGCAGGTAAGATGCTTTTTAATTGCAGCCCTCAAGAAGGAGCTGTCACCATGCGTTACCCCTATTGAACCAAGCCCGAAACCCCTCGTCCAGCTACTTCGACAGTTTCATCGATTCGAAAAGAACTGCTGTATAACTCTCAAAACTCGCAACCCTGTTACAAGGCGTAGGGACTGCACGGATTGGCTCATTTCCTCGAAGCCCTACATTCCCAAATCTTCCGAATATGATCATCAAGGTCGCTTCACGTTCTTAAGACACTACCCAGGGGGTCCATATCAATATACACACACACATATATATATATACACATATATACTCCTATTATGGAATTAGGGTCCCGATAGGGATGGTCTTTCGGGACCTAATTCCCTAATAGTAGTGTATGTGGACCCTCTTGGCTTTAGAGTCCGCGCAGGCCCATTAAGACCGACCCCCTCTAGGCCCCATAAGATTTATCTTTATCCTCGAGTCTTCATCCAGGTATTTCGATCCTAAGAAGTCCGAGGCCTATGGCTTGGTTGGGCCGCTCTTGACGTGTACGGTCTAAGGTTCTTTGGGTTTATGGAGGTGTAGGGTTTAGGATTTGTTCAGGTTTTGTGCAGTGGCGTTTGAGGTGCTATAGTTGTTTTTTACATGTTTGGTGTTCTTCTCATGGTTAAAGGGCTGACCCGAAATCGAAACTGAACAAGGAACCTAGAATTAGCTCGAGGGGTTTGGGGTTTAGGGGTCGGTTTAAGGGTTTAGGGTGCAGGGTTTTAGGGGTTAAGCGCTTAGGGCTTCAGGGGTTCTAGGTTTTAGGTTGAGGGTTTAGGTGGTGTTTTTGGTCACCAGAAAGGCTCTTGGGCTCCGGCTTGTGTTTGCGAATGGGGCTTCAGGGAGATTTAAGGTTTCAGGGTCTTGGGCTTTCGGGATTTAATTAGGGCTTTTTAGGGTTTGCAGTCCCTGCTCAAAGAAGGCCTTAGGGTCTTTTAATTAGGGTTTTCGGGTTGTGGGTTTAGGTGGCAACTGCTGTTGGGACCTAGTGTAGGCTTTGATGGATTGCATGTTTCGC
Organism: Symbiodinium sp. CCMP2592; assembly: GCA_905221615.1. Taxonomy (NCBI): domain Eukaryota; class Dinophyceae; order Suessiales; family Symbiodiniaceae; genus Symbiodinium; species Symbiodinium sp. CCMP2592. The sequence goes on from CAJNDT010005969.1 coordinate 1,483,018, forward strand.
CACCAGAATGGAGCAGCAATGGCTGTTTCTGTTTGGGGTTGTTGGGCTTCGGGTTTAGGGTTTGGGGTGTTGGGCGGGCCAGTTGTAGCAGGAGTCTGCCAAAACTGCATTCCCTAAGCCCATTTAATAGAGCTTGAGGGCTTGTGGCGGCCAAGCTACTTGGCGAGAACACCCCCCGAAAGCGCTCACATAACTACAGTAGCATATCCAGTCCCCCCAAGCCCTATTCTCTATAGTGATTAAGCAACTCTAGACCCCTAAAACTCTGCAACGGGTCTCAGGGTTTCGGGATCATTTAGGTGTTTGGGGCTGCTGAGGTTGTTTCAGCCCTACACCCTAAACCCTTTCTCCCTGCTTCATAACGGGGTGCCCTACACTGTTTGACGCAGAGGCCTTAACTTGACTGGTTTGGGTGTTAGGGCTTGGCACGTTCGGGTTTCATGAGTCATAGGGGTGTCCCGGGATTAGGGTTTTGGGTCTTAAGACGTGGAGTCTGAAGCCGCACGAGAACAACACCGTCTGCCGAGCAAGCCCTCTTGGCCCAAAACGGCCCTTGTACAGGTTGCCAGGCTAAGCCCTGTGACAGTCATGCTTTTCAAGGTGGAACGTCAGCTTTACGATCAAGCATGAAATTTTACATCCCTGGAAATTTACAAACCTAGTCTGTGACTCGATGAACAAACACAAGCTGTAATCGCCCCAAGATCTGAGCGGCTGTGTTTGCACGTTTGATTGCGGGTAAATCCTTGCCTGGTGCAGGATACCAAGAGCGTCAAGGCCTTGGGAAGCTTGTCAGAGCCTCATTTGCTTGCGGCTTAGGGTGCACGCATCGTCGTTTCGGGTTCAGGCTTTGTCAGAGCTCATACGCCGTGGCTCATGAGTACCCAGACCCCTTGGATGATCTAAACATGCTGCAAAGAGTCGCTTCCTACGATTGCTAAGGCATGTAGACCTTAGTAGCTTGGGTTCCTACTGATTCTCCTCTTCTATGTTCTTACCGTGCCCTCGACATCCATATGGAACAACCATGAGCTGAGGCCAGAGCTCCAAGGTCTGCATATCATGTCGGGTTGTAATTAAAATTACCTTACCCGAAGGTTTAGGGTTTAGGGTTTTCAGGCTAAATGTGCTCTCATGTATAGGGTTATGGCTCACTGTTCTCATTGTAATTGATGATGATCTTTACACAACTTCAAGAACTAGGCTGCAGCTGCGTCATCCTACTGTAGTGCCTGCGTTGACCGACTTTGCTGAAGGTTCCAAGACATCGACGTATGGTGCCTTCCGCACCCATCCTTGAAAATCGAACGCCGGCTCCTTGTGACCCGCTGCTGTGTCACTGCTGGGCTGTCTCATCGTTCAGACTTTGACTTCACAAGCTTCAATATTTCATGAGTAGCCAGTTCCGAAGCCGCAGCTTTCTCACCCTGCTTATCCAGGTGACAGCTGGAACGGCGACCTCGTGGTGATCGAGAAAGAGTTCTGGCGATTTATCGATGGTTCCTTGCACTCTTTGGAAGATTATGTGTCTGCAGGGCTTGGTCCCGGGGCCTAGACAAAGTGCTAAGCTGTAAAGCGAAGACCCCCAGATGCACCGAGATAACTACCCGTCAACCCATGAATCCATGTGTCCTGGAATCCCTAAACCCTGGACGGATATACAAAAATCTACAACCCCAGAAGCACTACAAGCCCAATCCCTCGTGTTAGGGACCCAAATCCCTAACTTACTGGGCTTCATTGCACGGAGGTTAATATGGGATATCCCTCTGCTGACTTTTGCTTATTTTCTTTTTGGGGCCCTACTGTAATCTCCATAAGATTTGGGCTTTAAGGGTTTAGTGTTTAATGTTTCTTGCAGTTCCCGTAAAGGGTTCCAGAAGGATTACCATAAGGGTTGCCATTAGGGCTTTGAGGCTTTAGTGTTTTATAGGGTTGCTTTAAATGGTTCCGCACGGACTACTATAAGGGTCACTATTAAATAATGGCTTCGAGGGTTGGTATTCAATTATACGGTTTCTTTAAAGGGTTCCATAAGGATTGCTAACGGTGACTATTGGGACTTTGAAGGTTTAGCACTTATTGGTTTATAGGATCCCTTTTTGGTGGATTGCTTCAAGATTTATTTATGGGTTGCTATAGTTGCTATAGAAGTTCTATCATAAACTTGGATTCGGAGTCTCCGGCCGACTCAGCTCATCAAGCACCACTCCAGAAGAGCTTAGGTTCAATAAGACGTTTATAAAGACCCAGACCCCGTTGAGGATCTAGAAAGTAGATCCCCTAATTTGGGGCCCTCTACTACTAAGGGTACCTTCTAGGAACCCCCATTAAGGGATCTACTTTTTGGATCCTCCAAAGGGGGTATGGGGATGGGATCTGTAAGGGATCTATAATGGGCTTGTAGTCGTAGCTCGTTTGTTTGGCTACCCTGAGTTTATGTTATTGGACCCTTCCCAAACTACCCGGAAATACATGCTTGCTCTTGCGAAGAAGGGGTGAGGGTGGAACAACTTCGCAAGCCCCTACATCCCTGGAGAAGGCTACATATACTAACTTTTTAAAGCCCTCATACTTGCCGTTACAGCAACTAAACCCTAAACCCCAACCCTTACAGTAGCCCTAGATCCTAAACCCTAAACCCTAACCCTTACCGTAACCCTGACAGGAACCCGCATAGGTCCATCTCTGAAGGTTACATGGAGAGGATCTTCAGCCCAGCGCAGCTCCAGGCAAAGGAGAACTTGGGCTCCTCGGAAAAATGCGGAGGGCCACTGCGGGGTGTAGGGTTCGGGGTTCAGGGCTTTTGGTTTTAGGGTTTAGGGTCTAGGGCTTCATGAATAAGAACATGTGTACCCCAAATTGCTTTTTCTAAATACCCCGGAGGCCCCAGTAACAATAATCTCCATGGAGGTCTGGTAGTAAAGGACGCCTGCAGCCCTCGGACTCCAACATCTCGTGATGTAGGAGTCGGAAGAAGAATCCTGCCTTGTAATCGTCAAGGCATTTATACTACAATGAATGTTAAGGCCCCTATCCCTAAGGGTCCATGTACTCAGATACTATGTACATGGGGTAGTCCCTATATATGTACTTTGGGGCGAAAGTATATACTACTTGGGCACTTAGGGTATATGAATCAAGGATCCATTGAGCCGCTTCAGGACCTTTCCTCAGTTACGTAGTTGGAGGGGTTTCCCGGAGACTCCAATATCCCTTAATTAAGGAATCCACCTTAAATTCTTACCAGGGATCCTACAAAAGTTTGAGGTATGTTCCTTACTTAAGGGACATTGGAGTCTCTGGTTTCGGAGTCTCTGAACCGTCGATGCAATGGGAGTTTCCGAAATTAGGGGACCCAAATATAGTACCCACAATAGCAGGATCCTTACTAGAGGTACTATAGGGACCCCCCAAAATAGGGTACCCCTTTTCTGAAGAGTCTTTCTTCCACAGGACAAGCAGAGCCCAAGGATTCAGGCCCACCGTGGCCCGACTGCGCTGCAAGCCCCAAGAATTCTACCACCTGAGACCTTGAAGCGTAAGCCTGCCCTACCTAGACCACCCAAAGTAGGTAAAATAATAGCCCAAGACCTAGAAAAGGCTATTATTCTACATACTCTTGGGGTCCAGGGAAACACCCTGAAACCTAGACCCTAAACCCTAAAGTGAGCATCCCAGGCAACTTCATCACTGTCGACTCGTTCAGCCGGCATGGCTTGGCCTCGGGCTCCCATTTCTTCAGCTCAGAGACACTCCAATATCCCTTAATAAAGGAATATACCTCAAATTTTACGAGGGATCCTAGTATAGTTTAAGGTATATTTCTTAAACTAATATGACTTAAGGTCTATTCCTCTATTAAGGGATGTTGGAGATTTTTGTGTCGGGTTTCCATAAGCCAGTGACCCCAAAGTTGCCTCACCGGGCTCCAAAAGCCCAAGCCCAAGCCCCGAAACCCCGGACCCCAAACTCGAAGCCGCAGTTTTAGGAGTTTATGGTTTAGGGTTTAGGGATTAGGGTTTAAGGTTTTAGGAGTTTAGGACTTTGAGCCAAATACCCTACCTAGACCCCCAAAAGTAGGTAAAATAATGGCCCAAGACCTATAAAAGGCTAGTATTCTACATAGTCTTGGGATCCGGGTAGACCGAACACCACACAGCTTTGATGAATCCCCTCCAAAAGCTGGGGGAGCAGGCTCTGGAAAATGACGCAAGACCCGAAACCCTAAAACCTTCTCCTCCCAATAATGTTGCTCTAGGCTTGGGTGTAGCCGTTGTCGCGGTTCTAGCGGTAGTTTGTTGGATTTCGATCTGGAAACCACAGCTCGCGAGCCGGCAGCAGCGAGCCAAGCGACCTTATCTGTGAAGTCCGAGTTGCGAGAGCGTCAAACCCTAAACCCTAGCTGGGCCCTAGCCCTAATTTCAACCCAAACCTGCACACCCTAAACCCTGCACCTCTGGTTGGAGGTTTGGCACGGTGCTTCGCGAGTTCATCGCAGCCTTCAGTGATGCAGCGCCTCAGGCAAAGACCTTCTCTGAGGCAATGGAGGCGCACAGGATGGTTTCCTTGCAGTTTGCAGTGTTTTTAGGATTTCCTCAACCCCAATCTGCTTAAGTAAGCGTGTCGCAAGGGTTCGTATTGGGAGTTTGCAAGAAGTTTCGGCGCCGTAGGGTTGCAGTTGTTGGTGTTTCTGGGTTGTAAGTAGGATCTAGGGTTGCAGGTTTAGGATTTAGGGAAACCTGTTTACAGCTTTCTACGTCTTCTATAGTTTAGTCCTTACGATCGTGAGAGCCTCGGGTTTTAAGTTGAGGGTGCCAGGATTTCAGTTCGGATGCCCTATATAACCCCCCCCCCCCCAAAGTAGGTAAGATAATGGCCCAATACTTATGCAAGGCCACTATTCTACATACTTCTGCGTTCGGAGTAACCGTTCATGGTTAGGACCCATGCTTTCAGGATCCAGGTTCCAAGTTCCTTCTGTAAGGTTGGAAGGCTTTAGGGTCTAGGGATGAGGGGTTTAGGGATTAGGGAATCGGGGCTTAGGATTTAGGGGCGGAGGTATGCTTGGGGATGTAGTTTATAGGACTCTGGCATTAATGACGCCACCCAGCATTCAAGATTGCTGATCTTGCGGGTCAGGGGTTGAAGGAGAGGCTTGGCAGAAGCTGCGCAGCACTTACACAACCGGGACGATCCTCAGCACGATCGCAATCAAACGGAAGCGCCAAAAAATGCTGCTACATGCGAGAAGCCTAGTCGTGGAGTCTAGTCTGAACCCCGTCGACATTCCAATAATCTCCCTGGAGTATGATGGAAGATTCATGAAGCTTTGGGCGGCATTGGCCCCCTGGCGGAATCTGTGGCTTTACCGCTCGATGTCGGTACTTATATCATGTCCCTCGTACTGCTGAGTCCTAAAACCCCATAACCCTTTATCCTCATCTAGGAGATGGCTTGTATTGTCTGAGAGGCCTCCACCAGTCTTCTGGCCAGGGATGTGGCCCCGATCTCAGTGCACACTGCTCTGCTACTAGAAAGCGTGTCCGGCATGTCCAGTACGGCGACAGCTGTAGCATTCATCTGACCGTGTTCTACACGAGCGTCATGCATGCTTCTACCATTGGCAGTATTGCCAGGACAGATATCGTAGCAAGGCGCTTCGATTGCTAGGATGTCAATGTAGTCGTGGTGACAGTTATTGTTGTTTGCTGTTCTGATTATGACGTTGGCACTGGAAACGCCAAAGCGATGGTGAGTGGCAGCATGAACATGCATGACTCCACGATGACGATTCTATCGGGGATGGTCGACGCCGATGTTGATGCAACCTGCGACGGCGACTGCCCGCTACTGCTGCTCCTTCTCCGACGATGGCGCATGTTAATTGCATGCCTCGAGGCTATGAAAAAGGTGAAGCAGATCTTGGCGGAGCCTTGGCCGGATTTGGTTGCAGGGTCTCGTGGCTTTGGTATTGCGGGGTTCAGGTTGTAGAGTTGGGCATTTAGGGATTTAGTGTGCCGAATTGGGAGAGTAACGGAATCGGATACTTACGGCCTAAGGTTCGTCATGTGGCCAGGTTGAACTCAGAAGTATACACGAATTCAGTAAACTTGTCTGAGTCAAAGTTTAGGGGGTTACAAGGCTTCGCTTTTGGAGGCAGGAATTTCATTGTGAGGCGTTGGATTACTTGGATGTTCAGTGGCTTCGGCGGCCGAACGAATGCTTTTCTTCGCATCCGAAACCTTATGCTTTCCTCACGCAGCCATGGCTGAATCCGGGTGCCAGGCCGCCAACCGACTGCAGCAACCCGAACGCGACTTGCTTTTCTTCTTGTCCATAGCCAATCTTTTATTCACCTACGAAGTCTCAAGGACAAGCCGCTTCTTAACTAGTACGCCGGCGGCCGAGCACTCTTGAAATCGCATGTGCTGGTGGTGCTGCACCTCCGCTTGCTACGACTCGTCGCACGATGCCTACTATCCTTCTGCTCCTGCTGCCACTGGCGCTATTTCCGCACTACTACTGCTACTGCTACGTGTCCTTCTGCTACTTTACGTCAACATCTACTCTCACAGCTTGTGCTTCAATAGCTGGTTCTACAACTATTAAGGACCAAGAAGGAGGACGACGACTGCTACTGCCTGCTTAACTACTACCACTACCACTACTAGTACTACTGCTACACCTATACTACTACTACTACTACTACTACTACTACTACTACTACTACTACTACTACTACTACTACTACTACTACTACTACTACTACTACTACTACTACTACTACTACTACTACTACTACTACTACTCATCACGACCCGGCCTTCGAGGAGAAAGCCGGCAGCCTGCCCCAGGCGGTATCAGAGGAGGAGTCCTTGGGTTTAGGGTTCTTTAAAGGGGACCTCTAGGGGTTTATAGGGTTCCTTTAAAGGGATCTTGAGGGTTTAGGGTGTAGGGTCCTTTGAAGGGGATCTGTAGGGTTTGTAGGTTTTTTTTAGGGGAGCTATCGAGTTTGGGAGTTTAAGGGGTTTAGGGTTTAATGTAGGGTTCTGAGTAAGAAACCCTGGTCCTACTATAGTCGGGTTCATAGAAGGAAGCCTAATAAAGGCTCAAGGTTTCTTAATCAGGTTCCTACACTAGGGTTCTGAGGAGAGCATGGTGTAGGGGTTCTTCGTTTGGGTTGCAGGGCTTCGTGCTCAGAGTCCGGTTCGCTAGAGTTTGTTGGCAGGAGCCCTTTACTGATACTATGCTTGAGGTTTTCTAGCATGTGTTTGTGTCATAGTGTGCTACAACACCCCGCTCTAAAGTGAAGTTCAACCCTTATAAGCAGACCTGCTCATAGTCTTCTTCTGAGCCCCAGACACGAGTGTGACTGCACCTAGCGCCTTAAGGCATGCATCTGCAGGCTCGAGACTCCAGACTCTACAGTTCTCTGCAATGATAAAACGTAAGGAGTTACTAAGTAACTAGAGTAATCTGTATATTCCTAAAAATGAATTTCAAAAAGATTTTTCACATAAAAAATATTTCTGGGATTGTAAGCCCCGGAGTTCGGAACTGGGTGCTACGGCTTAACAAACATTGTTGAAGAGTGAAGCCTAGAAGAGCCGGGAGGAACACGAAAACGCTGCCAAAACCTGAAGACTCCAAATCGTGCACCCTACTACAGCTGAATCCCAAAGACCCTAAATCCCTAAACCCTAAACCCCTAAACCCTAAACCCCTAAACCCTAAACCCCTAAACCCTAAACCTTAAGCCGAAATCCTAGGCGCCTGCGGCCGGCAAGCGTGGTCTTTAAAGGTTTAGTTTAGGGCTTAAAAGGAACTCCAGAAAGTTGGAATATGAAAAAATGGCAGGATCCCCTATAATTTACCATAAAAGGGTTATGATAATGATATTCCAACTTTCCGGCTTCTACTGTATTGGGGCATGAGCCGTAAACCTTAAAAAGCAAGGTGTGCCTTATACACACCCTAAGCTAGGCAAAACAAGCCTTTACCATGTTGTAGAGTTTTGCACTCGCTAAGAATATAAAGCCTCGGTACCAGACTTATGTACGATAGGTTTCTTTAGGCTGCGGCATGCTTCACTTCCTACACCCAAAAGCTACACACGGCTGCTTTTCGGCAGAAGTCTTGAAACTTTGGGACTGTGTATGGGTTGCGGGCTTTCGGATGCTGTGGTGTTTTGCAAGATCTGCCACTGGGGAGCTGGAAGCCTCATTGCCCAGCCACCGCGCCCCTCGCAAGGCTCAAGGCGGCAGGGTTTCAATCGTGTGCAAGACCACCTTTACGGAGAGAATGAGGCTGCCTTGATCATGTTGATCTGAAAGTCTTGTCAGGGACGAAGTCGCGGAGGTTTGAGCACATGAGGTGGTCAAGGCATTCACTCACTACGTCCATATAGAAGAGATTGATGGAAACTCGTCTACCCAAACAGATGTAAGAAGGTTTGAGCTGTGTAGCGAGGGCTGTCATGACAGCTTGTGCGAGCCATGCAGCCCGATCATGATCGTAGACCTCTCTGGGTGTGTGAGAACGGGCGGATCATCTTCGAGACTTTTCATCCACAAGCCGCGCAGGTAGCCGACTTCCTTATCGCAGTCTCAGAGCCAGTGAGTAGGCCGCAGATCGTGCACGAGTACCAGATCACGGCATTGTCCTTAAACGCTGCCATTGCCAACGGAATTGATGTTGAGCAGATCATCAAAGTACTACGGAAGCTCTCGAAGAATCTGGTAGATGAGAACTTCCTGGAGTTCATCAGGGAGAAGGGCAAATCCACGGGAAAGCTTCGACTTATCCTCAGAGATGGCAGACACTTCTTGGAGTCGGAAGATGCACCGCTTCTACGGCATTTGTGCAGTAATGCCGACGTGGCTGCGTGCCTTGTTGAGGAACTGGCGCAAGAAAGCCACGTGGTGGAGGTGGATTCCATGAAAGTGGAAAAGTTGAAGCTGGCAGCTCATCAACTGTTTCGTGGCTGATTGGTGTGATAAGTTCACACGTGCCTGAAATGACTAGACTAGAGGTAGCAGACTGTTGACAGAACACCCAAGTCGATACGTGAGCCGACCAAACATTGCGAGCGAGCATACATTTATACATGTCTGCCGGGGTGCATACACGCATACAGCGCACGCGCCAACATACATGCATAACCAGAGCTGGTCTGATGGACAGACACGATAGACATTGATAGATTTCGTGCTCGATTCAGCTAAATCCCAAAAGCACAGGCACAGGCACACCCAGCGAAAGCACAACTGTGTATTTACATCATGTACTGTAGCAAGCCATTGTGCTCGTATGTACACTCCCAAACAGAAGTGCCTTGGGACACGCCTAATAAGAGTTCATGTAGAAACACCTGCGTGCGACCATTGATGCATGCAGGATTATGCTAGCAGCTCACATACCTGCACATGTTCAACAGTGGTTCTGGGACACGCCTATATGCTTGTTGAACTGCATAGTGCTGCTTGCGTTTTCTCCACCGAGGACCTTGCCGTTGCTTCAAGAGTACGAGTTTCGACGGGACCGGGAAGACACCAACCCCCAGCTGGCAGCAGTCCTCAGGCCAACGGTGAATCTACGACCGTATCAGCAGCGAGCACTCTCCAAAATGCTTCCGGGCTTATTGAAGTGCATGTAAATGACATGTAAAACATTAGACTGGAGCTTCTTTCCCAAAGGGTCCAAGTATCATTATGGCATATACTTAGACCCGCAAAAGACCCTATAAGTATACACCATAATGATACTTGGACCCTTTGGGTTTATTGCAGCAGGCCTTGGAGCGAAGTAGCTTAGCTCAGCTGCTGATGGAGTTTGAAGGACGGAAGCAGAGACCTAGAGCAGTGGGGTCTCCAAGTCCACTCGAGCATGAATCCCTGCGAACTTGTTAAGGCCGTGAGGCCCTTGGGTTTAGTGTCCAGGATGGTTGGTTTGGAGTTGAGCAGGTTTTCTGTGGACGATGTCGCCAAGAGCGGCATCGTGGTGCTTCCTTGCGGTGCTGGCAAGACACTCGTTGGCATTGCCGCTTGCTGCCGTGTGGGCCGGCGAGCATTGGTACTGACCACTACGGCCGTGGCCGTCGACCAGTGGCGGCGTCAGATCCAGTACCTCGGCTGGTCTTACACCGATAGGATCACTCTCCGTCTCGGTAGGCATTCAGCGATAAGCTGAGGTCCCTCGAATATCCTTGAGGCAACAAGTCGTGAAGGTGAGGGTGCCCCAACGGCCACTGGTCCATCCACAAGGCTTCAGATATGCCAGATCCGGACCCAAATCTTTAAACCAAAACCCTTTACAACTCAAACCACCCGGCCTTTTGTATCCGCCAAAGCGGTTGTAAAAGGGGGGTTTAGTGTTTAGGGCCCCTAAACCAGGCTCTACACCAGCTTGCCTCCAGAAGATGTCTACACCCTCACGGCGGAGCAGAAGCGTCCGATCGAGGACGCCGACCGCCGTGCCTGCATTGTTATATCTACGCAGCTCTGGCATCTTAAGAAAGTTCGTTGTGCTACGATCAGTGCGAATCTTTTCAATTCAGGAGATGAGGCTTCTGGTAAGCGTGCAGATATCTGAATCAGCGTGCAAATGTACCTCTACAAGCACGCTAACGTTCATGGTCGTCGTCGCCGTCGCAGTCGCGGTCACGGTGGTAGTCATAGTCGTCGTCGTTATTGTTGTTGTTGGTGGCGGCGGTGGTGGTGGTGGCGGCGTGTTATGTACAATGTACATATAACGTATGTATGCGTATACATATATATATATACACATACATACATACATATATAAATATATACATGTGTATATATATATATATATATATATATATTTACCTATGCGTACATACGTACACATACATATACATATACATATACATATACCCATACACATACACATTCAGATACACATACACATACACATACAGATACATACATACATACATACATGCACACACACACACACATATATATATATATACACACACATACCTATATGTATATTCGCTGATTGACGATTTGGGTGTAGGGGCAGTGGCCTAGTGAGTGGCGCTGCAGTTTCGTAAATGGTGAAGGGCTCACGCTAGGCAAGGTAGAAGACCTTCCGGCAAGTTAGTGCCAGACCTACGGTGCTGTGCGAAGTAACAACACAGGTGTCCGAGCAGTCAACAGGAGACATGACATCAAACAAGATCACCGAAATGTCTCCCTTCCGTGAGCCCTGACATGCGACACCCCAAACTGCCTATACCTAGTCACACAAGAAATTGCAACAACCAAAAGCTGAGACCTTGACACATCGGCTCAAGCATCCTCAGCCGCCAACCCGACAAGGACCAGCTGATGCACATCAATGCGAACATGAACAGCTAATCGTGAGAGACATATGTTGATACGCATGACGAAAATAACAGGAATGTCGAGAAAGCCAGCTAAATTCAATCCCTAATCCAAGCCCAAGGTACAGCATGCTGGGATTCACTGGTCGCAGAGGTGGAGATACACAGCCCATCGGCAAGCATTTGTCTTGCCCTTCTTTTTGCTTGGCTGCGTAGCACAGGTGCTTGTATGCGGCACCGTTCAGGGTTTAGGGCATCAGGCTATGTCAGCTTTTTCAAGGCTTAGGAAAGTCTGGAGCCCGACAACCTCAACTTTGAGACACTCTTGCAGGGTGAGGGAGCTTCTGTGCGACATGTGCGCATTGGCAGAGTCTTCTTGCTCAGTGAAGGTTTATACTGGATCAGCTGCAGCAACTGGAGTGGGGTCTGCTGGTGGTTGACGAGGTGCAGGTCATGCCAGCGCGGACTTTCAGACGGCCGGCTGCAACAAGAAAGGTTAGCGTTTAGGTTTAGGGTTCAGGGCAGTGGATGTATGTTTCGGGTTCGGAGTGTCGATTTATTGAAGCCTTTGACCTTTAAAAGCGATGCTGCAATCTGAGCCGGACTGTCAAGAGCCTAAACTCACGTTGACACCCGCACCGAGCTACCGTTGCCGAAATCTTTAGGAACCGTGGCTACGATGATCAAGTCCCACTGCTGCTTGGGGCTGACAGCCACTAGGTTTTGCAAGCTTTGTGAGTGGTTGGGGGGAGGGAGGGGGTTGGGTCAGGCTGTAAGGTTTTGTCCATCCTCCTTGGATATATATATATATATATATATATATAATGCACCACTTGATGGGTGCAGCAGTGTGCTTACAGTATGCAGTAAGGTTCAGAGGGAGTTGCACCTAAAATCTCAGCTGCGGTTCCTTCGGGTTCTGCATTGGCAGGATGCCAGGCATGTATGTGCGTAGAACAAGGGCGCTTCATGTCTTAAGCCACCTTGCTCCCTGTCTGAGCATGTCTTATTGTCATCGCATCAGACAAGCAATGTCACTGCTTTTTGCCGTGTGAATTGGCGAAGCAACCCTCCGACAGCAAAAGTTCCAAAAGACTTCATGTTCAGGACTCGAGCAAGGCTGGAGTTTAGGACCTACCCACTAGGTTTATCGAGGGACTGGGCTTCAGTGGTTCTCAGGCCTCCATTTGATTCCATGAGGGCTCTGCTGTAGGGGCGTACTGTACTTCAGGAAAGCCCACGGTCTAAGACTAATGTAGAGGATTCCTTGTATGAACTGTTTGGGGTTATAGGCCCAGGGTTTCTTAATCAGGTTCCTACAATAGTCGTTTGGCTTTACGCTCTTCTACGACCTTAGCTTGTCAGGTCCAGGCCACCCGCAAAGCTGCGCTCGAGTGTAGACACTGTGGGCTTGTGTCTTCTTTGTAACCTAAACCCTAAGCCTTAAACCCTAAACCTTAAACCCTGAACCCGTGTGCGGAATCTGTTTGAAGCCAAAACATCTTCCCTGTCCTCGGGGCTTTGTCGGATAAGTTGAAAGGCTACATTGGTGCGAGAGGACGACTTGATCCAAGACTTGCACTGGCATCTGTGCAGCACCGGGTAGCTACATTTCAGTTAAGTCAAGAACTCACTGGCATAGAAGATAGGCTAGATCTTTGCATAGTCAAGCATGGCTCTTTGGAAATTGGTGCAGGGGTTTTTCTGCCACAAGCTGGCATGGACCCTGAACCTCTGGCTTTGAGAATGTTCAACAACGTGGTCTTGCTTGTACAGTAGGGTCTTGAATAGATTTTTACCAATACTGTTCCTTAATACATATATATATATATATATATATATATATATGTATATCAGGGCCAAAAAACATACACTAGGTTCGAACCTTTATCGGACCTACATACATACGTAAATACATCCTACCTGCATACCTACCTAGCTACCGACCTACCTACCCGTCTGACTACTTACCTGCCTACCTACCTACCTATGTATGTATAAAAGAATAGAAGTATTGATTTTCAACATCAGCCAGCATTCTTGTTGTTTGTCCATTTCCTTCTAATGAGCATGCATGTGATATACAGACTTGATCCCTGAACCCCAAGCCCTCAACCCTAAAGCCTAAACCCTGAACCCCCTTCAACTCTAAAACCCTCAACTGCGCGATCTGGTCAGCGAAGCGCAGCGCGCGGACAAAAAGACCCCTCAGCCAAGGCTCATTGGACCGAAACTGTACGAGGCCAACTGGCAACAGTTGCAGGCCCTGCCCTGGTATGGGGTTTAGGATTTAGGGTTTAGGATTTAGGGTTGAGGTTTTAGGGTTGAGGATTTAGGGTTTAGGATTTAGGGTTGAGGTTTTTAGGGTTGAGGATTTAGGGTTTAGGATTTAGGGTTTGGGATTTAGGGTTGAGGATTTAGGGTTTAGGGTTTAGGGTGGGGTTTAGGGTGTAGGGTTTAGGATTTAGGGTTAATGTATTCAGGCGATTGCACAAGTCCTGATGCAAAAAGGATTTAGGGTTTAGGGCGGGTGTGTCGGGCTCGTTACAGGGCCCACATAGGATGTTGCGTTTAAGGCTGCTGTGTACTCTTTTGTTCGGCGTATAGTAAAGGTTTGGACTCTTGATTGCGGTAGCTTGCAGTATTAGTTGTAAACCACACAGCAACGGTCAAAACGCCAGACCCAACCCCTCGATCCACAAATCCCTGACCCTAGCTCCCAAAGCCATAAACCTGATTTGTTCAGTCCTCGGTCTTGATCCCCTCCCTTAGCTGAAAGTTCATGGGCACGTCTACGACCAGAAGCATAGCAGTGATAGGAAACAAGAAACAAAGTGTTCTCAATTTACTCGCAGCCACGGTCCCGATTCAGCTCCTACTGGTAAGCTTGCCCATCGCTACTTCAGGTGAGGTTTGAAATTTTCGGCTTGAGTCGATCGGTTTAAATTCAGTTTTTTGCCATCGAACGCATCCTCCCAGGACGAAGGCTACTTGGCCCGAGTCCGCTGCATCGAAGTCTGGTGCGACATGTCCACGGAGTTCTTCACTGAGCAGCTTACCTCTAATATGGAGCCCGGATTAAACAGTAGTGGTAATTATTTAGGCCCCTACAAAGCCCATAAACCCTACCAATCAAGAGTTACTGGTGCACGTTGCTTGGTTGAGGTTTCAATCTGCAGGAGGTTCCCAATACTAAACAAACATCAAGGAAGAAGTTTCCTCATGGTCATCACGGTTAGATGGGGCATCTTAGTACACATATCTCTTTTTCCCGAGGGGTTACACTTTCACAGAGCATCAAGCAGGTCGTAGGACTTGCAGGGACCGAGTTTTCAGCTTTGGAGTTTAGGCGTTCGTTTGAGGGCTTGGTGACCCTGGTGAGTTTGCACGAAAGGCTTAAGCAACTAGACCTAGACTCTGTTTTGACTTTAACACACTAAACAGTGCTACATGTCGGTCACTCAGCTACTCCAGGAGACGAAAGACGTGACTTCCTAGTGCATGAGGCCCTGCCCCTTGAACTGTAAAGTGCTTTCCATGGTCTGTGTGGCTACAGGGTTTAGAGAAGGAGTCACTGTCTATTGCATGTGTAGCCACTGCTGAGACTGGTGATGGCATGGGGAACAGGATGCAATCTTCTGGGGCTTCAGCGGTTTGTCGTCTGCTTCATTCGGTATCTCCCAACCCCGAAGCCCCCAAACCCTGATACCCTCGTTACTTGGTTTCCTCCATCATCGATCCCTCAGGTACTTGCAAGCTGCAGACAGCCCAGATGTGCCAGGCAGGGTTAGCTTTTATTACCAGGGAACCGTAAGAACAGTTATGGGGTTTGTTTGGGTTCATGTAAAAGATTCGATTGGAGCTACATATTGCAGTCGGGCATAGGAGAACATCACGCACAGCCCTGACCCTAAACCCGCGCTCCCGCTTTGAGAGAGGTTCCATGCGTGCCACACTGCAGAGAGCACTGTGGACCTGCAACCCAAACAAGCTGAAGACGTGCGAGTGGGGGGGCCCAGTTTACTGGGTTCCTGTTAAGGAGATAAAATTTAAGTTACCATAATAAGGAAACCATATTATTTACTGTAGATCCCTATTATGGTAACTTAAATTTAGATCCCTTCACAAGAACTCAGTTTAGGGTTTAGCAGTGCGCAGCTTAATGCATGGCATATGCATCGTACTTGCAGGATGTCCGGGCTTGTAGGGCTTATGTACTTGGGGGGTCGGGGAACTTAGTAAGTAGTTAGTAAGTAGACTTATAAGTATCCGAAAAGGGACCCTAATTGGGGTTATGGTACTTATAAGTCCCTCCCCCGACCCCCCAAGTAGGTGGTGGAGCCTCGGGTTCAGAGTTCAGGGTTGCGGAGTTTGTTAAGGTTACCTGCAGCTGTTACAGACATCGTCTTGCAGAACGACTTAAGTTATGGGGTTACTACAGGGACCTAAGCAATTCCCCACACTATATTAGGGGTTCCCTGTTATATATTTAGAGTATTTATGAAGGCCCCGATATGAATCATTGCATCCAACAGAGGCGACCCAGGCATGTCCCACTAAGCTTCAAACCCTTAACGAAAACAACACTGCTAAAACCCTAAATAGCCCTAAATGCCTGAAGCCTTCAAGCCAGAAGTGCTGGAAGAGCTGGAAGAGCTTGCATCTTTGAAACCTTTGGGGTGTTGCACGAAAGCCTTTGTGGCTTTCACATTGCGCACACGTTGGGTTCGGCATCTGTGCTGCACATTGGCGTATGTTCCGTTGAGAACTGAAGCAGGTATCTTAGTTTTCGTGACGAGCATTCTTGGTCAGCAGCTCCAGAAACGAAGTTGGAAAGACCTGAAGCTCAATGCATAGGAAGCGTGAAGATCTGCATGGTTTTTAAGTTCAGGTAGTTGGACTTCGAGTTTATTTCAGGCTTCTGGTCTGGGCCTCTGATTTTTGGAGCTGGGGACATGTATGTCTTTGCATTCAGACGCGTAATTTCACGGGCGCGAGAGTTTTAGCAACCCTCGCCCGAGGTACCTTATTCGATTCCACGAGCAGCGTGGTGACAAGATCATTGTCTTCAGCGACAACATCTTTATCTTGACACCCGGCAGCAGTTTGTACGATTGCTCTTAAACCGCGATCTGTTAAACTGTGAACCATCAACGAGAGTTCAGCGCATGTTGGACTGCTTGGACACCGAAGTTAGCTTCATCATTGTTCTATAGCATCCTGCAGCAGTTTGTTATAGCATACTACAGTCTATTATATTATAGCCCACGAGGAGCATGCCCCCCGCGCTCACTATCAGCACTGCTGCCGAATTCCTAAACGAGCCAACCTAAACCCCTCAATCCCAATAATACTCCAACATTATATAAACCCTACACCCTAAACCCTAATCTGGAGTTGCGAGAGGTTAAATCCTAAATCATAGGGACCTAAGACCTGAGCCCCAAGTTCCTTCAAGCCTGTAAGGAAGGACTTTGCACGGCGTCTGGGGCGATACTACATCTGTGGGTCGGAGCACTGTCTGCAATCGGAGGCTCTCAAGCTTTGTGCTGACAGCCTATGGTCTAAAGACCTAAATCGTATGGCATCCTAAACATTCCTAAACCCTAAACCCCATGCCGTATGGTAGAACCCTTTTGGTGCCCTTACAAGGAACCCATATAAATCCCCAAGAAGCACTCTCTGCACGATGGGCGAGGCGCTCGCCTGCTGGAGCTGCAAAGTCACGGTTTAGGGTTTAGGGTTTAGGGTTTAGGCAGGGCTTCGCATAACATCGAGTGCGGAGTAGGTTGAGTAGGCTTGGGGCTTCGAGATTGCGAGTGCCCCGAACTCACGCACCAAGGTGGACATGCGCGAGCGGATGTTTCTTGCCTCGCAAGCTATAGCCATGTCTTTGTATTATTAAATTAAAGTTCCATTAGTAGTATTAGTATGTATAACTACTAGTCTTGTTTATTGGTACTGTTAGTTGTTGGTTTTTTCTTGTACGGTGCATGCAGGCCTCAGCCCCAGCTCAAAATCAGATGTCGGCAGTCTGGAGTTGAAGCTCCCAGCTAGACCCTACCTGGACCCCAAAAGTAACCCTAACCCCTAAAGCCTAAACCCGTGTTTAGGGTTTAGGGGTCCGAAAGTATGTAGAATAATAGCTTTTTATAACTTTTATAGGTCTTGGGCCATTGTTTTACCTAGTTTTGGGGGGCCTAGGTACTGCAAATGCCGACACGGCGTACTTCTACGGCAGTAGAAGCTTGAAGGAACTCTTCTCGGACGGCTCGAAGTCAGCAAGTTGGGTGACCCGTTGGTTGTGAACACAGAGTCCACTGCATCCCATGCCTCAGGGCCGCCTAAACCCTGTCTTGATATCTCCACCTCTTCGAAGCTCTATAGTCTGGGCCCTTTTCGAACCCCGAAGCCTTAATCCTAAGCCCGTCTACCTCTCAAAACACAACCCCGAACCTGTAACCAAACCTATGCTTTCCCGAAACTTGTTCAAGCCGCTGCCCAGGGCTCCAGCTTTGAGACATCCGAAGCTGGGGTCTTCCACAGCTCTTGAGGGTGTGGGGGTTTAGGGTTTAGGGTAACCCCATACTATATAGTACTGCCGATGGACAAAATCCTGCATTACCCAGAATAAGGAATATACCATAATTCTCACAGTTTAGAGTCCTTAGGGTCATGCAGGATTCTGTCCATCAACAGTACCACGTGAGGGTTGAGTGTTTAGGGCTTGCAAAGCCTAGTCCTGGCACAGCTTCGTCCCCTAAAAGGCAGGTGCTTCCGGGCCTATGGAACCGAACCCAACGGCCGGCAATCCCAGAACGCCTAAGTCTCGAATATAGGGGCCCGAAAATGTACTAGAAGTTTGCTTCATAGCAGTCTCGTAATTACAGTATACCCCCTAGACCTTATTCTATGCACGAAGGTTCCGGTATTTACCGAAAAGCCCGGACAGATGCCTTCCCGAGGCAGATTCTCAGTGAGTTTCAGGAAAGCTCCGCATGCAACACGATCTTCCTGTCCAAGGCCGTTGGTTTGGGTTGTTTGCTTCGCGTTCAGGGTTTAAGGTTGCGAAATTCTGTTTGTATGCCTCGGGCCTTTAGAATTCTAACTTCGTTTTGAGGTCGCGTCAGTATAGTGTCGGAGTATTCATCGTAAGCCCTAAAGGCCCTAACCCAAAGAAGGTGTGTTTTTGTCCTCTAGCCAGTGAGTTCCCTCCTTTCGACGGTTCTGAGCCAGTTCTTTATAATTAATGTGCTGCCGGCCTTTGGGTGATATGGGCACTTGCGTAGCTGCCTTCTGCTAGCTGTGAAGCTCTGGAGCCGTCATCACGCACAGGTTGGCGACAACGCCATCGATTTGCCCGTGGTGCCTTGGCAACATGAACACCTGCAGGATCGTCGTGGTTTCTGTACATGTTTGCTCTGAGGCATGGATTCAATGCATGCTTTTGGCCCGCTGTACTTGTACTCCTGTGTTCGAGCTGTGGCGAACGACTGCAGCCGCGCCTCAGGCTAATGTCATCGTGCAGATCTCCTCACACTATGGGTCGCGAAGGCAGGTTGCAGCCAAACTCTGGACAATCAAGCCGATTCTCCGAAGCCTCCAAACACCAGACTCCAATCACAGAGACCCTTCACTGCGCACGCCCCGACAAACCTCAATCCTGCATGGCTTCCGCAGCTGATGAGTCGCTTCAGATCCAGACTCGAACTGGAAGAAAACCTCGATGGTTTCAGTATCCTGCAATATAGGGGCAAATAGGGTTCGGGGGCTCGTTATACTGTAATTGTATTAAGGAGCCCCCAAAAATAGTATTAGTAATTGTTTAGGCCCCTATATTATGTTCAGGCAGTGTGAAGTACGGAGCCCGGCCCAACGACGCAAGCCTGCATTCTGTTGGCTTTGAAACTGTCGGGCCCAAACCTCCCAAACCTCGGCCTCCCCCCAAAGTCCTGAACCTCCCCCAACACCCCCGAGACATCCTGGGACCGTCACGCAGATGTTCAGCAAAAGCTGTTTGGCATCCTCCAGCTCCAATCTGAACCCTGAGAAATTCACATTTTTGGTGCTCCTCAGGATGCTTTCCGTATGTAAGTCCGCAAAAAGGGTTGGTTCGTCAGGGTCCAGATTATCCTGTTCAGTTCTGGGAGCTGTTCAGATTGTCAGGATACTTCGGCTGCAATCCAGAACGCTCCACCTCATATTCGGACACGAGTTATCGACATCCTGACATAGAACTAATCTAGAACATCCTATGATCTGCCGTTTACTCAGTATTAAGGATAGTCCCCCAGCTCAAGCTGACAGAGCTTATTATGCAGAAGAGATACCACACGCCCAGAAAAGAGCACGTCCCCAAACCCGCTGAAGCTGGAAAGGCAGGAGGCGCAGAGACTGGGCCGAATCTTGCGCCCGAAACCGCAGACATCCAATTCGGGCGGCAAGTTCAATGCCACTTGGCTCCGGGCATGAAAGCGAGGATTATGATGACTGCCACATGAAGATGTTCCGGCTTATCAAGACAACTACCGTGTTGCTATCGATCGTGGTTGCCGTCATCACCACCACTACCATCAAATTACCATTACCATCATCACTGCAAGTCATGACCGTCACCAGCATAGAAGCCCACACCAGCAGCCTGGCATTGGTGATGATGCCCCCAAGGGAGAATCGAACCGTTTGGTATCTCCTGCTGACAAAATATTTTTGAACTTGGGGAGCAAAAAAGCTGATGTTCAAAGGCGGCAACTCCCCGGTAAAAACCCGGTAGCCTTGAATCCACCGCTTTGCAACGAGGCCTACTTCTACTCCGTTGTCTCCCGGGATACCCAGGAGCTGTATCATGCCAATCGCCGTCAACAGTTTCTGGTCGAGCAAGGATACAACTACCAGGCAACAGGGGCTGTCCGGGGGATTAGGGCGACTAGTGATGTGCACAAAATTCCTAGCAGCAGCAGCCAATGCTCAGGCGGCTTCCCGGTCGACGTGTGGTAGGAGTTTAGGATGCCGTGCGTGAGGTGTGTTTGGGTTTACGGTTCAGAGACCCTAAACCTTAAGCTCTAAACCCTAGTGGGTGGCATCACTGGGGTCCGACTGTTGACTCAACTTTTGGTGAAGTACTTGTGGTTTCGGTGTGCCGAGTGTTCCTTCGACAAAGAAGCTTAGAAGCCCGGAAACCTCGAATAGTCCCGAAGCCTTAACTAGTCTCTTTGCTCTACACAGTAAAGGTCTGTAGAACTAGAAGGTGGCGCCTCCTTGTAATCCCCACCTTTTTGAGTTTGTTATAATAGACTCCAAAGCCCTATACCAGGCCTTAGCAGTTTAGAGGCTTTCCTAGCAGATTCTGATGCAGAGACCGAATCGAAATAGCATTTATTTTTGGTTTACGGCGGGGCTGAAGGACTTGCCCCGAAACCTCGCCGTTCTTCAGGCTGTTGAGTCATCAGCCTCTGAAGACCCCGGTCCTACACCGGACACAGTCGCCTGCTTCAGTGCTTGCCAAACACACAGCCTAAGTAGGCGTGCATGCACCACCACTGCGGGAAGCAAGACATTCGTATTGCCCTCGAGCTGGAACCGGAAGGAATATCAAAGCGAGCCGGAGGCCGGATATCCTTCCCCCGCGCACCCTTTAACCCCCACAGGGTCCGAAGTACTTACTACAATGTAGGCTTTCTATATCAGGAATTACAAGTACGATTGGGGGAAGTATCCTCCCTGACGGTACCTACGACACTTTGGGACCTGGAACCCATGAAACTGACCCGCAGCCCCGAAAACAGAAGCCCTAAACCGTAAACCCTAAACACAAAACGGAAGCCCTAGCTGTCTCCTGGCTTGCACAACAACCCCGGCAGGTGGTCCGGGATCACAACGTGACCCGCTTGGAGGAGCAGAGCCTTAACTTCAATTGACGCTATTGTTATTATTGGTACTACTATTATTGTTACTATTTTTGCTATTATTAGTATGATTAATTATTCTGTTATGGTTTCTGACTTTATTCCTCCTGTTGTTAGTAGTGCTATTGTCGTTATCATCACTACTTTACTATTATGGTGCAACATCTGGAGCACAACTAGTTCCTATAGCATGCTTGTGGACTACGTGAAGCTGTTGCTTCGTGGGGCTCCAGCGTTCGCCAGGGAGAGGCATTTCTTAATCAGGCCGCTTCAAGCTACCTCTAACTTATCCCGTGGGGAAAGGTTATCCTCCTAAATACATTATGGACAACACAGACACACAGACAGAGACATAAATCGCCCGCCACAGCCAGGTTAAGTGGAGGGTTCAAGACCCCGCATGCTGTAAACCCCAAGCCCCTCTCTCTCTCTCTCTCTCTCTCTCTCTCTCTCTCTCTCTCTGTGTATATACATATATATATATATATATATATACATATACAGAGGTGTATGTGCATGTATGTGTATATATATATATATACATATGTATGCATATACATCAAGCCCTGGACCCCACATCGCCCAACGTGTCCAGACTCTAGAACCATAAGCCATCGAAGTCGTAAAGATCATGGCAGCAATCGCAAAGCTTAGCGGCTCCGAAAGCCTACATTGGAACCACCCTGCGGGTTCTAGATTTAAGGGTCTAGGGTTCGTGATTTGTTGTTTTGAGGGTTTAGGCTTTTGGCTTCAGGCTGTAACAGAAGGCCTTCGTTTATGCAACAGAGGGTGTCCAGACTCACAAGACGCAACCCCAAAGGGACCTCAATGCAGCCAAGCCGGCATGTTCAAGGCACGGAGTGGTTCGTTACACAGCGATCCTCGAGTAGAGCTGGCGGGGTTCGCAGATCTACTGGGTAAGATTTCACGGACCGACACTTGGTTCCTTAAACCCCCTCCTGCAGGCCATACACCCTATGAAGCCTTTAGCAGAGGCCGCCCCGAAACATCGCAGGTCCATCCGCTCAACTTTTGTTTGGTTCCATGTCTAAGAGGCTTTCAGAAACGTTTCAATGCAGCAGTGACTCCATGTCTCCTCTTTGCGGTTAGTTCTACTGGTCAAGATGGTGGCAATTGGTGGCAGTTCTGGCGTTGTTGATGATGACTTTGGCCTAGTTGTTACTTGATGTCGTTGTTGGTGGTGGTGATGGTGGCACTGCTTCTGCTGCTGTTGTGCTGAAGAAGAGAAGTAGTGGCGGCCGTCGTCGTTCCCTTCTAGTCTCTTGTGAAGTTTGTCAGTCTCAGGAATCTTGCATACTCGAGCCGCGATGTGCAGCTGCAGCTTCTGAAGCAGGCGGGATTCGTTGTCCTGAGGTGAGGCGACACGGTTTCCGCTTCTTCTGGGCGCCCGGAAACTCTCTCTCAGACCCTCGAGCGGAAACTTGCACCTTTTGTGCGTGATAGGCTTGTCCATTCAACCTACTCGCATCAGCCCCAAAACACAGAACTCACCAAACGAAGCCTTAGACGTAGACACCAACCGCTTAGGCTTATCCTGCATCCACCACGCGAGGTGCTGGAAAGTGTGCGTCGAGGCGAGGCCGAGGAAGCCGAGGAAGACTGCCCATCGGCAATTTAGGTCTAGAGTTTAGAGTTTAGGGGTTTGGGTTTAGAGTCTAGGGTTTAGAGTTTAGGGTTTAGCGTCTACAGTTTAGGGTATAGCGTTTAGGTCTAGTTGAAGGATGCAGTGCTGCGCCGCAGAACGTTTTAAGAACGGCTTGGGCCTGACTTTCGTCTTTGTCAGAAGCCAAAATACGTCGACATCAGTATGCAATAGATTTGCAAAGCATTTACCAGCAAGTGACATGTCCATGTATGCATCTACGGAAGGTAAGTACCCTGAACTCAACCTTACACCCTTGATTTCGTTCACCAACACTTCTGTTGAGAACTCTGATTTGCTCAAGATTCCATCCAGAGTTTGGGGTTTGTTGTACGGCTTCTGGCCATCAGCGCTTAAGGTTTACGGTTCAGTCAGGGAGCTCACTGCAGGGATCCAAATTCCTGTTGTTAAGGCCCCCTAGAAAGCCTTGAAGCTAAATTCCTTGTAGCAGATGTCAGATTGTTTGACAATCGTTCCCCCCAACCAAGGAGTTAGCGTACAGCAACATCGCAAAAAAAAATCAATGACATCGTTATCCCATATTCCATCTTTCTAGTTTTCGCTACCAACCCGAAAGGCTATACGGTCAGCCCTAAACCCGGAACCATGACACCCCCAAACTGGCTGACTTACTGATGTCGTGTCATTCTGAAGCCCTACACCTTCCCTAAATCCAACAACCTGAAGAATCCCCTATATAGACATATGCATATACTAGGACTATGTCTGTGTGTCCTCTATCTATCTATCTATATATATATATATGTATAATATGTAAATCATACGGACATACATACATACCTATACATATAAATCCATATATATATATATATATATATATACATACATATACACACATATGTAGATATGTACAATATTTCATAATCTAGCTATCCACCTATTTATCTACCCATCTGCCCGCCCGCCGGCCCGCCCGCCCACCCACCCACCTTCTACTTATGTATCTCTTCATCTATCTGTCTAAACATAGCTTGTATTTTCAGATGTTTCTATATATACACACTGTGTTACCTATATCTATCACTATCTGTGTCGCCGTATCTAGATCAGTCCAAATCTATATATCAATGTCTTCATCTCTCTCTCTCTCTCTCTCTCTCTCTCTCTCTCTCTCTCTCTCTGTAGTCTTATATATATATATATATATATACATATATATATATATAGCCGAGGCAGCTTGCAAGAGGCCCCTGCACCCGCCAGCCTCGTGACGGAAGTCCATGTGGATTGGGGCATGATTTCATTCAGCGTATAGTCTCCGTTGTAGTTCCTCTCGTCGGTCAGCCAGCTTTACGGTCAGGACTCACTTGTAGGACCCTATAGCAAAAAAACATGCAACCAACAAAGTAATTACAGTGTGGGGACTCTAGGCAAGCTTGTTCTTGTTGGGTTTGGTGTGTAGTAGCTTAGACTCGGAGTGTTGAGGAGCATGTCCTTGGGCATATCAAGTTCAGGGAGCATTGGGGAAAGCTAAACGGGTTTAGGTCACGGCTTAGGGTTTATGCTTTAGGGGTGTAGGGTGCAGCGGGGGGCCTCGAAGCCCCGCGACCCTGATTTCTTCGCCATGCACAAGACCTATCGGGCGGAAAGATGCTGATGAAGTCTCGAGCGCCCACGATGCAAAGCCAGTCCAAGCTTGCAGAGTTTCCGAACCTGTCCCATGACGCTACATCATAAAGCTTCGTAAGACCTGCACCCTGCACCCTGAACCCGTAGAGAAACCCGCTGGGACTTTCAGAAACCTCTACGTGATTTCAAGGCCGCAACAGCGCCGCGCCGCCGGCACCGCCCACCCGGGACGGAGAAGAAAGGGCCCCCGAGCGCAGCCAAACGTCCTCCGAGCAGAAGGCGGATTCGAGTGGGATTCCCAAATGGGTGGTTGTCAAAATTAGGGTCCCTTTTTGGGTCCCTAATACAATACGGCACCTATTAGTTAGGGTACTCAAACAGGGGCCATAAACAACTACCCAAATGAAGGTAATCCAGGGGCCTTTAGGATTAGAATAGGGTTTTGGGTACATTATCATATTGTTAAAATAAGGAACCCTGAGGGATGATAGAGGTCATTATTTAGGCTTCTCTATTAGGTTTTAGGGTACGAGGGTTGTGCAGGGGTCTTAAGTAGCTCTGTAGGGTTTGATGAGACATGTTCCAGTGTTTCGGAGATCACACAGTTAGGACGCAGAGTTTCAAGTGGGACTGGATCATTGCTAACCCCTATATAGTCCCTACACTGTTGCAGCATACCCCCAAGACCCATTTCTAATTTTACAGCTCTCGGGTCCAGGGGTCAGGGCCTGCCCTTGGCTTCGAGTTGAATGGCTGTTAGGACCGTCCCAGTGCACAGAGGGTTTTCAAGTAGCTCCAGGCCTTTCTGTACTGAACCTCTCTACAGTAGAAGCCCAAAAGTTGGAAACCCATAGCTGCAATCCTTAAGAGTAATGTATAGGGAATCCCAGCACTATTTGTCCTTAATCCGGTTTCCAACTTTCTGTGGTCTACTATAGCCTGAAAACTGTTACTGTACTTCCTTCAACCTGAAACCTTGAACCCCAGCTTTGCCACCCAAGCCTTGAGTCATTACGGTTGATGATATAAATCCTGCATTACCTTCAGGACCCAAAAATCTGGGAATCATGGCATATTCCTTACTTTGAGTAATGCAGGATTTATATCATCAACCTTTACCACCACCAAAGGCTTCAGCTTCGACAACCCCTACACCCTATTTAAGGGGTCATGGGACTTAGTAACTCGGGATTTGTTTATCTGGTAGCTATACTTATAAGTACTTATAACCCCAGTCATGGTACTTATAACCTTACTTACTGAGTCCCATGATCCGACAAGTATACCCCCAAACCTTATTCGCAGGTCTCGCTGGCAAGCCTGAGCCTCCTCTTTGGCACTTCAGCAGTTTCGGTGTTTGAGGTTAAGGGAGTCAGGGTTGAGGGTTAAGGGGATTAGGGCATAGCGGCTTAGCCAGAAAGAGAGAGAGAGAGAGAGAGAGAGAGTGAGTGACTGAGTGAGTGAGTGAGTGAGTGAGCGAGTGAGAGTTTGAGAGTTTAGAACGTTGGGATGTCAGCGTTTCAGAGTTGTGCGGTCTCAGAGGTTTTGGATCATTTGCCACCGCCTTCCTGGCACATGGAACCCGAATGCTCTCCGACCCATGCAGGGATCGGATTGAGGCTTTGAGGGATTCGTTTTAACATCTGAGGAATAGGACCCTGCAGGTGCTGTTAAACTGGGATGTAAGCTGTACTACTTTGGAGTTCCTTGTTATAATTATAGTATAATGGGCCCCAAAACCCTTTTCTATTTTTATTAAGGCTCCTACATTACGGTTCCTTATTATGATTATAGTATAATGGGCCCCAAACCCCTTTTCTATTTATTAAGGCTCCCACTTTAGGGTGCCAGGCTTCAGTGCGTGGGATCAGCCCAGGTGGCGGTCTAGACGGATCCTACAGCGTGGCATCGTCTGCAAGGAAGAAGGTAAAGCTGTCGCAGTGAGATGAGAGGAGATTTCTCAGAGAGCCCAATACCCCTTAATTAAGGAGTATACCTTAAATTATTAAGGAATATACCTTAAATTATTGGGGAATCGAGAATATGATTTAAGCTATATTCCTTAATTAAGGGGTATTGGGCTCTCTGGGTTCGCTTCTTGGGAGACTCCCGGCACTTGGAGATATGCTTGGCTTTACAGCTGTTTAGGCCTCAGAAACCGACGGCTTCTGGGCTGCAGGGACCCTAAACCCTAAGCTCCTGTCCGAAAGGTTATATATATGCTACATGTGCTTGATGCAGTTAACCCTGGAGATCAAATTGGCCCAAGAGCCTTATATAGTATATTATGGTATGGTGTTCGGGTCCAAAAGACTCAATACATGAGTCCTTAGAGCCCTAGGTTAAATCAGATGCAGTTGTGGTTCAGTATCGGATCTTAGTCCAGCTTAGCAGGGTTTTCCAAGCAGCAAGCGCGTGAAGGGCTCGAGTCGAAATAAGGGTAATGGCCCCCTCTCATCAAAGACTCCTTCCAGGTTTAAAGTCGCAGCATAGTCGCACTGGAATGGAACTATAGTATGGTTTCGTCAAGAAGGCGGTTCTGTTTGCTGACGAGTCAGATCGGCAAGCCGCTTGCTGAAGGGACTCCCATGCTATCACTTTTTTGATGTTTGTTGGCACTGCTAGTATGCCAATGAAGCAGCTGGGGACTTATTGCGGCGCTCTAAGACTTTCTAGCGATTCTAGGGTTCTTGTCGTTACTTGGGGGGTCGGGGGACTTAGTAAGTAGTTAGTAGACTTGTAAGTACCCTAAAAGGGACTGTAATTGCGGCTATGGTACTTACAAGTCCCTAAAATAACCAGTTACTAAGTCCACCGACCCTCCAAGTACCCCGCCCGAACCATCATTTCAAGAACAGAACACGGCCTCTAGTTCAGTTGAGTTGATGAGGGTTGGGGGTGACGGTCTTTGCGTGCGAGAGTGCGGGGCTGAGCCCCCTTCTGAGTGCTAGAATGTGCAGGTAGAGTTGCTCAGTCTCACAGGCCACCGCAGCATCTGCGTGTTCATGGCGAGCTCAAAAAGATGCGTTGGGCAAGCTTCAAAGCCGGGTGCTTCCACCTCAACTCCAAGTAGCTTGTGGTCCGGGTTCTAAGCTCCTGGACATCCAAAGCACCATGAAACTCCACTCATGAGCCTGGGTGGAAATGTATAAAATACTACGTGAAAGAGTATCTTAGTGATGCCTTTGCTGTCCCCTTCGTTCTCTTGGATGCGGAGTCGGCTCAGGCACAACTACCTTGTCACTGGCACCCTGAACCCAAACCCTAAACCCTAAACCCTAAACCAACCTTAACCTAAACCCTCAACCCCAAACTGTAAGCTGCTTTGCACCTGTGGGGGCAGGCCGTAGAGTTGACAAGATCGTTTTGGGCGCATGTTGGGAGACAGGTACTTGGGCCTAATTGGTTTAGGGGGTAGGGTTTAGTTTAGGGCTTGTTTCGTTCAAAAAGGGTTTCCCTATTATAGTTAGAGTATAATATGCCCCAAAGCCCTATTCTAACTGGGTTGTCCTTGGGATCTTTTTCAGTTTCCCCTACTATTTTGTAGAGAACCATAATCGCAAATAATTTTCAAAGGGCTTAAAGATCAACTTAGCCAATTTTTAAGGCCGCTAGATTAGTTGGGCGAGTAGTGGATGCTGGAGCTCTGCCGTGTGTTGAGGGTTTTGAAGCTTCAGCAGATCACACACAGGGATGGCTTCAGGAAATATTCAAGCACCACGCCCCAAATCCAAGTACTTAAACCCATCAACAGTAAGTAGAATGATGGCCCAAGGCTTATAAAAGGCAATATTTCTGCATACTTTTGGGGTCCAGGTAAGGCCGAACCATGAAGCCCTGAGCTTCCGGCCTAAACCCGAAACACCCGCGGGAAACCGTGCCCAATGTGGTCGTATTTCGCAAGCAACCAACCCAAAGCAGGGTCCGAGTAGCCCTTATTATACCTAGTAGTAGAGTAGGTAACCTTAAACCGGTTTTTGGGTAGTATAGCCCCTATACAATACCTATATAACCAAAAAGGTATAGGGCTTTGGGACTTTTTTGGGTACCAAAAACCATACATAAGGACCACTTGGACCCTTACTTGGGGGGTCGGGGGACTTAGTAAGTAGTTAGTAAGTAGACTTATAAGTACCTTAAAAGGGGCCCTGATTGGGGTTATGGTACTTATAAGTCCTTAAAATAACCACTTACTAAGTCCCCCGACCCTCCAAGTAGGGCAAAAGGAAGCAAAACGCCCAGTCCGGGGGGTCGGTGATGTTTGTGGTCATTTCCATCCAGAACCTGGAGGGTCGCCTCCGGCTGGGTGTATTTCAAGGCACCCCAAGTGCCCACAGTTGCCAAATCTTCAAGAGGGTTCTGGTTGGGTTGCCAGGGTCCAGGCTGTTTTGGGTCTAGGGCCTAGGGTTGAAAAACTCCGGATTGGATCGTTCTCGGAACCTGGTTCCCCACAAACTTGAACCCCTTAATATTACCCTTCCCTAAACCTTAAACTTAAACCCCCTAAGCCCTAAACCCTAAAACCCTACACCCTAAACCCCCTAAGCCCTAACCACTAAACCCTAAACCCCCAAACCCTAAACCCTAAACCCGGAGGAGTTTGAGAAGATTGCGGCAGTCGCCGCGAAGACGGCCAACGACGAGCCTTACTCTCGGCAATGTTTGCCTCCGTTAATGAATAAGGAATATAGCTTAAATAATCGGGGCCTTAGTTTTATGATTTAAGGTATATTCTTTTACTAAGGGGTATTGGGATCTCGGGTTTTTCCGAGAATGAGGGGTACCTTTAAAGGGATCCATGAGGGCTTCTTAACGGGGATCTGTAAGGGTTCCTATAAAGGGTTTAGGGTTGAGGGGTTTTCCGAAAATTAGGGTTACCTTATTTTGTGGTCCTTATATTAAGGAACCTACTTTTTAGGGTGCAATATCGGGGTCCCCGATTTTCGGAAACTCTCATCTTAGGGTTTAGAGGCCACAAGAGTACCTGAAATCAGTCGAAGGGTTTAGGAGTTAACAGCCGAAGCCCCGAAACCCAGGGCTCTTTTGGCCGTAAAGCCCTGCACGCTTTAATTTCGGTCGGGGGTTTGGGCAAGAGAGCCACTAGCTTACGGATTTTGGCAGTGAGACTAAATCCCGGAGGCTACTTCTGTTTCACATACTCTACAAGGCTGTTGGGTTAGGCACGTGGGGCCAGGCAACTATGTTAACACTAAGGTAGGTCTGCAGGAATGCCAACTTTCTTTGCATCTCAAGGGAGCTTAGCGTGGGAGTTTCCGAAAATAGGGGACCCTAACGTTCAAAAAAGGACCCTAACATAGTACGCTAAAAGGTAGGATCCTGACTATAAGGGCCCCAAAATAAGGTACCCCTAACTTTTCTGAACCTCCCATATAACCATGAAGCCAAGGCGGCCCAAGCCTTGATATCCCGAACCCTAAAGTCTCGCACCGCCTGAAACATGCCGGCGAACCCCAACACTCGGAAGCGAGAGTCATGAAAATTCTAAATCGAAACAATGATAGGCAATGACAGGACCGATAGAACGATCAGTTCTATTTTGAAAGAAACACTGTTATCAAGTTTAATCATTTGAGTACTTGAAAATACTTCATCGCTGATCTTTATGGCTCTGTGTTCCCATCATGCCGGCAGACCGCTGAAACCGTAAGACCACTACGGTGAACATGTGCTTTTGGGGATGATGGGTTGGCGATGAAACGGTGGTGTTGGTGATGATCAGCAGAAGTATATGTTGAATGGGTGATGGTGCTGATATTTTTTGGAAAATTTCCGCGGTGATGGTGATGATGGCGCTGATGCTGCTTTTGCTGGTAATGCTGATGATGATGATGACGATCCTGATGGTGACCGTGATGCTGACCGTGATGATGCTGCTCGGCATCCGCAGAAAACGTCACCCCTTGTCGCTCGCATGCATGCTCAGCCCTACGCGACTTGCGATGGCTTACTCGACGATGGTGATTACTACTAAAATTCGAGCATAAGTAGAACTTTAGCCATGCTCAGTCTCCGAAGGCCCCCCCGAAGCAAAACCCAGTCTTGAGCTGTGCATGTGGAAAGGTTCTCCACCAAAGCAATCTTTGGGACCAGTGAAGGCATCAAGCGCCGGAAGGCTTGTGAGCCTAGCTGCAGGGATTTAGGGCTTCAGGCTCAGGGGGGTGTTGCGGTTTTGCTCGCTTGAGGTGGGGATGGATTGGCAGGACTTGTCAGAAAATTTTCGAAACGGGCCTGTGGATGACTGCAAAATCAATGACCGTGAGAGCTTTGCCGTAAAATGGGCGCCCCCACAAACTGGCAGTAGCATCGCCAGCAGCAGCGACTGCAGCGTAACAGTAGGAAAAAATAGCAATAGCAGGAACCATGTGAAGCACTGCTGGCTATAGTTGTGGCAATGGTGCAACAACAGTAACTAGTACTAGTCGGGAAATTCGACCCCGGAAAGACAAAGACTTGACGTGTTTAGGGTCCCAAAACCCATAGGCGGGAAACGAATCAGACGGCAAATGTTGTCATTGCTAGCGGTCCCGGAACCAGTCAGCTCAAAACCTTGGGCCAGATACCTGCGCCGAAAAATAGGGGGCCTTCATAATTACCTACTTCACCATTGTGGGGGTTCCTTGTTATAATTATAGTATAATGGGCCTCAAAACCCTATTCTAAATGTTAAGGCCCTATATTATCTTCGTCAGGACTGAGAGACCACCTTTCCTGAATCTGGAATTCTTGAACAGGATCGACTGCTGCAAGAAGTTGAAGAGGAAATCTCGCGTGCACGCGATGAGAACGCCAGCTCCTCAGAGCTCTGCCCCTCAAACCGAAACCCTAAACCGAGACTCTGCTGAGCTTCCAAAGCCCCAAAGCTGAGCTTGTCCGTTTATTATGCTTGAAACCTCGCGCGAGGTGGTCGTGATGACTTGAGCGCCTCCGGGTAACATGCGTGTGTGTGTGTATATATACACATGTATATACACATGTCTATCTATATACAGATATACATATGTATGTATGTATGTATGTATGTATGTATGTATGTAAGATTATGTAAGTATGTCATGTCATGTCATGTCATGTCATGTCATGTCATGTCATGTCATGTCATGTATGCATGTATGTATGTATGCATGTATGCATGCGCGCATGTAGGCATGCTATGTTGTTTTAAGTTAAGTTGTGCTATGCTATGCTATGCTATGGTGATGGCTGCTTTAACTCAGGTGTATGTATGTAGGTATGTATGTATGTAGGTATGCATGTATGTATGTCTGCCAAATCAGTATGCATGCATGCATGCATGTATGAATACGCAATGTGTAACATTACATAGGGTATGTGTGATTGTATGTGTATATATATATATATATATATATATGTAGGTTATCATATATAGCATCTCCCTGGCGACGCCTGTTGTTATATTGAAGAAAGTTTCTGGTTGATGGCTAAGGAATGTTTCGAAGCAGCACAGCACCCCCATTTGTCTCGTCCGACATGCGTTGGCAGCCTGGGCCTACTGTGTCTAGAAGGATCACAGGATAGCCAAACCCTAGACCCCTATGCCCGATAGATCCCAGATGCGAAAACTTGAGCCGTACCAAACTCTTCCCTGAAGCTTTACCTAGACCCCAAAAAGTAGGTAAAATAATGGCCCAAGACCTATAGAAGGCTATTACTCTACATACTTTTCGGGTCCCACACCAACCTCACCCAGGAGCGGAAGCTAGAGGCGTCTCTGCCCTGGTCTCAGCTGCGTGGCTCCTCAACCCCAACGTCTCAACCCTGGGCTTTGCCCAGACTTTATCATATGGTGCCCTTAACCCTTGCCCTTATCGTACTACTTGAGCCCTTACAGGAACCGGTTAAAGAGCTCTTAAGGAACCCTTACGGCGTTACGGTAGCCCTTAGGAGCCTTTAAACGACCCCGATCCCTAGCAAACCCTAAACCCTAAAGCTGAAAGTGTCCAAACCCCGAACATTAAACCCCTAAGTTGCGCCCGAAAAAGCACATTAAGCAAAAATTAGGATAGGGACATCCCATATAAACGCCCTTATAATGAAGCCCAATAAGGTAGGAATATGCTTTTGCTTATGTGCTTTGGGGGTCCCTGCGCCTTCGGCCCTCATTCAACCCTTTAGGGCCTAGAACTCTATTATAGATCTTTTCTGGAACCCTTTAAGGAGTCCTTCAAAGGAACCCTATAATTATCAAGGCCCCTATGTTTCACTTCGGCCCTTACCTAAACCCTAAACCCTAGAACCTTGAGTGCACTCTTTGAGTTCTGCCATCCCCTCAAAAAAACCCTAGAACCTAAACCCTAAAACCTAAACCCTAAACCCTCAGCCCTTACCCCAGGACCGGGCTCACGAACTTTTCTCTCCTGGGCCTCACGGCCTTCGTCATCGACCGTTGCCGCCTCGGCGCCTTTCACAGACGACGCCTCCTTTTCAGGGGGTTTGGGGCAGAAGGTTGAGGGTTTTCCGGACCCAGGGGTTTGAGGCAGAAGGTTGAGGGTATTTTGTCGGTGTAAGGTTTAGAGATCGAAGGTTTGAGCTTTAAGGTTTAGGGTTGAGGGCTTTTTCGGTCTAAGGTTTAGGGATCAAAGGCTTGAGCTTTAAGGTTTCGGGTTGAAGGTTTGGGCTCCGGGCTAAGGTTTAAGGTTCAGGGTTTCGGACTTCGGATTGAAGGTTAGGGTTATATATAGTGTTTAAGGTTTATAAGAGTAGGCTTCATGGTGTATACGTGTTTAGGGTTAGGGGTGTATATATGGTATTTAAGGTTTATAGGTTTGTGGTGTTTCGGTATGTGTTTAAGGTTTACGGGTTTAGGGTTTTGGTTCTGGGGGTTAGAGTTGGGAGAAGCAAGACCTGCACTGTTGATAGTGCAGAATCAAAAATTTGGCTAAAACTGGACGCATGTAGGAACCTGATTAAGAAACCTTGTGCCTTTATTAGGGTCCCTTATATGAATCCTACTATTGTGCATTAGATTAGGGTTCCTTATATGAATCCTACGATTCTCGTGTTATAGGCCCAGGGTTTCTGAATCAGGTTCCTACATTATTATAGTACCCGATATATAGCTCCCTTATAGTTATAGTAACCCTTTTTGATCCCTTGAAAGGAACCCGAATAAAGGCCCTTAATCAGGTTCCTACATTAGTCCATCTTCCGGCCTTGTCGCCCCTTTGGAGGATCCAAAAAGTCGATCCCCTTAATGGAAGTTCCTTTAGGGGTTCATTTAAGGGCCCCTTTGGGGGGTCTATAGGGTTTTAGGGTTTAGGGTAGATCCCTTAATGCAGGGTTCCTATAAAGTGTAGTACAGGGCCCCAAATTAGGGGATCTACTTTCTTGATCCTCCCGGGGGTTTGGGATCCTGTGTACTCTACCTCCTGCCCCAACCCGTAAGGATCTTGCTGTGAGAATTCTGTGATGCAGACCGCATATTCCACGGCAAGTTGTTCAACGCATGATGCCGAACGGTAGGTAATTCAGGGCTCAGGTGCGAAAGCCACAAAATAAAGGTCATTAAGGGCTCAGCTTACGTAGCCTCTTCAGCGGCCCACTCTCACGCTTTTGAAGTACGCCAAAGGTTTCAGCGACGTCACATGCGACTGGTGGTCGGGCTTCTGCAGCAAGCTCAGGGCAGACATCACCCTCACCGGGGGTTAGGGTTTCGATTTCGCAGTTTCAGACATCAGGGTCTGAATAATTACCCATCCTATTCTGGGGCTCCTTATTATAATTATAGTATAATGGGCCCCGAAACCCTATCCATATGATCAAGGCCCCGATATTCGGGTTTGGACTCGGACTGCGCAGTTTGGGGCTCAGACGGCTGAAGGTTTGTAGGCTTTAGGGTGCATGGTTTAGGGTTTATAAGGGTTAAGGGTTTCCGAGCGGGGGGTTCCGAGCCTAAGGTTTTGGGTCCAAGTTGTGCGTGGTTTAGAGGTGTTTGGAAATCCTTGAATCATTGAACACATGACGAGCTGCACGGTTTAAGGTTGTATGGGTCCCAGCATTGCAAGGTCTATTGGGAGTCATATCTCCTAGGACATACTGGCAAGTCTTCCCGAAACATGGTTTCGGTGTGGGGAAGTATGTTGGGCCCTCCCTCCAGTCCCGATGCGTGAATTCAACATCATGGTTTCAGTAAGGGGCGCAGCTTAAGAGTCTTGAGTTCAGGGGCTGTGGCTTGAGGCCGGGGGTCAGAAACACTTGCTATTTTCTGTAGGCCGCCGGGGGGCTGTGCTCCGGCGATCCGTACTCCGTTTGTCTTGAGCCAGGTCTGCATTGTCTTGGCCTCTCTAACCTAGAGTCCTGAACCGCATGTGTTGCCCGAACCCTAGCGCGCAGGTCCCAAATTGCTAGCGGTTTGTTTCAACCAAGGCCGCGAGGTCTCCACCGACTTGAGCTATGTATACGTTGCCTCCTCAGCTCAATGAGATTCAGTCGTCGAGTGGAAGGGTTTGGGTTCTACAGGGTTTCGGAGTTTCGGGCTGTAGCAAAGGGGTTTAGGGGCTTAAGGTGCCAGCAAGGCTGCTCGGGTACAGGAACCCGAACTAGCCGGTGGAAGGTCGAGGGTGCAGGGGGACGCGGCAGGAGTCAGACATAGCATGACTTTTGCAAATATAACATGTTTGGTTAAAACCCTAAACCCTCTACCCTAAACCTTAAACCCTATATACCCTAAACCCTAAACCCTATTGTGCTTGAGCCGTGCAGAAATCGGGATCCTTCACTGCAGCCCATGTCAAACGACGTCGAAGCTGCATCGCAGTAGCTCAGGGTTTAGGGTTTATACAGGTAGGATTCACACAAGCCTGTGCAAAAAGGGTTTAGGGTTTAGGGAGTACGGAGCCCTAGAAGCGCTCATGTGGATTTCTGAGTACGGCACAGTCTCGACAGGCTAAAGCCCACCATACTATTGCTTCACTATCTAGCATCCCAAAAGCCTGAAACAGTTCCAATCTCGCAGCCTGAACAGTTTGGAGCACCAGTTGCTGACGATGCCAGAAAGTGCATGCTTCAGTTCACAACTGTACCCAGCTACGAAGCACAAGACAACGAAAGCCCGTCAAGCCATGTAAATGCAGGCCCTTTTCCCAGCATCCACTAATCTTTGAACCCCTCCATGAAGTAGGCCTTTGTTTTTTTTGATTTCCCACTCGC
The DNA here is from genome assembly GCA_905221615.1 of Symbiodinium sp. CCMP2592. Classification (NCBI taxonomy): domain Eukaryota; class Dinophyceae; order Suessiales; family Symbiodiniaceae; genus Symbiodinium; species Symbiodinium sp. CCMP2592. The sequence goes on from CAJNDT010005969.1 coordinate 1,518,716, forward strand.
TTCCATTCTGAGATCGCCTCCTTGGCATGGGCTCGGCACCCAGCACCCAGGGTTGCAAGCCAAGCTAAGCTCTGAAGGAACCTTCAAAGGACCCTAAACCCTAAACCCTTGCAGGACCTTATCCCTGACCCGAAAACCCGAAAATCTGGTAAGCCTAGAGCCGCCCCGCGCGGTTCGGATCCCCAGTCTATGCCTTATCAAGGGAGAGGCTCTGTAGCTAATCAATTGTCTACATCATCGTGGTCTACATTGGCATAGATCGCCTTGTGATCTTGATTCCCACTTGGCCCAACGTGATAAGAGAGTTGCACAACACTCGGGACCAAGGTAATTATACCGAACATGGTCGTGGGGATCTGGTACACCCACAAGCTTTCGGTTCAGGGCTTGCTGTCCTTTGATGAAAGCCGAGAAGCCTCAGCCGTGAATGGCTTAAACATCAACACCGGAGTGGCTGATCATGTAATGGTCTGGCTTCTACAGGCATAACTCTAAACCCTGAAGCCTAACTGTGGCGGCAACACCAGCCATTGCGGTGTCGTACCCGGCGGAGATCCCTCGCACCGTCTGGCAGAGGACCGTGTCACAAAAGTGTGCGACACATCGGTGATGAAGGTCAGTAAGGGTTTCGGGGTTTAGGCACTAGGGTCTCGGGTTTAGTGAGTAAGTAGTAAGTAAGCAGGGCTGAGAGACTCTCTAGCATCCGGAGCAGAGAGATGTTCCTTGACAAAGTTAGAAAGGGCGACATGTTCTTAGCCGAGACTTTACAGAGCTTCTCCTATATGCTTTGGGCATGTCGAAAGCGACAGGAGGCCGCGGGGTTGGGTCCAAACCGAACGCCCTCCAGCACTGAAGGTCTAGGCTGCGCAGTATTCTGCAAGCATCATGCCTACCTCAAGTGGACTCGGTTTTAGTTGAGAGCAACTGAATCTCCACGCCCTAGTGTCCGATCGAGGGCAATATTGCATCAGCCATGCTTGGGGGGTTCACTGTTTGGTACATGACACTACCTCACATCGAATTCTAAGCATCAAAATCTAATCAGCACACGGCAGGCCTCTGCTCGACTTTGGTTAGACTCGATGCCCCAGACCCTAAACCCAAAGCTGCCTGCTTCTCAGCTTGGCTTCAACCTCTACCAGATCAATGAGCAGCGAGGGCAGCTCCCTTAGGGCGTTGGGGCGTGGGGGGCCTTTAGGACCTGGGTGGGTCTAGGATTCGGGGTTGAGGGTTTACAGGCCCTTAGTGCATCGCAGTCCCTGGTCAGAAAAATGTCCACAGCATGTTAAGATTCAGGTTTAGAGTTGGCGTCTAAGCCGCTAGGGGGGGGCACAAACCGACGCCTTGAAAGTCTCATCGTCTCCTTCCTCTCTTGGGATATTCCAAGAAGAGGAGTGGGTGCTACGTGGGCACAGATGCAACCAGAGCTTGCCGAAGCCAAAGCAAAGAGCACTGCCCCCGCACCCAATCCCGATGAAGCTCAGGCGTACTCAACCCTGAACCCTAAACGGTTCAGAATGACAGGACATGTGACATGGCCCACATGACTCCTGCGTACTATCGGGGCCTCAATGATTACCTATACGATTTTAGGGTTTCCTTATTATTGTTATACGCAGTATATTATACCCCCCAAAAAAACAAAACTTGTTCTAGTCCTTAAGCTGAAGGCCTTTCAACCTAATGAACCCACATATTTTTAAGGCTCCTTATTATGATTGCCTTATATGAGTCCTTAGAATTACTCTAAGGAACCTACATTCCTTTTGGGCTCCTTATTATGAGTTCCTTAGATGAGTCCTTAAAAAGGTAGGTTATTTAGATCGTAAACCCCGAAAGCCTGTCCAGCCTATGCCCGTGTAGAGCCCTTGAACTCTGACAACGCCCTTACATAAAGCTGTCAAACCCTGTAGACGCACCCATCCTTCGACAGAGGCAGCTGGACGCCACAGCCGCGGCTTTGGAACTTGCCAAGTCGGCTGCCGCCTCGGAATTCGCTTTCAGTTTTGGGTGTAGGGTGGATGTGCCAGACCGTTTCAGTTTAGATTAGTTAACGCGCAACTTCATCTATGCTGATTGGGCAGCCCTGTCTATGTCTTTGATGCGCGTGTCTCTTAGCAGTGGGAGATCGATGAAGTCCTGTACTTGGAAGCTCTTGTACTCCTTCCGATCGAACCGAAAGTATTTATGACTCCCCGAACCCTGAAGCGCTTCAAATGAAGTTCTTGAACCCGGCTGATGGAAGCAGTCATAAGGAATCTTAACCGTTTCATGTGCCCATATTGTACGTGCATTTGTGTATGTGTATATATAATGTGTGTGTGTGTGTGTATGACATAGATAGATATAGAGATACACATACATATGTACATTATGTATGGTCCATAAGCTTGTTACAGGAAGCTCTTGAAGGCTCGGTCCTCCGGCCCTCAGGGAACTGGCGTCGGGACAGCGGAACTCGTGAAGGTTTTAGGGTTTAGGGCTTTATAGAAATTAGGATTTAGGGTTTTGGGATTTTAGGGTTTTAGGGGTTAAGTTTAGGGTTTAGAAGTTTAGGGTTTTAGGGCTTAGGGCTTTAGGATACCCGAAGAGCTGGTTCAGGGTCTCAGGGTGTGTGTAGCGCTTGGGTTGATGAATTCTTTATTTGTAGGCGTCACAGCAAAAACCTGTGCATCAAAATAGCCCAAAAGCCTGATATAGTATGGTCTTTTAGCCCAAATGTTTCAGCCAATAAAATCAATACAAAACACAGTACAATGCAGCAGTAAAAACAATAAAAGAGCCGAAGCCTTAATATATGAGTCCTTAGATCCCTAGGGTAAGTAGAGTTATAAGTAGGGTAACTGTACTTATAACCCATATTAGGGGACTTATAACCCCGGAGCCTTAACATATGAGTCCTTAAATCCGCTTCATGTAGCTCTGTCCTCCGTGCTCCGTGCTTGGAGTCGAAGGTTTAGTGTTTGGATGGGGGGATGCGATCTTCTTACATGATCCAGGGGTTTCAGGGCTTAGGGTTCCGGTTCGAGGGGATCTTCGTACATGATCCGGTGGTTTTAGGGCCTAGGGTTCAGGTTCGAGGATTTAGGATGGTTTAGGGGCATTCAGGTTTTTGAGGGCTAGGGCCTCGAGGGCTATGGTTGCTGGTGTTTGGGGTTCGTCACGTGTCGTGGCGATGTCGTGACGAAGATTTCAGCCTTTACGGCCATTGTCTGCAATCTGCGCGCAAAGTGGGCGTCCAGCAGGTCGTCAAGCAGATCAAGAAGATTGTCGGCGGCAAGGAGAAGGCCAAGGCTACTCCTGCATCACGCCTACTGCAAGGTTCAGGGAACTTAGTGAGTAGGGATCTACTTACAACTTACAACGACTTGTGCCTGCACTTCTAAGTCCCCTTAAACCCAAAACCCTAAACCCTAAGCTTACCTGTATACACTTATAGGAGCTTATAAGTATGCTTCTGTGTATCCGACCCATCTTAGGAATGGAACCCTGCCCCCTTGGCCTCTGAGGAGGTCCTGAAAGGATCCTGCTCGGGGAATAAGAAAAGTGGCCTACTGCCTTACCCTAAGGACCCAAAGTAGTTCCTGTTTTGGGGTTCATATTTAGAATCGGTAATCCCTAAAAGGAACTACTTTGGGGCCTGTGGGTAACCTACAAAGCCTACTTTTTGCAGGATCCCTACAAAGCCCATCAATCCTATCAGGAAGCAGGTTATGGTAGTTTAAGGTAGGATAGGTTGCTTCCAGGCTTCCGCTGAAGGCTTCTATGGCAAAGGTGGCTTTCAGGGTTGATTCATACAGGGGCCTTCAGAATATAGGAATACGGATACGTAGAGGAGGGACACGGATTTGATATAACTATGCATTTTCTGAGGCTTATGTGAACGACTTACACACATACTTGTAGCTACAAATACCAGGCGTAAGGCGTGGCCCAAACGCTGCGATCATATTTTCCGTTGTATTCAAGCTGCCAAACCTCGGTTAAGTTTAGCAACACATCTCCTCCTTCAGTGGTGTCTGGACTCTTCTTCTGCTCGCGCTTGCAGTGGGTCCGAGACCTGCAACCTCATGCCTTTCCCGATTTATACTCACCCGAAGCCCTAAGCCCTAAAGTGCTGGCTTTGAAGGTTTCAATTCGGGAGCTTTTTTTGGAGGCGTCATGCGTATGTGAGTCTGGACACAGCAGCCAGGCATAAACGGCGTAAGCCCCGTGCCCCGAAACGGAATGATGAATACTATTCCTGTTTGGGGGGCGGCGTCCTTGATACAGCTGTTGTGGAATACTAGTGTTAAGTTTCTTCGTAGTTTTTGTTAGCATAATATACCCCAAAACCTTACTCTCATCTGGAGGCGGCAACCCAAGTGATCGACGTGGATGCAAAGGAGCCCTGATGGCTGTCGACATCTGGGCCCAGACTTTTTGAAACCCTTCTGGGAGAAGTGCACAAGGTTTAGGGATTAGTGCACCGGGCCGGGGGATCTCAGGCACGGCGGATGAACCCCAATTGATTGTTCACTTTTAGCGGCTTCCGTTGTGCTGTTCACGCTTTGCTACCCCGATCCTGTGCTTATGCCTTGGAGACAGTTTGTTTAGCAAGACTGTTTTCCACCTTCGGTTGAACGTTCATTGACATTTCGAGGTTAATTAGGTTTCACTTTTCGGGTTTCTCGTATCTCATAGTAGGTTTAGATGGCAACGGAAAGCTGAGGGGCGATGCACGCAAAGGGCACGGTCGGGGGAAGCCACCAAGCAGGTCGCCTCAAGACACTGCCCTTCCCCGAGATCGAGTCATATGTTCAATAGCGTTGGCCTTTGGGGGTGACGCCGTTTACGGTTTACATCCACCCACCCAGATGCAGCCAAAACCCTAGATACACTAGCCCTAGATCCTAAAGCCACAGCATTCGCCTGAAATGGTAGGTTTCGCCACCTGTTTCCGAAAACTGACATAGCATGAACTAACAATCTTTCAACTTAATTACCGGTTGGTCGCGAAAGGACTTAACGAAACCCCTCAACTCTGCCAAACAACGTGAGCTTGCTGGTGGCAGTCAAGTTTTGCGCTCGCGCCCCCTGGCAGCCTGGGGCTGCGAGGGGAAGCTTCGCAGTGGGAAACTTCGAGGATCAGGGTACCACAGGGGTTTGGATAAGCAATACCTGGACCCCAAAACTATGTACAATAATAGCCTTTTATAGGTTGTGGGCCATTTTTTGCCTACTTTTGAGCATTTACGTACAACCGACATCCTTCTATTAGCCCCAAGCATAGCAACAGGAGAGCCAGATCACAAGAGCTAACTGTTCCAAGTGTTGAGGCCTCTATGTGGGAAGCTATCATAGTAGTTATCAAAATTGAGGTCCCTGTTTGGGTACCCTAAATAATAGGTGCCGTATTATAATGGGGACCCAAAAGGGGACCCTAATTTTGACAAGCACCCATGTTAATGCTGCTTTGAGAACCCATCATGCATTGTCGCAGAGCTTAGTCGACTCGATCGCAAGGGCTCGTTTCCACCTCATTGCAGCTTCGGATACTATCTCGATAGGGAGTTTCCCTTACTATATGGGTTCCTTTAACGGGCTCTAGAAGGGGTTTAAAGTTTCCGAATATTCGGGGTAGCTTATTTTGCGGTCCTTATAACAAGGATCCTACTATTTAGGGAACTATATCACGGTCCCCTATTTTCGGAAACTTCCATATCAAGCCTCTTTTTGAGGGTTCGGACGTAATGCTTGCGAAGTGTGGGCTCTGTGGACTTTCCGGCGAATCAGTCATCAGTTTCTGTACCAGGGGGGCTTTCAGCATTTTCCGATGGCTGGACTGGGGTGCAATAGTAAACCCTAAACCCTAAGGCCTAAACTTAAGCCCTAAACCCTATGCAAAGAGTACCCTGAGCCTCGAAGTAATCACGTCTAGGCAGCTGTGAAAATGATGGCCCCGCTCGGCATACTGGAAACTTGTATGCCTTTCGCGCGGTTACAGACTACCAAGCGGTTCGGAGTAGGCTAGATCCTAAGTCTTATACTTAGTATGACACCACATCAAGACGGGACTTCGTTTTGACAACTTCCCATCCACATGGTTGTGCCTCGCGGTCCCTCGCAACAAGAGGAGATTCAGAGAGATTTCAGAGATCAACGTTTCAGAGCGTAGGAGTACCAGGGTCTCGAGGTCACATGGTTTTGTGCTTCAGTGGTTTAGGGGAGTTCCAGTCAAGCCTGTGTGAAATTACTTCTTTTCGGCACTGACCTTTGCATGAAAAGCAGGCTGGATGAGCTGAAAGCAACTGCACTCCAGACGTCCGTTGAAATCTGCAAAAGTGAAACCCGAAATCTTGGACTAAAAGATACAAGTTTTAGACTTCCTCAAAACCCCAGACCTTGCTGTTGATGATGTAAATCCCGCATTACCCATAATAAGATATTTATGCCATAATTCCCATAGTTGAGGGTCCTTAAGGTAATGCAGGATTTAGATCATCAACCGTCGTCACCCAGAAGCAGTCAAGCCTGAGGCCCGAGACGTCCCTGAAAACAAAGGGAACTCCTAGGGAACCTCTGTCTCGCCCTGCCGCAGATGCACGACGTTTCAGCATCCCCCGTTTCAGAGGTCCGAACACACCCCGTAAACCGAAAAGCTTAAACCCAAAAGCCCTAAACCCTAAAGCCGTAAAGCCTAAACATTAAAACCCTAAGTCCTAAAGCCCCATACCCTAAACCCAATAACCCTAAACCCTGAACCCCGCTCCTGCAACCCGGCACCTTGACTCCTCAATGTTTGAGCCTCGAGCCTTAAATCCCAAGTCAAGTTATATCTTTAGGGTTTAGGGGCTAGGACAAGTGATGGAAAGGCCTTTGGAGACAAACGTACTCCTGCACATTTACTCAGGGACCACGGGCGATATTTTTTCAAGTAGATTCCTGCTGCATCGGGATTGCGCTGTTCCTGCTGAGCGCGAGGCCACAAAAAGATTTGCTGCTCCACAACCATAATAAACCCTATCTCAGACTACCACCTACTTTTGTATGTTCGAATTATAGGCCCTAATATGGAATTTACAGAGTCGCCCCAACCCCTGACTCCAACAAAGGGACACTACAAAAAAGTAGACTTTGGGTGGATTAAGGTAAAGCCTCTGCCACTTGAGCTCTTCTCCTGGCCTTGGATTGGAAAAAGGCCTATATGGGCGTTTCCGAAAATTAGGGGTACCTTATGGGGTCCTCATAAGGATCCTATTATTCAGGGTACTGTATTAGGGTCCTCTATTTTCGGAAACTCCCATATAGATTCCTGAGGTTTTTGCTGATGTTTCCTTGTTGGAAGTACATCATCAAATGCTGCCACAATCCGCTTCTAGCTATTAAGGCCCCGATTGTAGTTCAACGACCCTCGCTTCCGCAAAGGCTGTTGGAGGCCTCACAAAGATAGCTTCAGAATTCTCCATGGCCCTGAGCTGTACACAATTGGTGCCTGTTCGAAAAAGATGTGTTTTGCTCTTGTGACAGGTGTGGACACCTGCCGACCGGAGCTTCAACAGTTGAAACTCCGAACGCTAAACTACCCTTGACTTGAGTCCCTGCGTGCCCGAAGCCCGAGCTAGCCTTCTATTTCTGAGTTTTCTGCCTGACATCATGTTAAAAAGCTTACCTGTTCTATTTAAGCGCTAAACTCAACCCCAAAAGCCCATTTCAAGTGTGCGGTTTTAGGCTGTGGTTTGGGTGGCCTTGCAAACCTCTCGGGTCACCTGCCGCAACACCAACCCTAAACCCCTAAACCCTATAGCCCTGAATGCCGAAAACCCAATCCCTAAACCATGAACCTGTCTGCAGCCGCTTACTTTGTCAGAGGCCCAGAGCTTTCGCGATTCTGCCTTCTTTCTGAAGCTCCATGGCGGCGCATCTCCATGAGATCTTCACAGAAGAAGAGGCACGTAGCAAGACTTCCCAGCCGCCGCCCTCTAATTGCCTGAAGGTTTATGAACATACACCTTATACCTGTTTACATCTAGCTACCTATCTAGAGATCTATGCAAAAAAGGTAGAGAAAGAGAGGGAGAGCGGCGGGTGGCCCGAGACATTAAGAAACGGCGCTGAAACCGCTTCCCGTCATGGGTTGAATCTTATCGTTGTTGGAAAGAACAGTAAACCGTGCAGCGCTCGCAGATGGGTTCTAGGTGAGGGTTGATGTCAGAGTACCTGGACCCCAAAAGTATGTAGAATAAAGGCTTTTTATAGGATTTGGGTCATTATTTACCTACTTTTGGGGTCTAGGTAGCGGTTTAGGGCTTCGATCGCTGCTTCACTGTCTGCACAGGGGCTTGGCACCTCGGTAGCAAGAAGAACAAGCTACGACTTGCTGAAGTCCCAACTATGCCGCGCACATCTCCGAAATCGAATCTACCCATGGGCTTCAAAGTAGCTCCTTTTTGGAGTTACCCTATAGGATTCTAAATAGCAACCTCCAGGGCCTATGGGTAATCCTACAGAATCCTAACCATCCTCTCTCCCCCGGCTTGCGCTGAGCCGGCATTGAAGGTGGGCGTGACCACAGCTCTGCTCTGGCAATGCGCTGCTCGCCAAGAGCAGTCCTCATCGAATTTGGGGTTGCTTAGGGCCCCAAAAAAGCACATAAGCAACAACCAGCTTCGGGATATCCCATACAAACACCCTTATAATGAAGCCCAATAAGGTAGGGATATCCCCATACAATGCTTATGCTTATGTGCTTTTTGGGCCCTACATTGCGGCAAATTGGAGTCCCCCACAGGGTCCTTGTTCCCAAAGGATCCAAGTATCATTATGGTATATACTTCTAGGGTATTTAGGGGGGTCTGAGTATATACCATAATGATACTTAGACCCGTTGGGATTATGAACCAAATACCTTCGAACCAGTTCTTGTAGAAGATTCATTCCGTCAAGGGGCGTTTTATGTTGCTGGTGAAGAGGACGCTGCGAGGACACACAACCTTGAAGTTTACTAGCTGTGGCCAGCCTGGGGGACAAAGAACGCAATTGAATCTTCGAAAGTAGGAACTGCCCAGGAGCCCCAAAGTAGTTCCTTTTTGGGTAGTATATTAGAGTCCCCAAGCAAAAAAGAGGACCCACCCAAAAAGGAACTACTTTGGGGCCCCTGGGTAGGAACTGGGTAATTGCTCTAAGCCTTCAGCCCTGAGCCAAAGTAGCTGGGGCTAGCTTCATGTTTCTGTTCAGGGCATTGGGGGGGGGGGGGGGGGTTGTCCAAGCTCTCTGCCGGAGTTGCCTTGTGTTTTCGCACATATAAACACATTATGGCTCATGGTTCATGGGCTCATGGGTCAAGGTCGGTAGTAAGGGTTTAAGACAAAAGGGTGAAGGGTTTAGGATGACTCACGGCGACCACACATGTAACAAATGTCGTTGTATGCGAGTATGCAAACAGGAAAATTACGTTAGACATGGCAGATCGGTTTGTTCGAGAACTGGTCTAGAAGTACACTTGACAAAAAGTAAATGGAACCTCAGCACTCAGCCCCTTAATACGGCCGAGGAAGCGTTGGCCATGTTTTTGGACGACCTGGCCCCGCTGAAAACAGAAGCACGGGGCAAGGTGCGCATCGCAGGGCGGTTGAGCGCTTCTCAACCCCTAAGGTCCCGACGGTCCTGGGGGTGGCTGAACGGTTGAACTCAGAACCGGAAGTTGAGTGACATCATGGCGTAAGGGCAAGAGCGGATGCAGTCCAGCTCAGGTGTGCGATGTTGTTCGACACATCGTCACGGGACGGCTTCGTGAGTGGAATGTGCGGCCGGATCCTCCACCGAGACATCCGGAGTTGTGGAAGCTGAGCGTTGAGGCTGGTGGAACCAGCTTGAAGTTCAGAAGTTCATACAGACCGTAAGCAGTAAGATCGCTACAACACGGACCTCCAAATTGAGAAGCCCGACAAAACAAACCATATCAGCCTCCCAGGCCTCGAAGCAGGGACTGTGAATCCCGGATTCCTCACACATGCACCGTTGGTGTTAAGACTGAGTAGCTGCTCGTCAGTGTTGAGCGATTGCCCGCAGAGCTTACGCAGAGCTTAGATAGTTTACGGTCTCTGGAGCCTGTCACGCCGGACGGTCCCAACAGCGCAATGTTCGCAGGCCACGAAGGTGACCAACGGTGCTTTTTTGGCTGCCATGACGTGTTTCAGTACACGTTTTTTTGCTTTTTGACACCCTTAACCCTAAACCCTAAACCCTAAACCCAAACCCTGAAGTTTGAAGCTTAGAACGCCACTACCGCCCTGCTTGTGTAGACCTGGCCCGGGTCCAGTTTAGAGGTCCTCTAAGGTTCCTACAAGATTCTGGAAGGTAGTATGTAGTATACAAATATTCATTAAATAGTGATGTATTCAGATACACAAGTAGATGTATGTATGTGTGTATACATATACATATATACATATATATATATATATGTATGATTGTGTATGAGTATCTGTATAAAAATCAGCACAGTGCTGAGCATTTGTTGCATCGGTTTAGGTTTTCCCTTCATGCAGCAGCCGCCGCTTCAAATCACGGTCTGGACAGAGCATACAAACAGATCCGTTGTGGGATGGGTCGAAAGCTTTTTCCATTCCCCGCCATTGGGCCCTGTGATGTTCTGGTTCGCGGTCTCTTCTTGTCTCAATTTCCTTGTTTGGGTTTCGTGGTATGCAGCTTTCTGGTTCGCCACGTGTCCGTCGCCTTGCACATTCCACATAGCTTGCCTGTCCTCCAGTTCATTGCGGCACCGATCCCTTCGTCGGCCTTCCGTTGGGGCATTCAAGTTCTGCATAGGTCTCCCACATTCTGCGATTGTAGTGTGAAGCCCTGCACCTCTAAACCTTTAGGGTTTAGGGTTTAGGGTTTAGGGTTTAGGGTCATTAACTTCTACCTGGACCCTAAGAACCTACCTTTGTAAGGACCTGTGTCAGCAAGTTTCAATAAGGAGCAGGTTATTTTAGGATCCAGGTAGAAACCCAAGGCCCCCCACATCCAAGACACACATAGAGCCTTACGGTAAGCCCACAAAGCTCCAAACTCGTTGGTTACCTAGAGGCTCCACATATAGTACCATTATGGAATTAGGTCCTCAAAGCCATGATATGGATGGTCTTTCGGGTCTCAATTCCATAATGGTACTATATATGGAGCCTGTGGGTTAGGCCGCATCCCGTAAATCCTGTTGACCACCCCTTTAACTGCTTAGAGGGTACTTCTAACTGAGCGGAGCCCCGGTTGAATTCTCAAACTCAAACCTCAGTCCCGAAGACATAAACCTTAAGCACTAGCACAGGAAAGCGAAAAGAAATATGTTAAACATAAGACTACAACCCCAGCCCAAGCACAACCCACATCAGCACTTACACATTCGCCCTGGCAAACATTAAGAAACGAATACCTAACACTGCAGTTTAGTTCGGAATGTATATATAAACGCATCTTCGTACAGTCCCCATAAACCCACACTAGCTGTAACGGATCTCACGGCCAGATTCTGAATACGAATTCTACAGAAAACCCCTGAACGGAATCCGGAGCCATGTGTGGCCCCTAGAGTAAGCCGCTTCCTGAGGTCTGGTGGGTGCAACTACGACCCGAGGGCAGCACAGCGGAGCAAGTCATCCGACGGAAGGTCTACAGTAAGGTTCAGGGGTAAGCCCTAGACGCGTGGGTTTAGGGTTATTATTATTATTATTATTAGTATTATTAGTATTATTATTATATTATTATTATTGTTATTATTATTATTACGATTATTATTATTATTATTATTATTATTATTATTATTATTATTATTACTATTATTATTATTACTATTATTATTATTATTATTACTATTATGATGATTAGTATTATTATTATTATTATGATTATTATTATTATTATTCTTATTCTTATTCTGATTATTCTTATTCTTATTATTATTATTATGATGATTATTATTATGATTACTATTATTATTATTATGATTATTATTATTATTATTCTTATTCTTATTATTCTTATTATTCTTATTCTTCTTCTTATTATTATTATTATTATTCTTACTATTATTATTATTATATATATATATATATGTACATACATAGTTGTATTCTGTATTTGGATTTGTCTCCTGATGAATTATCCCTCAAAGCCAGACCGTGAGGTCGTGGTGATCTCCCGGCTGTGCAAGGCTGGTGATCTGAAGGACGCACAGGAGGCAGGTGACTTAGGATTCGGGGTCCTCTTACTCCTAATCCCTAAACGGTTTAGGGGTTTAGGGCTTAGTACCAACCATTGATGTACCCAGGACTTGATGTCGTCCCTAGTTTCTTGAGCAAGGTATGGAAGTGCAGTCAGGAGTGCTGACCTTCCGTCCATGTGTTCAGGCGATTGCACAAGTCCTGATGCAAGATGCAAAAAAGGGTTTAGGGCTTAGTACCTTGCGCTCCCTGCTCAAAAAAGGGTTTAGGGCAGACCACCGAACCAGACGTCCGCGTCGACGGGCAGCAGATGCATTTCTCAAAGCCTAAGACCCACCTGAAGCCCACACCCTAAACCTTAGAACCCAAATACGAGTGACCAGAGTCCGAAACTGCAAACGAGGCGGCGGAGACTTTCCTGCGGACATTCTCGGACGATGCCTTGAGCTTGGCCCTGTCCCGGGACGTCGATGGCAAAGTCAAGCCAAGGTCACCCAGCCGCTTTTGATGCTACAAGTAGCTCAGAAACCCTCTGTGGCAAGGTGCTTGGCCCATGAGCCTTGAAAGATTGATTTATGAGTTCGATGCCTTAGAGTCCTGGGTTGAATGCCTGAGGATAGTGTCGCAGGCGAAAGCACCCCACACCTAAGAGTTAATGCAAGGCCATGGATGCTTATGATCCGAGTCGAGTTTCAGTTGGGTGCCAAAGTTGGAGGTCTTTGGTGGGTCCAAGGTTCAGGTTTCAGAGTTCAGGGTTTAGGGGCTCAAGCAGTTCGTTTAGGGTTTAGGACTGAGGGTGTAGGGTTGCGAACCCCGAAAAATGCTGTCAAACGTCAAACCTCATGTCATCGTTGGCAGTTCAATGCTGTCGGGAGGGTTTAGGGTTTAGGGTTGTGGATCAGGGTATCAAGCCTGTGGCATAGGGCTTCGTGGAATCTCTCTGCAGCTAAAGCTTCCACGCCAAACCCTACATGTTGATGGTTCCAGCCCTGTAACCTGCAATCCTCAGCCGGGCACGGAGGAGCAATGGTCGTTGTAATTCGAACGTTCAGGGTTTAGGAATTGGTGTCGGGCTTAAGGAACTTGGAACCTAACTTTAATGTCGGCTTACCTCGAAGGGAACGGGCTCGTAAGCCCAGAAGAGCAACGCTTTCCCGAAGATCCCAAGGGGATCCAAGTATCATTATGGTATATACTTATAGGGTATTTTGTGGGGGTCTCAGTATATGCCATAATGATACTTGGACCCTTTGGGGAACCTGAACCATGAAATTTCAGGACTTTCAGCGGGGGCCCTTCACAGAAAGTCCACAATTTGCAGCTAAGGACGGTGACGCTACCAAGATCCTTCCGCCTCCGCCGGAACATAGCCGAGGTCATGGGAAGCAGTGGTAGGCGCCCCATCTCCCTTCAGAAGCGCCACAGGATCACGGATATTCATCTGAAGATGTTGAAGGAGCACAGCCTCCGGAGCCTGCAGCTACCATATGTGCTGGACTCTGATGAGGAGGCGGCCTTGCACAAGGTTATCCACGAGCCTTTGTTCCTCCTGGGCCGCTCTGGCAGTGGGAAGACAAGCGTGCAGACGCACGCGCTGTATTGCTGGCACAAAGCCCCGTTGGCGTGGTTCGAAGATGCGGCTGAAAAGGCGGGCCCCGTGATGCTGGTTACACGTGCTTTGGCTGCATCTGCAGTGACCAGTTTCAGCAAAAGTGCATGGATAGCCGCACACAACTACTTCAGGGAAGCAGTGCAGGCAATGGAATATGTGCTTGCGAAGCCCGCATCATTCCGTGCAGTGTTCTTTTTCACTAGTTGAACTCGTGCAGGTATGCGCAGTAGTAGTCGTCGTCGTTCTTGCAGCGGTGACAGGAAGAAGCAGCAGTAGATGATAACGATTCTGGTGATGATGATCCTCACGGCGATGACGATGATGATGATCATGGCGATGATGGTGTTGATGATGGGTCTGCTGTTGATGATGACGGCGATGCTGATGCTGCAGCGATGATGACGCTGCTGCTGCCCATGATGATGTTGCTGCTGCTCATGACGATAATCATGATGATGATGGCGATGATCACCATTGCACAAGTGATGACAACCAAGATGATCGCGGCAAGCCGCGCTTTCATTCAATGACCTCACCGGAGGCTCTCCGCTGCTGGCATCAGCGATCCAGAGGTGTTTCCAGCAGATGTGTGCAGCCCTTTCAGCCCTTCGAGCGGCCGGTGGTGAAGGCAACGAGCATGTCGACAAACTGGGTGCGAGGCATAAAGCTTAGTAGCTGAGTGGACGCACTTTACAGTTGTTTGGGACAGTATTACCCACTATAAAACTAAAAGTGTACACTTTTGGGGGGGGCTTTTGAACAAAGGGTTGCCTTTGGTGTGGGACCCTCCAGAGCCCTACAGCAACTCACGGAGGCCAGCACTCAGACACCCATTCCTGCTCGCAAGTATCTTTAAGTATCTCCACTTGGAGGGTCGGGGGACTTAGTAACTGGTGATTTTAGGGACTTATAAGTACCATAACCCCAATTAGGGTACCTTTTAGGGTACTTCTAAGTCTACTTACTAACTACTTACTCAGTCCCCCGACCCTCCAAGTAGGTAGCCCCTGTACGGGATTCTGCTTCTTACCCTACCGCACCATCGTTTTCATCAGGATTGTCGCGGAGGAAAAACTACAGCAAAACCCCTTCGTGATCATATACTATGTGCTGGATTCGCAGTGGTGGGAAGGTGGTTCTGGAAACAGGGTGACCTGTTCTAATTCGGGCCCCTGCATTTGCTGCAAACTCCCAACCCCAACTGCCGACAGACAGCACCCACAAAAGTATGGCCAGAGTCCTATGCGGGAGCCTTATCCCTAAAACCCAAAATGCCAGCGAATTTAGAGCCCCGTGCAACTGCAAAATTCTCTAATGTCCTAATCCTCAAAACCTCGATACAAAGTGTGCCGGCGAACCGACAGACCTCGTCTGGCTGGGTTCCGAGTTGCGCGAGCGTAAAACCAGAATGCAGAGCCCAAAGAACCCGAGGCTGTAGCAACACTAACAACGGCAACATGGGCTGGCTCTCACCCCTTGCAACACCCAAGCTTCCTTGGCCGTTTCAGCGGTTCGGGCTACTTCAGTGGCTACTACGAGGTTTGTATAACGGTTCTTGTTTAGGTAGGGCCCAGGCGAGGAAAACCTACATGCCGTGACATCCACCACGATATCCGCACACAGCATAAGATACGGAGTAATCACCCGTAAGAACCCTTATTTTGGAACTCTGATAGGATCCATGAACCTAACATGTAACTTATAGAACTTTCGTAGTGTCCGTTCTCGCATCCGTAGAGCCACGGATTTCGTCGCATGAGTGCTCATCAGGCGCAGTACCGCAGACAGGAGCACAGGAGGTGGAGCTCGGTGTCACAGAGCCTCGGATGTGGGACTTAAAGCTTCGATCTTTCAGTGCAAAGAAGAAGCTGATGAACCCTAAACCCTAAACCCTAAACCCTAAACTAGATGGAGTACCTAGCTGCGCGCCTCCTCGGCCTTGGTTGTTAGTCAGTCTACCTAATGTAGGGGCCTTAATACTTACCTATACTGTTTTGCGGGCTCATTATTAGGTTCATAGCATAATGGGCCCCCAAACCCTATTCTAATTACTATTAAGGCCCGAATATTATGTGCACTTTGTAAGAAGGGGTCCCGTGATCCAGAGGTATGCAGTTGAAGTTTCTCGCAGCTTCAAGCCTAGAGCCCCAAATTCAGAGCGGGAAGTTATGGGAGTTTCCGAAAATTAGGGGTGCCTTAGTTTGGGGTCCTTATTATAAGGATCCTACTATTTTTGGGTGCTATATGAGGGTGCCCTCTTTTCGGAAACTCTCTTATCGTTAGTTCCGTTAGATTCTTCAAGCACTTCTCCACGGACGTATGCGCGGCACACAAGCCCTGGGCAGAATGTTCACGCAATGGTTTCGGCCTTCCAAACATTGTACTTGAAGGATCTTCATAATGAGCAAGTAGACCCTACCAGTAGTAGACTCTTCAAACAGAGCCCTACTCCTAAGCTAAGCCTACTTTGGAAGCCTGCTAAGCATCCAAAGACACCCTAGTAAACTCCTGGTACGCAAGCCTATCAGCCCTTGTGTAATCCCCACAAACGCCCAAACTCACAAGACAAAGCCTCGCTGGGATGAGCAAAGGAAGACACAGATGCATTCGACAAGATGCCACGGTCCTTCCGGAAGGACTCAAGATTTCCAGGGGCATTGAGAGTTGTTCCAAGGTTCGGAGGCTAAGGATTCTGGGATTTGGGCTTCCTGGTTGCGGGTTTCAGGTTTCTAGGGTTCAGGGGTTTCGTATAGGAGGCTTTTGGGTAAAGCCTCTTCGTGTTACGGTTTCATACCCTAAACCCTAAACCCTAAACCCTAAACCCGAAACCCAAAGCTCTTGACCGTGAACCCCGATCCCTGCCATGCTTCCGCTTCCTGTCAAAATACTCAAACCGCAGAGGGGCCTGAAGCAGCGCTGGTGTTCCTTTAACTGGGCTCTTTTTACGGAGTTTCATTCAACTTACCATACTAAGGACCGATAGTATATAATAGGGTCTCTTTATTGTGGTAACTTAAATTGAAACATCATATTGGGGACCTATAGTTAATACTAGGGCTTCTTGATTGTGGTAGCTTAAAGTTAATCCCCAAGCAATAGCCCAGTCAACGTGTCGGCTCCGGCCGTCTCAGGAAGACTGCGATGCGGACGAGCGGGTCCTCATCGCCAGCTGGGGCTCTTTCTTGATGACGGCCGATGCATCCCTTCCTGGACGCCGTGGGGGTCTGCAACAGGGGCCTTAATAAGTACAGATACTACTTTGGGGTGTTCCTTATTAAAAGTATAGTATAATGAATGGGTCCTAGAACCCTGTTCTACTTATTAAGGCCTCTACATTTAGGGTGTGGAGGGTTAGGGTTTACCAGTCCTGGGGAAGTCGGTTGTGAACGAGTCGGTACCGGTTTTCGGGGATACCCAAATCCAAAACACAGTCAGAAAACCGTGGCGCATGGTTAGCTGTGTTTGTTTGCTGCTCAGGCTAGTCGGCCGAAATAAGGGGATCAACACTGCTATGTTTGTGTTGCTAAGTCTATCGAAGCACTGCATTGCTGGCTCTGGCATCCCCTGTTCCTCGACGAAGTTGCTATTGCTGCCCCTCCTTGTTTAAGCTGTCGTTGGTGTTTCTAGTGTTATTTTTGTTGTAGATACCGTTTTGTGTGGCATCAAAGTGGCTTTGCGCTTCGAAAGGAGACCGATTCTTCAACCACGGCGCCGGAGAGGAAGGAAAGGCGTTGGTGGTCCACGTTTGTGGGTACGGTTACTTGAACGTGCTGGTGGTGGCTCAGTCAGCGCCTGCATTTAGCCAAAGTCATGTCCTCCGCTCAAGTTCACAGTTAGTATTGTTGCTGCCTTTGTGCAAGGCTAGCAAGCCTTGACTTCTCCGTTGCTACTGCTACTGCTGCTGGTGGTACAACTACTCCTTTGCTACTACTCTCACTACGACTGCTCCTTGAATGCGTAGTAGTTGTATATAAGGCATCAGAAATTCTTTATTCTCTGCATTTCGGTTACGTTGGTTTGTGCTCACGGCTTGGGATGATGGAGTCATTCGGATGCATTTGCTGGCCGTTTAGAGTTGGCGTTACGTTGTGGTCAAGGCTACAAGGCGACGCAGCCGTAACCACGACCCAGACGAATTCTAATCCTGTATAATAGCACCATTATACGCACACTATTAAATAGTGTGCTGCGCGAATCTCGGCTGTTGCTACTGATGCAACATCCAGAGCACCCCTGCTAAACCATGCTGGTAACAACAGGGGGCAGAAACTTGTTCAGTTTCCTACAGATTGGCTTCTTTAAACCTGTATGTCAGTGCACATGCCGCAGCACAGCATTGCAGCTGTTTGTGGAGGTGGAGAGAGCCCTGCGCAAAGCGAAAGGCACGCTGATGGCACAGGAGCTACCCTAAACCCTATAAACCCTAAACCCTTTAAACCCTATAAACCCTCAATTAAAACCTAAACCCTATACACTCTATAATCCCTATAAGCCCTAAGACCCAAGCATTCGATGGAGTCGCATGGTTGGGTCGCGAGGTAGGAGCCGGTGTAGGCTTCAGATACGGACCTTGCTGTTGAGTTGCAGCTGGAGGATGCAGCAGGCATATGCTACGCATACATACATGACATACATACATATAATGTGTATATGTATAAATACACTATATATACACATAATATGTGTGTGTGTATATATATATATATATATATATATATATATATTGACGTGTTTGTGTATTTCGTGCCAGCTTAATTTACGTGCACTCCGGCGCAGCTAGAAGTTTTAGGATTGTTACTGTTTGAGATTCCTTGTCCCCCTGGCCCCGTGAGCTTACACACCTGATCAGCACCACGCAATCTGAAGCAATTCACCGTTTTGAGACCCAAGCCCTCAATCTGAAACACACGGCAAACTCTGTGGCTCACCCCGGAGAGCCCGTAAAAGTCAAACCCTTAAACCGTAAACTCTCCCAAGAGGACCGCTTCCCCCATTTGCCTGGAGATGGGCGCTACCTCCTCGACGAGGAGATGACGTACGTAGCCTTGCCCAAATCTAGCCAAAGGGTCTAGTGTTTGGGGTTTAAGGTTACTACCAATGCGGAGATTCTCCGAATTAGGGTCATTACTACAAGAGCGGCGCCACATTGTAAATTGTAGAGTTGCTATCGAGCATGCTTGAGAAAGGTGACTCAGCTCAGGGCAGCATCAGCGGACCCGACTTCTGCAAACCATCATTATTGTAGTTGGTGCCATTCGCAGCAAAATCAGTAGGAGCAGGAGCAGGAGCAGGAGTAGGAGTAAAGAGTAGGAGTATGAGTAGTCGTGGTCGTAGAGGTAGTAGTAGTAGTAGTAGTAGTAGTAGTAGCAGTAGTAGTAGTAGTAGTAGTAGCAGGAGTAGTAGTGGTAGTAGTAGTAGTAGCAGTAGTAGTAGAAGTAGTAAGTAGCAGTAGCAGTAGCAGTAGCAGTAGCAGTAGCAGTAGCAGTAGCAGTAGCAGTAGCAGTAGCAGTAGCAGTAGTAGTAGTAGTAGTAGTAGTAGTAGTAGTAGTAGTAGTAGTAGTAGTAGTAGTAGTAGTAGTAGTAGTAGTAGTAGTAGTAAAGTAGTAGAAGTAGAAGTAGAAGTAGAAGTAGAAGTAGTAAGTAGTAGTAGTAGTAGTAGTAGTAGTAGTAGTAGTAGTAGTAGTAGTAGTATAGTAGTAGTAGTAGTAGTAGTAGTAGTAGTAGTAGTAGTAGTAGTAGTAGTAGTAGTAGTAGTAGTAGTAGTAGTAGTAGTAGTAGTAGTAGTAGTAGTAGTAGTAGTAGTAGTAGTAGTAGTAGTAGTAGTAGTAGTAGTAGTAGCACCAGTAGTAGTAGTAGTAGTAGTAGTAGTAGTAGTAGTAGTAGTAGTAGTAGTAGTAGTAGTAGTAGTAGTAGTAGCGCAGCAGTAGTAGCAGCAGTGACAGTAAGGGTAGTGGTAGTGGCAATCGTCGTAGTCGTAGCAGTGGTACTGGCAGTGGCAGGAGCCGTCGTCGTAGTGGTAGTCGTAGTAGTCAGCTGCTCAAGTTCCTACGCTGCAAGCAGTGAGCCATGCACATGCGCCAAGGAGTATTTTGAAAACACCTGCGGCCCCAAGCTCATCGGGCGCTTGGAAAAGAGCGATTCCCTGTACGTGGTCTACAAGGAGAGATGTTGCTTGCGTCAAATCGTAGAAATCATAGAACTCGGTGGCATTTCCCTCAGTCATTCTTAGTCTTCGGGGGAGGAGGCCAGTCTCTATATTTCGAATCGCGAGAACTTCCGGAATGCAGAGGCATGAAAGGCCCAAGAAAAGTCTCAGTGCTTGCTGCCACTATGCCAGGCTGGAAGCTCCGGAAGCTGCTTTGCGAACCAAGTCCTGTGAGCTTCTTTTCCCAGCTCTAGACTTCTCTAAGGGCAGACAGAGAGATTCACTTTCGACCCTACTAAGCTGTTACATCCGGTGCCATGGGAGTGAGAATGTAGGGGGCTAGCAGATTAGCGACTTGCGACGGAGCAGCTTGCTTTGCTCTGCTCAGGTCAAGGGCTTCGAAGTTTTGTCCTCTGGTAACCCTAAGTGGCGCGAGCCCATTCCGCACACGGGGTCTGTCTGCTTCCTGGCATACTTCCAGGGAGGCTATGGTTCTAGGGGTTGGGGGCTATAGAGTTAGCGGTCCGGAATTATAGACTATAGGCCATGTCAGATGCTTGAAATGGCGAAGGCTATGTGCTCTGCCAGTCCGAAACAGTTCTTGGGTTCAGCACTCAGCCCGGAATGCCACACCCCCATCACCTGAGAGGAGATCATGACTGTGATCCGTGGGAGCCTCCACGCCGTGCGTTCTTCGGGCGGGCACCTCACGCGGACGGAATATGTCTCCGGCTACGATTCTTCAGGATCTCTCTGTTCAGTCTCGCATACCGCATGTAGTAGTCGTCCATCCTCGAACGAGGACCTCCCGACCCGTAATTCGTGCCTTACGCCTTCGCTGCAATGCAAAACGTACGTAAAACATCGTAAAACCAAGCATGGTAACACCCCTCCGAAACACTACAAAGCACCAAACCCAAGACCCACAGCTCCAAGCCTGAACCCCTCCAAGAGATGAGCTCCGACACCTGAAGCCTTGAACCCAAAGCCTTAAAAATAAAACTCAAGACCCCAACTCTAGTGGGAAGCAAAAACGGCCCCAAATCTAGTTTGGTAATAATATGAGTGTTTCCCCTGCAGTGCGACCTCGTCAGCTGACGTGGGAAGAGACCCCAAAGCCCGAACCCTGTCCTTGCTGGGGTAGGAGGGAAAACCCTACACCTCAAACCCTACACCCTGTCCCGACTAGGTAGGAGGGAAGCCCATAGACCCTAAAGCTGAGATCGAAAGCCCTAAACCCCGAGCTCAGAAACCGAAGTGAGAGGAGAGCGTTTGGCGGAGCTCCGCGATTCCAGCATCAAAGAGGAGTCTTGCTTCTCCCGGGGTCTCAAGACATGTTATATACAGGGCTTCGTACAGGTCTATGCGGAGGCTTTACAAAGGGGTGTTGTAGCATTTCCTCAAGTGTTTGTGGGGTTGCACTTCGGTCGTGGATGGGTTCTGAAGGTGAAGTCGTAATGATTATCGAAAGAGGTTGCTCAGCTTTCCAATACATCCCAGCTTCATCTTTCTTCTGTTCCTTAGAAAGTGGTACTTAAAATTCCTGGCAGTCGTCAAAAACGCTGAAGAAGAGTGATGTTTTTCCAGGGTTCAGGGTTTTGGCTAGACCCCAGACCAGTGGCAAAAAAAAGGAGGCTTAGGGTTTTGGATGTCGTGAGGAGTCGGTGAGATCCCGAATCTACGATGCCTTCGAGTTGTACGAGAAGTTCAAGGCAGAGACTGAGACCCAGAAACCCCAAGAAGCGTGCGCCGCAGTCGATAGACTAGGGTCTAAGGTTTCGGGGTATGGCATAGTGTTAGAATGGACTATATAAGGATCCCATTAAATGTTTCGAGGCTTCGATTCTACATCCAGCAAAACAAGATGTTGCCCTAAGTGTTGACAGTTGGTGGCGACATAAGCAGCTAACCCATTGCCTCTCCGAAGGATAATTTGTATTGGAGGACCTGCCAGTTCGGCCTTTCCTAGGGTGGTCGAGGCTTTGGGTTGGCTTTGGATTCGGCAATCCGTTTTTGACAACCGAAGGTGTTGAGGGTTTCGGGATTGCAGGTCGTGGTCTAGCTAGATTCCTGGTAGTAGAGAGTAGGGAACCTTTAACCCCAACGCAGCTTATTCCACGTGGCGTTTTAACTTTTTTGGGGGGCGGTCTAGTCCCTATATAATCCTATACAACCCAAAAGGTTAAGCTTGAGTTCCCCATGATACCCGACAAGTAGGGATTTGAGTCCCATCGTAATAAGCAGAAGGGATTGCTTATGTCGTCGTCACTTGTGTTGCTCACCGCAACCAGCCACTAGCCAACTCCGTGCCGGGCCGCAGAGGGGGTGAGGGCCACTTGGATGTAGGACAGTAATGCCAGGGAGGGCCTCCATATTTAGGCCGTACAGAACAACTTGATGAGACTGAGGGCTGTCTTTCACGCTCAGCGTAGACTGCTGTGAAAGTTTCGCCGGCAAGCTGTCAGATTGCATTTCTAATTTATATCAATTGAATGCGACACGAACCACACATCTGTTTCCCGACGTTCCGCCCAAGTCAGCAGCATCTGTGAGGCAACTTGCCCGAAGTACGATCGGGTTGACCCTGTACGAAGCATCACAGCTGCAAAGGCTCTTTTGCGATTTCCAGGCTAATGTGCGATGTCATCGTGCTGTCCCCAGAAGAGTCAGGCTCGTTGACACGAAACGGTTCGTGGATGATGTGCGCATTCCATGTATCACACGTACCTGACCGGTACCCAAAGGCCTGAGAGTAGTTCCTTTTTGGGATTACCTTACCCTAACCATCGCACGCGAACCCCAAAAAGGAACTACTTTGGGGCCTTTCGGTACTTGGGGGATCGGGGGACCTAGTAAGTAGATAGTAAGTAGTACCCTAAAAGGAACCCTAATTGGGGTTATGGTACTTACAAGTCCCTAAAATCACCAGTTACTAAGTCCCCTAGGCCCTAAACCCTTACAGAATCCCTCTAGATCCCTTTAAAGGCGCCCTTAAGGAACCCCTTAGAGTTACTAAGTCCCCCGACCCTCCAAGTAAGGCATCACCCAGAGGGCGAAGAAGTTCCGGCGCCCCGCGAGAGCAGTGGCCCTCCACATGCTGTCGGCGGTGCCTGGTTGTGAACTTCGTAGCTGAGTGGATACACTTTACACTTTTTGGGTGAAATACCAGCCACTTAAAAACTGAAAGTGTGCACTTTTGGGGGCTTATGAAATCAGCAACTAAGTAAAGAAGTTGGGTTCAACTCGTGTCGCCATGTTAAGACACTACGGAGATTCTGAAAATGGAGTTAATAAAGGGGCCTGAATAATTACCAATACTATTTTGAGGATTCCTTATTATAGTTATAGTATAAAGGGCCCCCCCAAACCCTATTCTAATTATTGAGGCCTCTATATTACAGTACAGAGTCGCCAAGGTGTTCGTCGATGAGGTTCAGGATCTACTGCCAGCAGAGATCCTCCTCTTACGACTGTTTCTGGGTTGTCCTTTGGGATCTTTTTAATTTCCCTAGTATTTTTGTAGAGAGCCGTAATAGTAAATACTTTTCAAGGGCCTGAAAAGACAACTCAGGTTTTGCCAGTCCAACACAGCCTGGGTTTTCGCCGGCGACACTGCCCAGACGATCAGCAAAGGGGTGGATTTCCGCTTTGAGAGCATCCGGCGCCTATTTTACGAGGAGTTCTTGGCCGGGAAAGACTGGGAGGAGGACAAGGTACACGTGGAGGTGGAGTCATGCTCATTCTGCAAGAAGCAAATCACAGAAGACGGCGGGGTGAGGATGGAATGCAACTCTCATTTTGTGGCACACAATAAGGTACTTTGCGGCAAGGAGGCCTGCAGAAGGGCTTTGGAGAAGCAGTGCGAAGATGCTTTGAAAGGTGCTTCTGCTGGTGGCCGTAAGAAGGCTGAGTGGGCGCAGGCTCGCAGCCGCCTGAGCTGCCCTCTGCCTGGTTGTGGCATGTACATGAAGGAGACTTCGATTGCGCCGCCTCCAATCAAAGATGAGGGGCCGACTTCGTCTTCATCCGTCGCTATTAGGCAGTCGTTCGGCTCCATCCCCGGCATACATCACCTCACTTTCAACCATCGCAGCACAAGGGGTATACTGGAGCTGGCGGCCTCCATTATCGATCTCCTGGTGCAGCTGTTCCCAGAGAAGATCGACCAGTTGCCGCGTGAGGTCTCCACGGTTGATGTACCCCTCAAACCTGTGTTCATCTGTGGCGTACCGTTTGAGGAGACTTTTTGCAATAAACGAATTGGCTTAAGTCTGAGTCTGAGTTTTGTCTATGATACTGCGAGTTCTTGACAGCGACCCACGAAAGCGGGCTTGCAGGAGACTTTGGACATCATCTTCAGGCAGAACCAGAATCAGCAGCAGCAAGTCCTGGAGTTTGGGGCCCAACAGGCCGCTTGGAACCCTGAAAATATCACAGACAAGACCTCGATATCTCAAGCCTAACCAGAGTCCCCCAAGTCCCGCCTCATAGAGCCCTTGTGGAAGGCCCAAACCTTCTATCATCGACTTTGCAGCTCTTGGCCCAAGATCTTGAACCCCGGACCCCCCCCCGGATTTTGCACCTTTGTATCCCCTTACAGCACCTGTTATTAATATTTCTACAACATGGTAGTATAAAAATACCCCAAACGCAACCTTAATTCTTAAGGCTCCTACCTTCCTGCAGGCTGTCCTTGTCTGGAGCGACGAGGCCAAGCAAGCTGTGAAGGCTCGATTCCCGATGTCGATCGTGATGAGCATCCATGATGCGAAAGGCCTGGCCGCCGAAGTAGTGATCATTATAATCATAACACCAAGAATAGCTGCAATAATACCAAGAATAAGCCAAAAAAATACCATGAATAGCTATAATTATGCCAAGAATAACCACAATCATACCAAGAGTAACGATAATAGTTCCAACAGTAACGAGTAATAAAGACTAAGGTGCTAGGGTTCCGGGGCACTTGGAGGTTTCAATCGGGTCTTCTCAGCAGCAAGCATTTAGTGGGGTTTCGGGTGTAGGATTTAACGTTGTGCGTATGTAGGATTTAGTGTCGTAGGAGGTGTCCCCCATTGAATCTACATGTGAGTTGTGGTGGTTGTTTTGACAGCATTTACCGCATGGTGCTTCTTCCCTCTCGAGACGGAGCATTCTCACGATCATAGACCACTGGCACAGTAGTGTCATTTAGGTTGAGTCTTCTCGTTCTGGGCGATAGTGTACATGTACATGTTGCGACAGGTTGCCAGCTATCGCACCAACAAATCTTCAACTCGCGCAGAGAGATATCCACAGCCCAGAAGATGATTTCCGAAGTTCTAAACCCTCCGACTTAGTCAGCGGGGAGGGTGGGAAAAGACAACCTCCGCCTAGGTCTCGAGTTCCAGGATGTTCTCATGGCTAACCCTTTCAGCGACATGATGGTTGCCAGCGACTAGGTTTGCTTTTTCGTTTGATGGATTCTTGTGGTGTTCAGGCTTTTTGTTTGTCGTGGGTCTAATGTTGAAGGATTTTGAGTAGTTTCTAAGCATCCAAGCAGTACTGTACCACTTTACTTTGTGGTTTAAGGTTTCGCGTATCAAAACTTTTTATTGAATGGGCTGAAGAATGGGAAGGCGGGTACATTCTTGTGAAGGGGACGCAGGGGAACCCAGGCGATAAAGCACCTGTCCAGCTGCGCCGCCAGCAGAACCTGTGGAAGTTCGTCGGGGATCAGCCACATTGCTTGCATAGCAGCTGCGGTGTCAAGATGAGGGCTCAAAGCCCTGACCCTCAAGGGTTCCGTTTCGAGTTGAGGAATTTAAATTAAACCTCAAATCCTGAAGGTTTCAGGGTTAAGGTTGTAGAAGTACAACTCTTTGAGACTTTGGGCTGTGGGGTTTTCGAAGAATTCTGTTCGCCACCTTCTTCATGTTCGGTGGCGACTTAGGAATGGCTTTGACTCCTCTATCCATGGCTTGCTGTGCTCGTGGCTGAAAGCGTTGTATCTGGGTGCAATCAAGAAAGCTTTGAACATGTGGGCAGTTGTCAAAGTTATGGTACCTTTTTGGGTAAGTACCCTAAATATGAGGTGCCGTATTATATCAAGGGACCATAATGTTGACAACCACCCATGTCTTGCGAAGAGTGCAACCTAGAGTAGAGCCTGCCAGTGCTCTTTTTCGGATTTCTACGAATGCAGGTATGTCGCAGTTACACGGGCGCGGCAGAGAGTATGGATCTTCGAAGAAGACCGAGAGGCTGGTTCGAACATGTTGAGTCTCTGGGATGCTAAACAGCTGGTGCGTGTGGTGAGCCTTGGCTGAGTGTTGTGAGGAGCCTTGTTTTCACTTCTGAGTCTGAAGAAATTTACTGCCAGCCTCGTCTCAAACGACAAGACAGATTCTTACCAGAAGCATCTTGGAATGCTATGCAAGATGCACAGAACAAGTCAGGAAGAGCCGTCAAGAAGCAGAGCAAACTCCTGGCATGGCGCAGGGCTTTGCAGAGACTTCGACGCCGGATGAGTTTGTCGAGCAGGGCCGGACGCTCTTGAGCGGCTAGATACCGCAACAGTGCTTATGCTGGCTGCTGCCCCCACGAAAAGCACCAGAACCCTGAACCCCTGAATCCTCCAAGCTACTTGAAGGGGCGGGCTCCCTCCACGCAGGTGAACCCTAAGCACTGAAGCAAAAGGGCACCAGATGGCAGCAAGCACTTGTTGCTCAGACGTCTCTAACCAGCTGGCACTTCGCGATACTTGTTGATTGCCTGATTTTGACACAGAGTCATCTATTGGTGAATGCTGTTGGAGGCACTAGCTCCAGCCCAGCCACCCCCAAACCCTACTCTAGTTTCTGAGGCTCCAATACGAAAGAAAGCCTCTACTAGAACCCCAACAAAAGACGTTGAACCCGTCAAAGACGCCACTAAAAGAACCCCGAACGGAGCCCTTAAAGCAATCTTATTCTGACTGCTGATGGACAAAACCCTGCATTACCTTAAGGACCCTAAATCTGTGGGAATTGTGGTATATTCCCGATTATGGGAAATGCAGGATTTATATCATCAACCGTACTTGAAGGATCATGGGACTTAGTAAGTAGGTTATAATTGGGGTTATAAGTCCCCTAAGTGGGGTTATCCTAATTATAGCCTACTTATAACCTTCCTTACTAAGTCCCATGAGCCTTTAAGTACTCTTAGGCAGCCAGCGCTACGACCCGGCGATCCTATGCTTTAGCCGCGCACGGGACGGTGGGCACGCGCTTGCTGAGTTTTGGAGGCTGTTTCTCAGCTCTCCAAACGGTTTGGGGTTTAGGGTTTAGGGCGATTTTCTGGGCAACCTTTATAACATCTGTGTCTGCTATGACAAGTTAGCAATGTATAGTTGGTATGATTCTGAACCTGTGAGCTTTTTCATGCCCTGCCCGATTCGACCCGATCGATACCGATCCACCCGACCCGATTCCCGGCGATCTTGTTGCGATTTACCGATCCCGGAATTGAACCTAGCACCGTGGGTCTGACCGTAAGGGCTTAACCGT
This sequence comes from Symbiodinium sp. CCMP2592, assembly GCA_905221615.1. NCBI lineage: Eukaryota > Dinophyceae > Suessiales > Symbiodiniaceae > Symbiodinium > Symbiodinium sp. CCMP2592. The sequence goes on from CAJNDT010005969.1 coordinate 1,546,202, forward strand.
CAGTCCAGAAGCAGCGATGGGAGTGGAGGGAGGGGACGGCAGGCCAGGGAGGCAAAAACGAGTTGGCTGCTACTAGCTCGATTCAGGCAGGGCAGGGGCAGGGCAGGCTGGGCAGGGGGGACAGGGCAGGGCAGGGCAGGGCGGGAGGCAAGAACGCCACTAACTCGATTTTGGTTTTTGGGCAGGCTGGGCAGGGCAGGGCGGGAGGCACAAACGAGGTAGTGGCTGCCACTAACTCGATTTTGGTTTTGGGCAGGCAGGGCAGGCAGGGCAGAGGGCAGAGGGCAGAGGGCAGAGGCCAGAGGGCAGAGGGCAAGAGGGGGAGAGGGGGAGCAGAGGGCAGAGGGCAGAGGGCAGAGGGCAGAGGGCAGAGGGCAGGGCAGAGGGCAGAGGACAGAGGGCAGGGCAAAAACGAGTTAGTGGCTGCCACTAACTCGATTTTGGTTTTGTGCAGGCGAGTTAGTGGCTGCCACTAACTCGATTTTGGTTTTGGGCAGGCTGGGCAGGGCAGGGCGGGAGGCATCATCGAGTTAGTGGCTGCCACTAACTCGATTTTAGTTTTGGGCAGGCGGGGCAGGGCGAGTTAGTGGCTGCCACTAACTCGATTTTGGTTTTGGGCAGGCGGGGCAGGGCAGGGCAGGGCGGGAGGCAAAAACGAGTTAGTGGCTGCCACGATTTGAAACCAATGATTGGTCAAACCGTGTGTAGCTTAGTGGTGGTTTGTTTGTCTCGAAGGTGCTCATGTGGAGTTGCGTTGGCTCGAATCCTTTCGGCGTCATTTGCTCGAGGCTTCACGATTTCGGTGGATCAGACTTTGTACTGACGAAATGCAATGCTTTCCTGGGCAAAGCACAAAATCGAATTAGTGTCAGACACTATTGCGGAAATACGAAAAGGCAAAAACGAGTTAGTGGCAGCCACTACTTCGTTTTAACGCGGCCTCCCGCCCTGCCCTGCCCTGCTCTGCCCTACCAAAATGCAAAAGCGAGTTAGTGGCAGCCACTACTTCGTTTTTGCCCTGACCTCCCCCCCGTGCCCTCCATAACCAAGCGCAAAAACAAGTTAGTGGCAGCCACTAATTCGTTTTTACCTGGCGCCTGCCCTGCCCAAAAGCAAAAACGAGTTAGTGGCAGCCACTAATTCGATTTTGCCCTGCTGCCCTGCCCTGCCATGCCCTGCCCACAGGAAAGACGAGCTCGTTTTTGCTTGCCCTGCCCACAGGCAAAAACGAGTTAGTGGCAGCCATTAATTCGTTTCTGCATCCATGCCGTTTGCCTGCCCTGCCCTGTTCTGTTTTGTATCCCTGCCCTGCCCAAAAGCAAATGGCAGCCACTTTGCCCTGCCGCCCTTGCCTGCCGGCCCTGCCCTGACCCTGCCCTGGCCTGACCCTGGCCCTGCCAGGCCCAAACACAATATCGAATTTGTGGCTGTCCTGCCCTGCCCTGCTCAAAGCAAAAGCGAGTAAGTGGCAGCCACTAATTTTTTTTTGCCCTGCCCTGCCGCTGCCCTACCTGTTGGTGGAGCGTGTAAGCGCTTGACTTCAAGAAGAAAAAGGCTTAGGTTCAGTTCCGACACCGCTCCGATCGATCCGACCCGATTCCCGACCCGATTCCCGATCTTGTTGTGAGGTTGGTTGTCCATGTTTTTGGTTGAAGTATTTATTTGCAGGATTGGGCAAGTAAGGTATGCCCAGGCGATGCAGCTGCAAAGCAGCGCCTCCAACACGCAAGGGGAGCGCTCCAGAAGGGACTTTCAGTGTGCGGGGAAGGCCTTTGCCGACCTGGCTCAGGCAATGGCTGCATCACGTGAAGGCTCATATGGGTGTGTGTATGTATGTATGTATGTATGCATGAACATTTATGGATATGTGTGCATATACATACACACACACGTGATACATGAAGAAGTTTTGATTTCAATTGGGGGGTCAGATGAGTCAGATGTACATAGTGATAGTCTTTTTCTTCATCAAAGCCCGAGTTACCGAATCTCCCCATCCCACGAGGACTCGGTGCACTTCCGGAAGAGCTGGGCGTGAGCCGATGCCGCTTGCGGGCTGCAGATTGCTTCTTGGATGGAGGTGAGCTGGAACTGGCTGCCCGGATGTACGAGCTGGAGCACCGGTGGAGTGAGGCCGCGCAACTCTGGGAAGCGCGAGAGAACCTGGGTTCTTGTTTGCGGATTTTATTTGAGTTTCCCTTAATGAGGAAACCCAAAAGTACATGGTGACTTATATAGATTAAATCCCTTAAGAAGAACCCGGTGACTTAGATTAAATCCCTTAAGAAGAACCCAGGAGGTGGCTGAAAGCAGGTCGTGCCTGGGAAGCAGCGGGTCAGCACAAGAAGTCCTTGGAGGCTTTTGCCCGGGGACATTGCTTTCAGGACTACCGCCGTGTGGCGAGGAGTCTGCGCGTAGCGGGAAGCGACGATGAGGAGATCCACAGGCTACATCGAGATGTCCTCAGACAGCTGGCTCAGGAATATGGGAGTTTCCGTAAACTAGGGTACCTTATTTTGGGGGTCCTTATAAGGATCCTATAGGGTGCGATATTAGGATTAGGGATCCCCTATTTTCGGAAACTCCCATGTTGACATATTGAATGGTGGTTTGTAAGTGCCTAAAGCCATAGCCGCTCTGGGGGATCGTGGGGTCACCAAAAGAGTACATAGGGTAAATGTTGATCCACGCAGCCTTCCTACAAATAGAGCGATAACATAACGGTTTAGGGTTTAGGGCTGCTGAACCCTGCATGAACCCTAAACCAGCTCTTTTGTCATGGAGGACCTGGGTACAGGCGCACACGTCCAGGCAGCCTCGGTCGCCTCTCGCAGAGCGGATGCGAGAGAGATTCTGCTCCTTGGACTTTATGAGTAATTATCAAAATTATGGCCCCTTTTCGGGTACCCTAAATATTATATTTCGGTGCCGTATTATAATAAGGACCAGAATGGGACCATAATTTTGACAACCACCCTTATGAGTTTCTGTGTGCTGGTGTCGAGAAGGTGTAGTTGTCCTGCCAAGCCTCACGGCTCCGGAACTGCGACACCAGGTGCGGTCAACCATATGGGGGGTTCCGAAAACTAGGGGTACCCTATTTTGGGGTCCCTATAATGAGGATACTGTTCTTTAGGGTACTATATTAGGGTCCCCTCTTTTCGGAAACTCCCATATCATGTGGAGGCAAACAGAGCAGACTTGACAGCGATTTTCGAGCAGCGGCATCCAAAAAAGCATCAGATCCCCACGCAGGCTTGATTAATTGAGACGATGTAGCACGAAGCCGGTTGCAAGAAGCCGCATCCCGAAAGCACCGGATCTACACATAGGTTTGATCTAACCCGCAGTGAAACATAGTTCACACTACTGTACTAGTACCGGAAGAGGAATGCTGCTTACCTTTGGTCCGGATGTTGCGTGCCAAATATCAGCAGGGCTTTGATGTGAGGAAAGGTCCACTCCACATTTGCGTAAAACAAAGTCGGAACTCTAAACCCCCATCCCTCTACCCTAAACGCGGGCTCGTCCTAGCTAGATGGGAGGCAAGAAACTTAAACCCCTCAACACTAAAACCCTAAACCCTCGTTTGCGGTACCAGTAACCTCGTCCGGCTTGTCCCAGTTGTGAGTGCTGAAAACCCCTAAACCCCGACACCCGAACCCCCAAAACCCTAATAGAGGGAAAAGGGTTTTGGGCCTATTATACCATAACTATACTAGAGGAGTTCCCCAAGATTAGGCAATTATTTAGCCCCATATATAAACTAAACCCCTTCAACTAGGTCCGTCTTGCTGAAAACCCTCAACCCCTAAACCCCTACACCCTTAAACCCCTACACCCGAACCCCTAAACCCCAAAACCCAAAGCCGCCTCAGCCAGGTCCTTCTTGCAGGCCGGCCCCAAACTTGAACCCTCATAGTATCCCCTTAAAGGAACCCTTTACAGGAACCCTGGTGATTCTTGAGGCCCCTCTAGTAAACCCCTTCAACCAGGTCCTTCTTGCGAACCGGCCCCAAGTTTGACATCTTCCTCCGGAATCTCAGAGTCCCGGGGCTGGAGGCGCCCCGACGGTGTCGCTTACTTTGAGATTTTTGTTTTGGGTAGTCCTTCAAAAACTTCTATAAGGATTTAGGGTTTAGGGTTTAGTTAGGGTAGTTGTAAGGGGCGTTATAAACCCCGTATGATGTGTTGTTACATATGGTCACCCACTTATAACTACAGATGAACCTTCAAGTAGGATTTGGTACCTTATCTTATATTGGGGATCCTACTGTGTAGGGTACTGTACTGAGGAGGACGTAGGCTGTTCTTTGCAAAACCGGATAAGTGAGACTTTCGGATGTGAGGGTTTCGGCTATTGTTGAGGGGGCCGTGAGCAAACCATCAATATCTGTAGCCCTTAATATGACCACTAATACAGACTGTTTCAGGATGGGGCAGTACCCAGCTAGGAATAGCAACTGAGGACTGGGATATGGAGAAACTGACATATGGCTTGATTACGGTATACTCCGGCTACATGGAGTCTCCCTAAACCCTTCACCGTAGGTACCCGAGTTCGGTTTTTAACCTTACCCCTTTAACGGTCCTTTCACGGTTCCCTATAAGCCCAGAAGCATCAGCCAGGATTGAACTCGAAAGCCCTCACACCCGAAAACCTCCAGCCCCTAAAAACATGTAAAACCCCACAAGACCTACCCCACCCTAGACCTTAAACCCAAAACCCTAAAAGCCTAAACCGTGAACCCTAACTAATCCCTAAACCCGAAAACCCTAACCCTAAAACCCAAACCCCTGAAGACCCTGCAAGGTGGAGGTCTTAGCGCAGCAGGGTCGTTATGTGGAGTGCCGAGCTCTGTGCTTGGAGAAGATGGACTGGATCAAGGCCCAGGACGCCCTCCAAGTAGGCCCTAAACCCTATACCCTTATAGAATCCCTATAGATCCCTTTAAAGGGGCCCTTAAAGGAACCCTTATATAACTATCGGCCTTGTTCGTGCTTCTTTTCGGTACCCAAAGGCCCCAGAGTAGTTCCTTTCTGGGATTACCTTATAGAATTCCAAATACGAACCCCAAAAAGGAACTACTTTGGGGCCTTTCGGTAGTTATGTCATATTATGAATCGTAGTGTTTTTTTTGTATTTCCTCCGTGGTCTTGAGGTTGTAGGGTTCAGGGATAAATGGCAGGGGCGGAAGCATGTCAGCCTTAACACCAAATTTCATACCATTTATACTCCTAAACGGGTAGGTCATTTGATCCAGGAACTTTGTGAAAAGACGCAAGGTTTACAATAGCAGTTGCTTTTAGACTTTTTCAGGGTTCACGAATGGGTATGGCTTTAGGTCTTTAGGGTTGGTGGTTTAGTAACAAGGGTTTGGGGCGTAGGGGTGTAGGCTTTCGTGCTTTTGTGTACACCGGTTTCGGAGTTTCTGGGTGCGTTTTTGATTTTACATCTCCGGGTTTTGGTGGTTCAGGGTTTCAAAGTTTTTTTTTTCGGGTTCAATGCTTCAATAATTCTAGCATCTACCGGTCTCCGTGATAGTCGGGTGGTTGCTGGGGCTTTGCTTCAGGGCTCTGGGGGCTAACGGTCCGCTGCTTAGTCTTTCGGGGCTTGGGGTTTGCGTAGCTGAACCCTAAACCCTAAACCTAGCTTTTGTTTTAGTATGCAGGGTTCAGGGTTTAAGGGGTTAGGGTGGAGCAGAGCCTGCGAATCAGAGTATGGCACTGAGTATGGTTTAGGATTCAATTCTTTCGGGCCGGAGTGCTCAGGTTCCAGGAGCAGGTCGAGGGAAGGCCTCGGAGAGATATGAAGCAAGGTACATTGTAGTCACGACACTCATGCAAGAACCGTGAGAAGGCTATAGAGAACTGCTGGTCACCTTTGTATTTCGGCACCTGTTGGTCGCCAGATTTTAGACTGCCGGACGGGTTTGCAAATCTCGAGGGCCTGTAAGAACTACCGGTAGCGAGGTAATTGAGGCAAAGGTGCGCGGCCGAGTAAATGATAGTAATCTTCAGGCTACGAATGTAAAGCTGGTCAGCAAGACATGAGCTGTCCTAAGGCCAACAACCCCCGGTCCCGCATACCCAACCCAGAACAAGGCAAGCCTATGACGAGGGTGACCCAACACCGCACAACAGGAGTTCGAACGCCTTGCCGGGAACACGTCGCATGCTGCTCTTCTGCTGGGATGTTTGAGGCTGCTCGGGGCTGTCGGGCTATAGGTTCTGGTCGTTAGGCTGCAAGGTTTTTGGGCATGGTGTGCAAAAGTGTTAGGATTGTTTGGCTTAGGGCGATTGCGGCATGTCGTTGCATCCCCATCCCATTTGGGGGCGAGAGGGACTGTTGGTCAACCCTTTCTGCGTGATGCGTCTGACGTGTAGCTCTGATACCCTTAACGGCTCCCCATAAAGGGACCCTTAAAGGAACCCTGCCCATAAGGGCCAGCTAAAGGAGTAATTCTCAGATATGGGATCCTCGGGTGTTGGCATGCAGGGTCATGTAGTAGATCATCAAGGTAAGGTAATGTTTATGGTCGGGCTCCACAGATCTTGTTCAATACCCCCACGATAGCCCTGATTGCTTCAGTGTGGAGGGGGCTGCAAACAGTTGACACAGAAACAGGGCCAATCCACCTCTCAAGCTTTAGCCGCGGGCCTCTGCGTGATTCCTGCTGGGCACGACCTTTTTGTAATGGTTCGTTATGCTGTACTCTTTAATAAAACCCCACAACAGCCTCCCACAGCAGGGCAACTTCTGCCCATCAGGGCTGCTGGTTCGTGTCACCGAGCTTGAAGAGCTAAGGCCCCGACCTCGAACCGCCTGAAGCCCTAAAGCCCGATCCTAAACTGAAAGACCTTGAACCGAGCCGTTGCGCTGGCCGTAGTAAGTAGTAGCTGAATGAGTGCACTTTACACTGGCTTGCGATAAGATGATCCCCTATAGATACACTTCTATAGGGACTTCATGAATTCTGCAACTAAGCGGCAGGTCGATCGGCATCACGCCAAGCTCTTCATCCTCGCAGCGGATCGGAAGCTTCACGCGCAGAGAGTGCTGGGTCCGGCTCCAGCAGGCTCGGATTTCGATGCTTTTCAAATCGGCGAGGGTTACTCGGTGCTGTCACATGAAGAGTCGGGTTCGAGGTCTGTCCTTGGAGGGGCGAGACTCTATAGACTTTACCATTATTGGGTTTGGGGCTTTGAAGCCCACAGATCAGACAATCAGGATTTCCTTCGGAACCAAATCGCAGACACAACCTTGAAACCTCTCCTTTTTGTGGGAATGGCACCTCAGCCCTTTGGGGCACCAGGTTTGCAGTTTGATGAAGCCTTGGAGGCCTTCATTCCAGAAGCCTTAACATTCTGAACGCCACTATGCCCATACATAAACTACCTAAGTAACCAACCGATGTTTTAAGGACTTATGTAAGGACACCAAAATAAGGAACCCCAAACAGGTAGGGTTGTTTTATCCCCACCAAGACTGCCGAAGGCCCGCTGATAAGAATCCTGCATTCTGGCATTGATCCCCCCACCAAGACTGCCGAAGGCCCGCTGATAAGAATCCTGCATTCTGGCATTGATCCCTCGAGCGTAGACTTCTCGGGCCAGTAGGGTTTGACACCCACGGCCAATATAAGGCTCACCGAGTCTTCTTCCATGGTACTATTTTGGAGCTTCCTAGTTATAGTTATAGTTATAGTATTCTACACCCCCAAGACCCTCACCTTCCATGGTACTATTTTGAAGCTTCCTTGTTATAGTTATAGTTATAGTATACTACACCCCAAGGCCCTCTTCTGATTATACTCGAGTGCGACGTGTCGGGCCAAAGCCTCCGCAGATGCCGATCGAACGAAGCTTCTTGGAATCAGAAGTAATACCCCAAACCGTGGAGGAGCGAGAAGTCTTGGCTGGAGACGAAAGGCAGGGGCGATAGGTCTCGCTTGAATGTTGATAGTTCGAATAATTTCGGGGTTCAGGGTGTTGAAGAGGCCTGGATGCAACAAGGGCATGGGTGTAGGGTCCAGACAGTGTGATTCGAGTCGCAGGTAACGTTCCCTCCAGATAGAATGCATGATCAGAAAGCTTTGAAACCCACAGAAATCGCACGACATTAGTTCATTCAGGGCTTTGAGACAGTTCCCTCAAGCACTCAGACCCAAACTCTGAACCCTAAGCGCCCTAAAAGCCCTTAAATTCCAATTCGTCAGGCTTCTGGTGGAGGCTCTACGAGGCCTGGCAGAGAACATCGAAGCTCCGGGAAGTGCCTGGCTGCGTGACTTCTGGGAGTCCTGGGACCGGATGCCGACAACTACGGTTTAGGGTTTAGGTTTAGTGTTTGGGGATTCTGGCCGGGCGAGCACTAATCAAGCCTGTGGAAAAAAGGGCCTAAACCTGGACCCCAAAAGTATGTAGAATACTAGCTTTTTTTAATAGGTTTTGGGTCCTTTTGTTTCCTACTTTTGGGGGTCCAGGTAGGGTTTTGGTCGGAAGTGGTTGGAATCGTGTTTCTTTGGCTGCGGATATACTTTCGGATGTCTACGAGGGGGGCTTGCGATTCGAACGGACCCGGACCTGAGTTCACATGGGGCCAGCGGATGTAGATGCGACTCCTGCATTGCCTTGCTTCTTCTGCGAGTCATAGTTACTGCTGCCAAATAAAGATGGTGCTGTGTGCTTGTCTTGATACTTCTCCATCCACCACGGCTCTGCCCGACTCTGCCCAAGAAGTTTCGCATCAGATCAGATCTCGCGCGTTGCTGTTCGTCGAGTTGCTCCTGAAGTGGTTGCTGCGTTTGATCTTGCTCGCCTTGCTTGGATTCGTCACGATGTTTAGGAGTCGAGCGGCCGAAACAGCTCATGCTGTGACGACTAGTCTTCAAACTGTACCTAGACCCGCCATCTACCCTCTATTAGACCCTAAGTACCCATTATTTGGGACCATATACCCCTATTTGAGGGTACTAGGAGGGTCCTGGTAATTTAACTTGCTGTTTTCCTCGTCGCATTGCACCTGGTGGCTTTGTTTATTCCCATTCGGACTCGTCTTATTTCCGACTCAGGACTTCGCTTGGGGCCCGAACTGTTGTCCTTTGCAGTATACCCTTGTGCGTCCATGTTGATCATGAACAGGAAGGACCCGGCACTACTAAGGTTACTCCAGGTTCAACCAGGCATTGTGTCAGATGCGCTTTTAGGCGTTCATATGTGCGACTGTGCGAGGACCTGCCTGTCCATGCACGCCTCGCAGGGCACGCGCTGCGCTTGCAAGTTGCCGCGGTTGCGGCGGCCGCCAAGCAGGATTTCGTGAACTTCCGCGAGTTGAATGTTGTCCAGTGGCTGGGCCATCTGAACGACAAGATCTTGGAAGTCTTGGCGGCCTTGGAACGATCCTTGTCATACAGGCCGGCCTAATGCACTAAAGGGGATATGGGTTGGAGTAGACTCCAAAAACAGAACTCAACCGTTGCTCCCTGTCGCTAGGGGCGCAGAGGAGCCGTGGCTGGAGCCGTTTGTCAAGGAGCTGCTCTTGGCTGAGCTTCCATCCCTGTCTCCAGGCTTTCTGGTGCTGTCAGAGTTTGCATCCGACGAGGAACGGAGCATGGATAGGAGTGCCATCTTCTTGCTGGCACAGCGGATCCTCCACATACTTCGGACTTGCTTGTGTGGCCTGCAACTTCAATATTGCAAGCAGCTCCTGAGATCAACCACTCCCTGTTGGAGCCAGCTGATGCACGGCCAATGCAGTAATGACGGCTGCTCCCGGGCTCACTCCTGGGGCCGGATGGAGGGGGATGCCTTCGCTGCAGCAGTGCGATTCGCTTCGAAGTATCTTGAAACGGCCAGGCGCCTCGTGGGAAGCTCGGAGGTTGCAGCTGCTTGCAGGTCACTTCGCAGAGAGGACGTGATCAGCAAAGTGCTTCCGTGCCTTGCGTCGTGTGAAGAGGAGCTCTACCGTTCTTGCCTTCCCTACTGGCACAGCATGGCGTGGCTTTCACCCGATTCACAGGCTGGGGCAGCTGCGCAGGCTGCACGAGAGTCACTTCTTCAGAGGCGAATCGACGAACTTCTTCGCGCCGTCCGTGCACGACTACGATCACACTGGTTGGGCGTCGAAGATGTTCTAAAGGCACCTTTGGTGCTGTGCCCCTTAGTGGACTTCCACGGCCTACCATCCCTTCGACAGCAAGTGCAGAAGGACACAGCATGGGCACTGGCCAGCAAGATGCTGTCGATCATGGAGACTTTGCAGGCGGAGAACCCAGCCAGAGGACAGCTTCAGGAGACGAAAAGACCGACGTATGACGATCTCTTGAATTTCTTCGAGATGACCTGTGAGGTGGTTCAGCACTTGGCAACTTCGTGGAGGAATCTCCGAACAGGCGAACGCTACCCATACTGCCCGGAAGTGGTGTGTCACCTGCTTGAGCAAGGAGTGGTTTGGGCAAATGTGCTCCTAACCCGAATGAGCAACACCACTCTGCCAGAGAGCTATGTGCGAATGCATCTGAGCCATTATCCACACCTTGCCGGCCTGGCGGCACGGAACGAGCTTCCACAAGGAGACCCGTAATTTCAACTCCCGACCTGCAATAAGCTTTTGTGCTTTGCCTGTATACTTGCGTGACAGTTCGCAACACTCACCTGTCAACGGTTCCGGCTGCCAGGCAGAAGACAGAAAGTCATTGTTGCCTTGCGGACCTTCGCAGACGCTGCTGCTAACTTCCTCAAGCACTCGGACCACTTCCAGAACTGGGTGGAAGCTACAGTTCCTGATGCGCAGCATGGCGCCAGTTATTGTCTACGGCTGTTCATACTCATTTTCAGCTCGGGCACCATCAATTGGCTGCGGCACCAGCGCAACACCAACGTTTGCTCTGCAATTCGCTGGATTGGCTTTGAGGATAGATTGCGGTTGATGAACGGAGGTTCTCACGACCTTTGCGCCGGGTCGTTTCCCAAGAAGCTTCAGTGGCTGGTTGCTGGACCGCCCAGGGATGAAGCTGCAACCACTGGACGCAAGTTTGACCGCATGACTCCATGGGTCCATTCAGTGCTCAGCGACTTGAATAACCCCCTTGTCATCCTACACCGGGAAGCTTGTAGCGACTCGCCACCTAGTTGGACATACGGGCAGCGCCACTTCGAGTTCCATCGGGAGGAGTTTGTCAAGGAGGAGCCGAACAGGTTTGAAGACATACGCAAAAACTGCAAGGGATTCATCCGTCTACAAAAATGTGCAAGCAGTGGTTGCTGCAGGTGGTCAACGTAGTCCTTAAAGTCAGCATATATATGCGCTTGCGCTGATGTTCGCTTGTGCTTCACATGTTTTCTTTGAAGGAGAACTTGCCGAAGCTCTATGCCTGCCTCAACTGTACGCCCGAAGGCCCTATTTGGGAGGAGACAGACGAGAGTTGGAGGCCTGGTTGGGTTTCAGTGTCCCATCCGCCAGTCCGACGGGTCATCGTTTTCGCGCCAGGGCAGGAGGGATGCGACTTCTCCGGCTTCTCTGTGGTGAAGTCTCCGCAAGAATCAGAGATCTCTCCACCGGAAGACTCCGACCACCAGGGTGGCTTCGTTCTCAACACGGATGCCAGCAACGACACGAACCAGGAGCACCACTTCGAGGGTGATTTGGAGGCTGCTGCTCCTCTGGCAGTGGAAGCCAAAGCCCTTCCTCTCCACGTGGTCCTAGGGCTCCTGATCGCGCTGAGGCGCATCCGACTTCGACTTGCCGCCACATCTGGGCCCCGAGATGTGCTTGTGCGAAGCTCCTTAGCATGGCTCGCGCGTGAGCAGGCGTCACTTCAAGAACGAAAGATCTACCTTCGCTCCGTGGTGCCCGTCCTCGCCAAATGTCAGGAGGAGGCCAGGTTGAACGCGCTCCGCCAGGAGGTCGGACATCGAGCCGGATCGCAGGAGGAGAAGGACGCATCCATGCAAGTCCAGGAGCTCTTGGATGAGATGCAGGCGCGTCAGGGTTGGCGCTGTACTCATAAGGGTCTGAAGAAAACAGTCCTCGGAGCCTCTTGCCTGGGAGGTTTGCCTTTGCACAGGCTGTGCAAAAAAACTTGTGTCTCCCCTGCATGTGGGCTCGCAGGCACATCAGGTGCAGGCGTGCGCAGGAGGACGCACTGACATGAACCTGCCTGCTGTTGCAGGTGCTTGCCACCGAGTTCCGCCAAAGCCATGAGCAGCAGCGGGTGCAGGATGGTCTGGAGCAGGACATGAGCCCTTAAAGGATCCCTTTAAAGGAACCCTATTCTATAAATCCCTTATAGTAACCCCTTTAAAGGAACCCTACCTAGACCCTCCATCTACCCTCTATTTAGACCCCAAGTACCCATTATTTGGGATCATATACCCCTGTTTGAGGGTACAAGGAGGGTCCTGGAGAACGAACGGTTCTTGCGAGTCATGTTAGCAGCTGGGATCGAGGACTCTTGAGTTTACGGGTTCAGATGCGGGCACTCTTGGCCAAAAGGTACTTGCAGCTTAGGCCGCGCAGAGACCAGGGGCCTAAGTCCGAGAGAGCACGCTCGACTGTGCAGGTAGTGTTCGTTTTTCGGTATATGGGAGTTTCCGAAAATTAGGGGTACCATATTTTGGGGTCCTTATAAGAAGGATCCTACTATTTAGGGTACCATATTAGGGTCCCCTACTTTCGGAAGCTCCCATATGTTTTCTTGGGCACTTGCGTCTGTTCGCTTGATTCCCAAAGCTCGGTGATCTAATCTTGAGTCTGCAATGCGGGCCGCCAGAAGCTCCAGCCCTACACAGCCGGTCCTATAGTTTCAACTTTAAAACCCTGGGCTCTTGGCAATGAGCTTCCTGTGTTATTTTGCGGGAGGACTGCCAACAATATGTAGAATAATAGCCGTTTATAGGTTTGGGGCCATTATTTTACCTACTCTTGGGGGGACGAGGTAAGGGAGTAATGCAAACTCCACTCCCAGGCCAGGCTTCACTGTAAAGCCTTGTTCCTGGAAGTCTCGCCTGCATAGGCTGCGCACAGTCTGTTTAGGGTCTAGGGGACCCTGAACCCAGACCATGAAATCTTAGTAGCTGATGGATACACTTTACATTTTGGGGGATAATATTACCCACTATTCAACTGAAAGTGTACACTTTGGGGGGCTTATGAACTCAGCAACCAGGAGTTCCCTCAACCGCAATCCTGCATTGCGGGCTTTGTCCTTGCTAGGTAGGAGGGAAAAATTAACGCCATTGTATTTCTCATCTTTACTTCCATGCAGAAGATCCGCATGATGCACAACAGCAAGAGTCTAAGTCTCGATCCTACTCCTATCTGACAGTCTCTAGCCGAAAATCTTCCCGGCTGCAGCCTAAACTCCTAATGCCTAAACCCAGAGCCCTCAACCCTATTCCCCATACTACCTGCTGATTGTCATCCTAAACTCCTAAACCCAAATCCCTGCACCTAAACACCATAACTCCTGACAGTTTCAGGATGTCGCCGCCTACTGGTCTAGCCATCGCAGCTGCTTTGAGCAGCTGCTGCGAGCCACACGCATCCTCGACTTGCAGCATCGGCTGTTGCTCTTCGGCGAGTTTCAGGTTGGTACAGTATACCAGTGGGCTTTGGATTTTGAGATAGTTTGTTGGCCGACACATGATATGTAAAACTGGCGATCCTACAAACCGTGATTGCAGGAGAGATGAACATTCCTGTCGTGTTGTACCCTCTTAGTTTCGGATACAGCTCTTCGCATTCCGCGTCACCGTTCGGGAACCTGGCTCGGTGCCTCGCCGTTGTTTGCTTGCTTTATTCGAGGTACCGTAGCTAAATGCATTGGGGACCGTGCACCGCATGTCGGAATGGACATCCGTCGGCTGCTGATCGACACCAAATCCTTGCTGCTTGCATGCGGGAGACCTTACGAGGGGATACCCTTGCTTGTGTTCATACCCGTGCATGACGAGCACAAGTTCAAGCTTAAGTCAGCAACCGAGGACAGAGAAGCATGTCGCCCAGTTGCGAAAGTGCCTGCAGAACCTCCCCTCGAAGCCCAAGACTGTCCGCCGTTGGAAAAATCGCAAAACCACGCCGGCGAGGTGAGTCGAAGAGCGCTAGTAGGTATCCGCAAGTTCTCCTCGCTTACAGAATATGGTTAGACAGCAGGCTCTTGAAAAGAAGCGGCTTGTTGGTGAGAGACGTTGGGCTGTGGCGCGGAAGCGGCCAACCGCACTTGTAAGAACCATAATGTAGGGGCCTAAACGATTACCAGTACCATTCCTTATTGTGCACTATAGTATTACCCATAGGCCCCAAAGTAGTTCCTTTTTGGGTTTACCTTATAGGATTCTAAGTATGAACCCCCAAAAGGAACTACTATGGGGCCCCCAAAGCTGGTCCGATGATGAAGGCCCCTACTGTTGATGATATAAATCCTGCATTACCTTAAGGACCCTCAACTATGGAATAATGGTATATGAATAATTTGCTCAGAGAGCAGAAGCCGCTCTGCCCGGAGGATCGAAGCCTCGAGCCCTTTTTTCATGTCTTCAGACTTCAGATTGCTTAGTAGCTGAGTGGATACGGCTCCGCACAGTCCGTTTAGGGTTTAGGGTACCTTGAACCCGGACCATGAAGTAGCTGAGTGGATACACTTTACACCTTTTTGGGATAATATTACCCACTCTAAACCTGAAGGTGTACACTTGTTGGGGTTATGAACCCAACAACTAAGATTAGGATGCGCTTCAAGTAAGACTGAACCGTGTATAGTAGGCTCTAGTATCCTAAAGGAATCCCCCGAACCCTTTGAAGAAAGGAGCCCTGTGCAGCATCTGAGGGATCCTTGAGCTTGCGATTGAGAAGTATGAACCCCAGACCCTAACCCCACCCCTCCCACCAAAAAGACAAGCAACTAGACCTAAAACCTAAGTCCCCAAGGAACTTAAATCCCTAAAGCCCAAAGAAACAGCACTAAACCTTCAACCGTGAGCTCTCCAATCTCCTGGGACCCTGTTTTTCCTTTCCGGGCTCTCTTTGGATCCTCTTTTTTCCATTTTATCTAGTCGCGGCCTTATCTAACTGAGCATCGCCAGCTTGACATGAGCTAGTGTCAGAACTCGCGGTAATATGGGGGGCCTCATAGCTAGAAAATGCTTTTGGGGTAGATTAGAGTATAACTATCATGAGGAACCCCATAGTAGTTCCTTTTTGGGGTTCATATTCAGAAGCCTATAGGGTAACCGCAAAAAGGAACTACTTTGGGGCCTATGCGTATAATGAGGAACCCCAAAGTTCGCGAAACCCAGAGGCAGATCCTGAGCAAAAGCTTGTGGTGCTCTACTTGCTGGTACGCAGGAAGGTTCGGGGTACCTTATTTGAGATAAGGATCCTACTCCTGGCTATTTACGGTAGTATATTAGGGTCCCTTATTGGGGTTTGGGATCATCAAGGTCCAGTTTAGATATCCGGGGTTTATAGCTCTGATCTATCGCAGACCGAAACCACAAAGCCACAATTCAGAGCATCACGCGGTGCAGCCCCCCAGCCTAAACAGCGAAATGGGATGGGATCACATCAGGTTTAACCCTGAACCCGAAAGGCCCGGGACTCTCACTTGAATCCCCATCTAGCTGATTCAGCTAGCTACAAAGAGTTTTGAACCCTAAGTACTAGTATCTTCGTTCAGCTGTTGTATGATTCGACTGAAGTTGAGGTTCTCACATTGAAAAGATTACCTTTGCAGTACTTCAGAACTTTGGACTGCAGTTTTGGGGGTGCCTTTCTTGGCTTGCAGCCTGCCCCTTGGACCTTGAACCAAAAATGCTGAACCCTATGCCCTAAGCCTGAAAGCTTAAGTTTAAGATGCGAAGTTCTTGCCAAGTGAATTGAGGGGTGTCGGGAGCTGCAATAATGAAGCAGGTGCAGGGAATCCCCTGTACCTTGAGTAGTATTGAGTCTCCTGGGTTTAGGGTTTCGGGTCCACCCGTGAACCTTCAAGTGCAGATGGCACGTGTCAGTGAAGTCCCAGCTTGGAATCGCAGAGAGATTGCTGCTGTCCATCTCAGATCCACAGGCTGCAGAATGCACGTTCGCACTAGCACTCTGGGTGTAAGGTTTAGTTTGTCCGGCTTCACCGTGGCTATGTTTGTTCACTGCCTGCGCATGCGGAGATGGACTTGTGATCTTCATCGGTGCACAATTGGGGGAGAAGTGGGTGATGACCCATGCTCACTTTTCTACTCAGTTGTGTTCCTGAAATGCCAGAGGACTGCATTGGTTCTTGTGCATCCTTGCAAGTTGGTACATGCGCCGAAGTATTTCAATACTCAGGTCTTGCAATTTGACGGAAGGCCGGCGACTATGTATCTTGTCCGTTGTCCTCAGTACCGTCTGCGGTCCTTCTGCACCATATTGACAATATTGGCATCAGTTCTGCACAGGCGTGACATGGAAGTGCAAAAATGCTCTTGGACAAAATAACCTACAGGACATCAGAAG
This sequence comes from Symbiodinium sp. CCMP2592, assembly GCA_905221615.1. NCBI lineage: Eukaryota > Dinophyceae > Suessiales > Symbiodiniaceae > Symbiodinium > Symbiodinium sp. CCMP2592. The sequence goes on from CAJNDT010005969.1 coordinate 1,562,688, forward strand.
TTGATTGTTAGCGATACTATTAAATGTGCAGAAGTTCTGCTGTTACTCGTTTTCGCTTTGTCAAGTCTTCCGGTACCTTGAACGTATATGGCAGAGAGTTGAAGAATGTTGAAGAGCACATAACTTCTTGAAGCTCGCTTGTCCTTTCATCTGGAATATGCTGATGAGAACTTCGATGGTCTAATGTATAGGAAGTTCTCCGACATATCCGGCACGCATATACGCATGAATTGAATGGATATAATCCACGTGATTCATCATTTTTGATTTCATAGGATAGTCGTAGGGCCTAGGGATATTTCGAGATTCAACTAATTTAGGTTTGAACCGAAGATCGGTAATGATTTAAATCTATTCTAAGGTATACAGGCTATTACGACAAATTAGATCATTTTCAACGAGAAATCATTCTTCTTATAGATATAGAGCGGAATCCCTTGTACCTTGAGTAGTATTGAGTCTCCTGGGTTTAGGGTTTCGGGTCCACCCGTGAACCTTCAAGTGCAGATGGCACGTGTCAGTGAAGTCCCAGCTTGGAATCGCAGAGAGATTGCTGCTGTCCATCTCAGATCCACAGGCTGCAGAATGCACGTTTGCACTAGCACTCTGGGTGTAAGGTTTAGTTTGTCCGGCTTCACCGTGGCTATGTTTGCTTACTGCCTGCGCATGCGGAGATGGATTTGTGATCTTCATCGGTGCACAATTGGGGGAGAAGTGGGTGATGACCCATGCTCACTTTTCTGCTCAGTTGTGTTCCTCAAGATGCCAAAGGACTGCATTGGTTCTTGTGCATCCTGTCAAGTCGATATCTACCCTCAGGCATTGCAATTTGACAGAAAAGCCGGCGACTGTGTAGCTTGTTCGCATTCCTCAAGGGCAAAATGTTCTGCGGTACTTGTGCTACAAACTGACACCCGTGGAACCAGTTTTCACACGAAGTGAACAATGCCCTTCTGCAAAAGAACCTAAGGAACATCGGACGTTGATTTAGCACCACGGTTAAGAACTTAGAAGTGCGGGTGTTACACGATGTTGTTTTTTGTCAACATGGTTGGGGGTTCAAAAGCGCTTCAGAGTGGGGGTTGATTACGAAGGCAAACGGCCTGCCGAACGATACTTGTGCGTTGAAGAGCAAATAGCTTCTTCTACAACTCACTTCTCCTGTTATGCGGGTATAGGCCGATGATGATTTCTATGGTGTAAGTATATGCGTTCTCGGAGCGAAAGGGATAAACCCAGATTATTATGTTTTTCGTAGTACATCCTTTATATGTGATATGAGGCATTCGTACGGACATATACTTCGAGGCTGCAAGAACTTGGAGTTCATTCGCACATCGGATATTCATATCCAAAGGATTCGGTTTACATGGTTGTTGAAGTGCTGGTGTGAAAGATTAGCTTCACCTTTACATGGGATATTCCAGAGCTTTTGTTACTATGGTTTTCGAGTCAGTAATTTTGCGAAAAACAAACTATTTTGAACAAGTCGTTATGCGTCGAATCTCTGTTTTGATGTAGCGATCATTAAAACGACTCTTATTGTCTGGAAGATCTTGATTTATTGATGAAGTAGTTTTTCTCGATAACAGGTGGCATTTGTACATTAAAGATACATCGTATGACAAGTTAAAACATGAGAGTACAGCCTAAGCCTAATTGTGCTTATTTCGAAAAGCATGCATTTCGTAGATGAAATGAATGACATGTTTCTGTGACATATATCAACATAAATAAGCGATGTGATCTGGCCGCTGATGTTTCAAAAACGGCAAATGGTGGTTTGTCGTTTGGCATAGCATCGAGCAGGGCCCGATTCAACTTGAATCGGGCCGATTCAAGTTGAATCGGCTCCGCAAGCGCCTACCACGAGTCACGACGAGTAACGATTGCTTTCATCACAGACCACTAGTCAGAATCCTTTTTATACTGTGTTCATGTTGCTCATAGCACTGCCTCTAGGTTCCCTTTTTGCTACAAGTTGGTTTAACAATGCAAACCAAACAAAGAAAAGCGTCAACAAACAGTGCCACTGGGGAAGTTGGGTTGGTACAGTCAGGGCTGATCGGGCACCTTCCCACCTGGTACCAGCCTAAAGCACGACAGTGGGGCCTCTACTATTGTTAGCTAAGCAGCACCCAGAAAGGTAGGTACATGGGCCCCAATGGTGACCCGTCGACCCTGACAATAGCCCGGATAACATACGGATGTCCATAGTGCCAGCCCTAAGACTCAACTCAAGGATACTGACCCTGATATCTCAACTTCATGGTCGAGAGGATGCTAACCTACCGACAGGTTTGAATTTGCCGTTCATCGATATAATTAGCGAACCCACGCCCAGCCTCAGATAAACCTTGCCTTAGTTGTAGCTTGGATAACCCTGCTGTGCTATTCTGACTCATGTTTACCCGAAAAAGTGGCACCTTGTAGCTCAACACCATACATAGACTTTATGGATACATTGTTGTGCTCAACACCATACATCGATCTTATGGATACAATGCTGTGCCGACTAGTGGCCGCACCAGTCGTTCGCATGTTAACACCCATATCTACCAGAAGTCGATAATTACTTCACATCATAGTTTGGCACCCCGACAATAGAGATGCTGGATTTTCACCGACTGCCCTATCTGAGTAAAAAGATGGATCTTATTCACAATAATATCACCCATAAGATATCCCTACTGCAAGTCGTCGTAATGCACCGAATACTCGGCTCAACAGCAAACTAAACAGTTAACGGTCTTCGTTCATGAACCCCGAAGCCATGGCACCCCCAATCTTAGTTATTGTCAGTATTGATACAGATGAACTAGATACGGCCCAAGTACGAGCCCCAACGGTAACTGTCATATCCATGCTAATGTGAACCTCCCAACCATTTCATTCCTAAGTTGTTGCATTGATGGCCCGTAGATTTGAGGATGATATTTGTATTTGCTTGCTTACCTCAATATGCAATGATAGACCCCTTCTTACTGTAGATGCTCATGTCGGACTTCAACATCAACCCTAGCAAAATCTTTGCCATTAACCCTAATGTCAATGGTGACCCCAATATTCGGCCTGATATTAGCCGCAAGACTATCCAAAGTAGCCTTGGTACGGCCAACAGTATGAGCCCAGTGTTTCCCTATTTTTTACCACCTTAGTCAGAGCTATATACGAGAAATCTTAGTAGTGCGTGTGATAACCTTAATATCCTGGCCTGTGTTGAGCCTGCAGTGGTGCTGCCATTTTTGAACCCAAAAGTTCGCCTTGGCGCAAACATGTCACCGCACTGCCTCTGCTGCAAATATGCATGTATATAGGCAACATGCACCAGTGTCGCATCTACGTCTGCTGTTGCTCTGCAGTAAATACAGCACTCATTGGCACCTAGGTTACAGCTACCGGCAAAACCATGATGCAGAAGACGCTCTTGTGTAGGTGGCGACGGCTTACTGGCACAAACATGGTGCAGTATTCTTTGCAACCTAGATGACGAAAACTTAGACCCAAAAGCAACAAAGCCGGAACAAGGTAGGTACTGGAGCGGCGGGGGGCTGCATGTAAATATATACATATATATTTTGTGTGTATATATATATATATATATATATATATCTATCTATCTCTCTCTCTGTCTGTGTTAGTGCGTGTTTTCGTATTTGAAGCATGCTCTCAACAGATTTCCTGTCAAAACAGATGAAACATATCGATTGGACTGATCTACCTGCTATCCGTGATGATACATGAAAGTTCGTGTGTAAACAATGTGTATGTATACATATATACCCTTACATGTAAATTCATATATGTATGTATCGGTCCTATGTATCTTTATCGTATCTATATGTTTACACTTATACCGTATGCCAACTCCTGAACCATGTCAGTCTTTTGCTTAACTCTGAACTTACAAAAGCATATTCAGTGCAGTTGAGTTAGTTGAGTTAGTAATGTGGCGGCCGGTTTCGGAATATGGGCTCCTTTAATGCGTTTTCTCCGGGGCTAATTCAGGCCGGTGCCAAAAATTTGGGCGGTCTAATTAATGCGTTTTTTTTGCTGAGGGGGATTATTGGTGTGTGTGTGTGCTGTCTGCTGATGGTCAATCTTAAGGCAGCCACGACCTAAAGCCCCCTCCCAAACCCTAAAAGCCTGGCCCTGAAGCCCGAAAATCTCTTGCAGAATTGTTTCGCTTATTGGGGCGTCAGGAATGAAATCTGTACTACTATTGTACTATTGTACTGCTACTGTATCCCTTGCTTATTGGGGGGGGGCTGCTAGGGTGAACCGCCGAATCGGGAATTGGACCCTTGCTCAAAAGAGGCGTCTCCAGTACTAAAGTTTGTATAAAAAATTCAATTTTGGGTCGGGAAGGGTTTAGGGTTTAGGGTTTGTTAGGGTTTAGGGTTCAGGGTTTAACGGTTGTTAGGGTTTAGTTTAGGGTTCAGGTGCTGGCTTTATGCTTTGCTTATTGGGGGAATGTGCTCACTGGCTTTATGCTTTGCTTATTGGTACTATTTCTGTACTGTTACTGTACTACTACTGCACTGTTACTGTACTACTACTGTACCACTACTGTAGTACTATTGTACTACTACTGTACTACTACTGTATTACTGCGGTACTACTACTGTACTACTACTGTACTACTATTGTACTACTGTATTATTCTTGTACTACTACTGTACTACTACTTTACTACTACTGTACTACTACTGTACTACTACTGTACTACTACTGTACTACTGTACTACTATTGTACTACTGCACTATTATTGTACTACTACTGCACTACTACTTTACTACTACTGTACTACTACTGTATTATTTCTACTGTACTACTGTTGTACTACTATTGTACTACTGTACCATTATTGTACCGCACCAAGCTTCAGACGTGGTCGATTGTGGGTGGGAGTGTGGGAGTGTAGGTTGGAGGCAAAAGTGTTCAAAATGAAGGGGTTTTAGTCTTGGTAGTTATCTCGGAGTGATCGGGGCTTGGTTTCCAGCATTTGGTGATCCCCAAACCCCCCCGACCGCGCATTCGCGCAGAACCGCAGACCCTGCACCCAAGTCAGCCCCCAAACCCCGGCACCTTCCAACTCCCTGCCACTCAGATCCCTGACCCCTGTCCGGGGTTACCGGTGCCAGATTAATTAGACCAAATATTTTTGGTTGGGGGGGGTGTACCGTCTGCTATTTAGACCGCCACATTAATTTGGTTTAGCTGGTGAATCAATATACCAAAGTATAGCATGCATCTTTCATGTATACGCGGATGATACTTCCGAGGCAGATCATGCAGACGTTATACGGTTTACTTTAATTAAGTTAACGTCAGAAGAAACAGGTGTGTGATTATATTCTGGTATTTTCTTGGGTAGCATTATGATATATACGGTTTGGGTGAGACAATATTATTATAATATCTGTCGAGTTGTAAACAAACGACGGAAGGAACACGTTCGCTGTCCGATCAGAGATCGGCATGTCTTTCGGATCTTTCGGATCTCTAGATCAGGTCTGCATTTGGAGGTGACTACATTTGGAGGTGACTGGCTTGCGACATCTTCCTGGCAAGGGGTTGCAAGGATAGTCAAGCTGTGTTTTGCGCGTGTTTGATGCGCTGTGTGGCTCTTGCAGATACTCGTAGTTTGGCAACTCTTTGAACGACACCTGATGTTTCTTTAAAAAAATGGTCACCAGCACCTCAGAAAGGCAGGCAGGCCTCTGGGGTGCAATGCGCCCTGAAGGAGGTTTAGTCGGCTGCCCGGGTAAATACAGTTCGGGGCAAGCTTCAGGCGGCAATGCAAGGTTCCAGGCGAGGGTTCATTTAAGGTCAGGTGTCGTTATCCTCGCTGCGTAGTTGTCTGCAATGGCGCCCTCTTGGTGGCTCCTCCTAACCCAGGCCAACGAGGGCCGGTGCTGTAGCTGTTAAGGTCTGTGTAACTAAATCTGAAGCATCAGCAATTTCGATGAAAGGGTCTCCATGCTTCAGTTCCTGCAACTCAGCCGTCTGAAGTTCAGTGATGCATGTCGGCTGCTCATATCTTGGCCCAGCAACAGATAATTATTATTACCGTCAGCGCCAGAAATCACGAGACTCTCAAGAAGCCATGCCAGCACTCCATCTCAAACTCGAACCAATCTTTCAGACCCCACAAAGCAGAACGCTGAAGCCCGCAGGCAGGAATTCAAAATTACATTCCACAGCCCCGAAGCTTATTTTTGAATCATCAAAGCCCTACCCCGCCTGCCTCAATCCAATTCACATTCAAGTAATCATTCCTGATCATTGTTTCTGGTCGGTTGCAAAACGAGGAGTGTTTGTGTCTTGGTTGCACCATATCCCCTACCGCCCTTCGAGATAGGAATCGGTTGGCCCAGTTGCACTTGCAGCCCGAACCAACACGGAGTTTGGTGCATCAGCAGGTCATGCTTCTAGCAGCAATCCGTGAAGAGATCGGCACCAGCGAACTGGACGAGCTCGCAGACGATTCAACAGCCCGGGACCCTGCACGGGGGGTTGACTCCGAGCAGCAAGGGTTCAGGGTTCTGAGAAGGACACAGTGTGATGGCCAAGAAGCTGGAGAGAAGGGTACAGAATGACTCAGTGCTTTTGGTACTTATTGTATCTCTTGTTGCGACATCGTTCTGCAAGCGTTGACAGTCTCTTCTGCAGGCGGCAGGCAGCAGGTGAGGGAACGGCATGACTGCTGCGGAGAGTTCTGAAAGTGAAGCAAGTTGTAGGAGTCAATCGTGCAGCTTTTGGGTTGGAGAATTCTGAGTTCGCACCAAAATCCTGAACCTCCTCTAGCGAGGCGCCAGTATGAATGCACACGTTCGTTACAAGTTCCATCAACACTTGTGGACGGCATCCTGAGCGTAGCTTCGGTTTGTATCATTTTTCTTGCAGTCGGCCCATGGTCCAGTCGTCGACGCCCCATATTCTAACTAATGACATCATTCTAGGACGACTTCAAGGCATTTGATACTGGACTGCAGTGAAGGCTGGGGCATAAGGCAGAGGGAAGTTGGCCACATGCCATGCAACGGCAAAGCTGCGGGTCGCCATCCTCAGGTACACTACTGAGTGTTCAGAGCGTCTGAAATCTAGTTGCATTGAAACCGTGCTTAAGATTTCTTCGCTCTGTGAGACCATAGTTATCTGTTTGTCGACTCTTTCGCGTCGCAATCTGCCGGGGTTGTCGAATTAAGTCACCACCTATGTCTGCAGCGGAGTTCCGAACCTAGCTTCTTGCTTGCTCAGTAACCTTATGCCCTACACTGCCCAACACCACCTCATTCTCACTTTCAAGAGTCTTTCAAGTTTGTCCGCCTTGAACCCAAGGTGGGGCGTGTCAAGCATCGCAGTGGGCAGAGCCTGGCCCCCGAGGCCGTAGTCAATGACCGAACTCAGGTTTAGGATTACTAGTCCTTTGGGTTCCTTATTATAACTACTACAAAGGGGCCCCAAGCCCTATTTTAGCTACTATCGTACCCTACATCAGGGTATGAAAGTTCGTGTTGTGACTTGCGTTGTGGACGAATTGACGGGTTTCGAAAATCCGGGCAGGTACAGTCATCAGTCAACATTTAGAGAGGCAGTTTAGCCTACCTTCCCTCAGCGCTACATCAGGCCGCCAGCGTTCACACAAAGCAGAAGGAAACTGCCGCCCTAACAGGTTGGCATCCGCACGTGCGCACATGTGCCCCAAAAAGCCATCATGGGCCATAGACGTTCTCAGATTGCGGCACAAGAAAATTCTGAGAATCCCCTAGCACTGTGATGGAGAGGCTAGCCGTGTTGGCAAATGTGAAACGACGTGCTCATGAAGCCGGGCAACTGGGAAGACAAAAAAGGCTTGCTGTCCCGGCGACTAAAGGTAGCTTCAGCAGGGCGGGGCGTTGAGGCAGGAAAAGTGCAGCTGGCGTTGTCCCCGCCCACACCTCCCAACCGCGAAGGGTCTCCGATTCCGTTCTTGCTCCTGCATTTCGTACGATGACTTCGATGAAACATTGCATTCTTTCATCATAGCTCTGTACCGTAGGTCTGCAAATTGTTTCTGATGCATGTTGAGCTTGCCTTTGTCTTACGGCTCCTTTCCAAGATTCGACACTTGTCGAATATCCTGGGCAGTATGCAGAGCGGGGGTTTTGGCGCCTGTTGTTAATATGCACAGCTCAACGTCTGGAAAGCCTCTGCATCTTGTTCCATCTGGCATGAATCACCCCAAGACTTCTTAGCTCTTGCAGGTGATGGGGCTTGTATCAATGCTTGGTGTTTGCAAGCCGCAAGCTTCATGTGCTGCTGTACGGCGAACATCATTCAGACAACTGGCTTCTCCATGTCGTGGCGTACTCAAACCCAGAATCAAATGCAGCGCATAGCAACTGTGAGCTTACACGACGACACGCGTAAAACATGTTGTAGGTCAGGCTTGCTGAATGCTGGGAAGATTAAACTTTACAATCCAGAGCCCGAGCTTTCACGATCAATGTCAGCACATCAAGTTACGATGTGTCCACTATGCTGACATATGCTGACATACTCGAGGGCCGAGGGCATACTCGACCTACTCTTCAAAATCCGTCATCCTTGCTCCAGTCGCGGATCTGGGAACCCCTGAACTAAAAAGGCCCTTCTGAAGTTTCACTGCTTTGCTCTTCCAGGAAGTAGGGCAAGGCAGTATGCAAAGTGAGAAGGCTAAAGCCTCGCTCAGAAATGGCAGGTGAGCCGTGGTTGCCGCTCGAGGTTTCTTGGTGCTCCGAACGGTTTTGCGGAAGCCTTCTCGGCAGCCAAACGGTACGTTGGTTCCGCTTGCAGTTAACCTCGGAAGCGCCTTCTCCCCCCCACCTCTGGAGACTACCAGCATGCCATCCAAAGGAACTTGACTAAAGTGACTATCCGAGATATGCAATGGCAACCTTGAGAGGTGATTCCCGTCTCGCTGCCTGCACCCACAAGCGAAAGTCGTTGGAAGCATGCACACGCTTACACGTACATGCGGCTATGCTTGCGCACAACCTCCGACCCTGGAGCAAAAGGGCCGGGCAAGCACCCTACTCGTAGCAAAGCGCCAGTGTTGGCTTATGCCACACAAGCAACAGCATTCTTGAAACGAGGCAGCCAACAGCGACACCAGTTTCAAATCTCACCGCTTTTTGTGGGCTGTATCGCTCACATGGGGACGAAGTTGGAACACTCCTTACTTTGACGAGACTCTTCGCAGGCAGTAGCTCGAGGCAGATGCTTCATGTCCCGCTGCTGCAGAACATTGTAGACGACTTTCCGAATTTTAAAGTTCGGAGTCTTCGCTCATACATCTGTAGGCCCAGCAAGCCCTGACTTTCTTCGCCACGTGAAGACGGTGTACTAGAATTACTCTAGAACTTAAGTGGTTTTCCTTTGCTCCCACTTCTTCGCGCCCAGCTCCTTCCGGAAGGCATCTGGCTTGAAATGCCAAGCTTTGTCAGGACATCTTCGCACTGACTTGCCAACGACTTCGTCCTCATGCCATAGGACACTTCAATCAAAGTGTGTCGCCGTTTTTCCTGGCCGACTGCGCATTAGAAATTCCTGTATTGTGCCTTAGCTTGACCTGTAGTCGTGCTCTTAAGTTCTTGCAGTGGAAGAGGTTCAGTACGTAAGCCCGGCCTTCACATTGCCTGCCAGGCGCCTTCCAGCCCGGTCGTCGACCACTACAGTGCGTACATTCGCGGTGATTGCCGCTTGTCTGTGTCCCCTAGCAAAGTCCATCGCAAGATGTGATTTTGTTTGTCATACTTTGAATACGCAAGTTTCTGGGCCCGATGGTCGTTAGCTGGTCGATGGAAGGAAGGGAAGGGCACCGAATCCGAAGTTGCAGTAGCCGCTTTTTTAAGCAACGTTGTTGCCACACTACCGTAGCCAACTGGCCACTGGAGGCACTGATGAGCGTCTCAAACTCATCACGGTGCTTGTGGAGCTTGGGTTGCCCGAACATCACTTGACCGGTGACCACTGCCGATGGCAGGGGGTTATGTGCCGCGACCTTCAACGCAGCTGCGAGGTTGTGGGCATAGTGCTGCCACAGACAGGTCTGAAAGGCGAGATGTCGCCAGGATTCAAGGCCTTGCCTCGGCTTGAAACCCTAGACCTCGGAGGCAACCCTCATTTGCGAGGCAGCCTTCACGTCTTGGCGGGTTTCGACAACATCCACACCTTGAATTTGGAAGGCACAAATGTCACTGGTAACCTTTCCGACCTGGGCTCCGTGCTGAACCGCATTCGGATCAGAGAAATCAATCTCAAGAACACCAAGGTCAATGGCGAGGTGGAGGTCCTAAGGAAGCAAAGGGCTCTGAGTGTGCTGGAGCTCTCCGGTACCGGCGTGGCAGGCAGTTTAAAGACGTTCAGCAGGATGAAGTTCATGACGTCCCTACGTCTTTCGGGAACTTGCGTGGCTGGCAGCATCCAAGAGCTGGAGGCATTGTATTGCTGTCAATGCACCATGTAGCAGTTGTTTTCAGAAGGTTTGGCGTATTAGCAGAAGTAGAATATCGGAACATGTCAGAAGTCTGGCAACAATGCGGTGAGGCTTGAGGCGGTAAAGAATCCTCTCTGGAGACTTTCGTCTACGAACTGAAACCATCAAGTCGTGTAACAGATTGCCCTCGACAGTTGAATGTCCTGAAGCTCCTGGAAGGCCATGAAGCGCCTGCACACCCTGGATCTGTCTGGGGCCGCGGGGATCCATGGAAACATCAACAGCCTGACCTTCTTGACAAATCTGGAGAGTGCCTCCCTGGCCAACACCAAAGTGTCTGGTGGAATAAATATTCTTTGGGTCGGACGCTTGCAACAGCTACGCGAATTGAACTTGGCGGCCCGGCCCTCAGCTGGCCCGCCCACGAAAATTCGCAAATCCTCAGCCTCTGCCCTTGCCCCTTAGCGATCTTAATTTGCATGGGTACCCGAACCCAGATTGCAGGCACGATGGATAGGCCAGTGGCTGCGAAGGTAACGACCAATTTGGACTTGTATGCGTAATAGACCAGAGATTCCTTTCCTCGAAGTGCTCTACTATCCAAGGGGACCAGAACGACGCTCATCCTATCAAGAGCATCAGTGTCTTCAACTGAGCCTGGCAGCGCCTCCCAGAATTCAATGCAGCTTTTACCTTTCAAAGCGCAGATTGAACTGCCGAGCTTGCAGAGCCTTGACGTGTCCCGCCTAAGCTTGCTGTGATTGCATACTGGTTTGTGCATGTTTGATACGTTTGATGCCACTGTGCCTCCAGCCAAGGTGTCCAGATGTCCATTAGACACCACACCAAGCGAGCTCCTACAAATTCTGCAGGGATGCAGTAATCTGGTTCGGCTGTCAGCCGCATCCAGCAATATCACGGGCACCCTGCATGAACAATCTTGGAGTGTGTTGCAGTACTTGGACCTGTCAGACAACAACCTGTCACACATCAAGGGGCTCTGGGCACGCACCTTTGTCAGCCTTGCTGCGAACCCACCGCTAACATTTGCCCATGATATTCTTCGCAAGGCAAAGGATACGGGAGTCCACTTGGACCTTGCAGAAGTCGACTTCGTACATGCAAGGTCAGAAGCTGCAAGCCTCCTTCAGCATGGGGAGATTCGGATGACTGATGCGGTTTCACACGTTGATACCGTGCATGGGTTCGGCTGCCATGGTCTGCGGGATGGCTTTTTGCAGGTGACGACCTCAATCTTCCTTCCCCAGGCCTTTTGCGGCTGCCTGGCAGGTTGGCACGGGAGTGGCACCAATTGCAGCCGCTGCGAGAAAGGAAAGTACAGCGACAAGTTCAACAGCAGCGAATGCACGCCATGCCCGCTTGGGGGTGATACGCAAGATGTGGGCTCCTCCTTGCTGGAGAGTTGCGTGTGCAACGTCGGCAGGATCCTTGCTTTTGATCCTGGGGCTTCGGTCTGCAATACAGGGCTGGCCCCTATAGCCCCTGCGTAAGGACGTGTACTGTTCCACAGTAAACAATTCGGCCCCAAGCTTCGAGATTAGAGCCGCCCTGCAATGTTGATCTTCGAGTTCAGCCTTCCACGGTTCTACGTCCAAACATCAAACCATCCCACCACTCACCAGACAGCGGTCCGCAGGATCTCGGTTATCTCCGGCAAACCAAGCTGTCAGTGTGATCGACACACGGCTTTGTGGGAGAATCAGTGCGTGGATTGCAACGAGCTGCATCTGGACGGGGTAGGGCTGCTCTTCGATCGCTTGACTCTTGCATAGCACCCCCGACATAAGCAAGGTACTGTGCTGTCGTTCCCCGAAATCCCTGCAGAGATTCCGATGCGGGAGTCCAAATCCCAACGTTGCCTATAGGAGTGCCCGGACCATGGCAGTCGAGCGGAGAAAGCCTTGCCACAGCCTGGCTTTGCTCGACTCATGCCTTTGGCACCCAACGCCTCAAGGTGGGCCAAGGAATAACAGATCGTGTTTTAGACTGCTTGTGGGCCACAAATATCTTCATTTATTGGCCCGGGATGATGTCGCAGTGCTTTTGTTCCAGCTCGTGCAAGGCTCAGAACCTGGCACGGTTCCAGTCTCTTCCTTATCCGCTTTTCCACACAGTAGGGCTGGAAAGCATGAAGCGCTTTTTGAACAGCGGGGTATTCGCGTACACGACAAGACAATAATACAAGAAGGAAGTTAATAACGGTCTGCGGAACTTCTTCAAGACGTTGCAATGATATGTGAACTACCGACTTACGTTTCGAAGCCCTGCCATTCAGGAGGCCAAGAAAGAAGCAGATGCCGGCGTAACCCTGGCTTCTCCGACCTTTTTTCTCTCGCACTTCCCCTAAACACTTAACCGTGTGATTCAAAGAAGTCTTTGCGCTTGCCCTTGGCTCCGGGGGCTTCTCACAAAGCCTTGGCATACGGAAGATTTGTAGCTATTATGAATGATGTGCGGGTGTCTTCCCAGAAGCAGCTGCCCCCTCCGGTCTGCGGCTTCAATCCCTCAGAACCATCCTTTGGGAAAGAGGTGTCTGGATCTCGTCGGCAACTGCAGTGCCTCACCAGATCGCTCAGAGCTCGGCTGTGCCCCAGGCTTCTTTGCTGCTAGAGCTAAGTAGTGTAGGGTCAGGGCTTATAGCCTCTTCTTACGATGAAGCTGATCAAGCATTCTTATCATATTCTTCAGAGTATGGGAATACATACCAAGCTGGCATGATACTCTGCAACAACATGCTTTTGCTCGACATGACTCACGGCACAATGGTCGACAGCTCTGTACATGTCTTGGGGGCGACCAGGCATGAACAGTTGATGGGTTCCTGGTGTGCCTAGTACAGGATCAATCATAGGATCGGCCGTGGGCTCAAAATTCGACCTGAACCAGTAATACAGGGGCATTAACAGTTCCCAATACTATATATTTGGGGTTCCTTATCATAGTTATACTCTAATGGGCCCCAAGACCCTATACTAATGATTAAGGACCCTATATTGGATTCTGGTCCGCAGTGCACCTTCGACCGCCCATAACACCAACAGAAAACATGCGCCGAACCTGCACGCCAAGGTTATGAAGGGCCGTTATGCACCACGTGCGCGGAACGGCATCGCTGGACCGGCAAGAAGTGCCGCAGGTGTGCAGATGACTCTGCCTATGCCTTTTGGCCTGCGGTTGCAGCTGTTGGAACACTCGCAGCTGCAGCAGCCATTCTTTTCGTGGCCTGGCGCCAGAGGCACCGCAGAGATATTTGATGATGTTCGCACGAGCAAGCTGGGCACTTTCAAGTCTGGCAGCGTCAGCGGCACAGTAAGCAAAATGGAACAGTCACCCATAGCATAGAAGTAATAATTCGCATTAGCAACAACAGACACACACTTTTTTGAGTTTTGCCAGGAGCCTCGCTGAAGAGGGCACGCGGTCAGCAACGACCCCGACCCCGACCCCGACCGCCAGCGATGCACCTCAGATGCACAGCACGTTGGCTGCGGCATATAGGTGGAAATCTCAGCAAAGACAGATGCGAACGTTTTGAGGTGCTGGGGTGTATAAAGGCAGTGGAGATGTTCGCCCTCAGGATTTGCCCACGAATGATCCGAAAACCACGACCCCATCACAGGAGACCGAATAACCCAGTAACTGTTAATGACATTCCTTGTGCACGCCTCCGAAGCGGTTGGTTCGAGTTTAAGCAGATGTTATTACTCTCTCTTTCCACACGCGTTCATACCAGATTCGCAGCTTGAGCCGTGCAGCAAACCAGTGCCAGGTCCTCTGGCCCTTTTTGCTGGCTCAGGGGCCAGTACTGTTGCGACCTGGCCTACCAAAGCTTGCTAAAAGTATCTTCAAACTCATTTCTTGTTCTGGGCACATAGCGTTTTAGGGTAGCTATGAAGCCGAAGAGGCTTCTCACGAATGCTCAGTCTGACGCAAGTCCCATGGCATGTGGTCAGAGTCACAAGTGTCAAAAGCTCAGTGAACCAGCTCGAGATCTGAGATTGCACCATGAGCTTGTCAGATTGGACCCTCTTGTAGACCCTGCATGCTTGCAGCCATGAACGGTTTCAACATCTCGCGCAACGTGCATTCCTCCCTTCCAGGCAACTCTGCCAGCTGTGGGCCGTGCTCGTTGCCCTGGGAAATGCAGCAGATCCGAATAGCAGCAGCGATGGCAATCTGTGGCTGTGGGAGCAGGAGATGCAGGGTTGGGCTGGATGCTTCCTGGCTAGGAGCTTGTATGTTGGCTTTGCTGACGCAGCCTGTTCATATTCGAGACCGTGGTCGAATGCATTTCTGACAAGCCGTTGCAGGAGTATGTGCAGTGGTTTCAGCTCACGGCGAGTGAAGTCCGTGATGCCCTGAGCCTCGACTGTGCCTATGGCAGGAGCAGGGCGCAGGCATGTTCCAAATATCTGTGGTCGTTAGCTGCATGTTAAGTTGTTGGGGCAGGCATGGTCTGACGAACGCACGACGGGAACTACACTCACAGGTCCGGATGTGCCTATGTTGACCTGTGTGGGAGGAGGGCGCGGACGCTGTGTGCTCTGGCAGCACCCTGTGTGCCTTTGTTTGTGCTGCTGCTTTGCATGCTGGTGGAAGTCGTGGCCCAGGAGGGCACAGGTGCGGGCCTGAGATGATGGAGTTCAGTCTGAAACAGCCAGGGCTTTGAAGAGCCTGTGCAGCAGAGTTCGAAGCTAGATGTGATGACTGTGTGTTCTGTCTGGCCGGCAGGTGTGAGCCTTGCGCTCAAGGCTTTGTCGTGGCTATTCATCGGCGGGGCCTTTCGTTGTGAGAAGCTGCTCAACTGCCAGATGGTGGACGGAGGTTCGTGCCGTGCCGATTGGTGTCGCGCATGTCAGCCGTCTGTCTCGAAGGGGTCAAGCTTGTGACCTCGCTCTCGCAGGCGGTGAACCTTTGAATGGTTTGGCTTTCCGATCAGAGCTGCCGCACGCACGATGTTTGGACTCTGATGGTGATGCTAGATGGGTCCTCACCTCAGGTATCCTCAGGTTGGACAAGGCTGCATGTAGGGAAGGTCTCCATGACGGACCCCGATGAAACCACCCGATGTACAGGCAGATATTATTGGCAAGACGTGTGCTGTCTCGTACCTTTTCCTCATTCCCGCATTCTTGGTGTATCTCATCGCCAAGCAGTACTTGCTCCTCATGCCCAGCAAACGCATTGCATCCTCGGCAGAGTATGATGGAGATGCACTAGTGCTGCGGGTGGGGGAGATGAAGCCGCCTCCACATGCCGCGACGAGAGAGGAGGACCTCGTAGCAGCTTGCGAAAGACTAATGGATGCATGCATGGGCCCTCATCACGAAGAGGGCTCGAAGTCTGACTGAGCCATCTTCAAGAACTCCCTAGTTGCATGAGTGCGAGCACTCTAGCCAAGTTATGCTCCCAGTGTGTCGTTTGTGAACCAAGCGTTTGATGCTTATGCCAGGAGCCACTGGATGAGCTGCGTGCCCAGCACTTGCTAGCATCGGCCGTTGCCTGGAGCGCTGTTTTCTTTCGTGGCCGAGTGCAGATCCAATTGACAGATATTGGCGTGCGATTAGGCGGCATTTCGAGGAGCGTTTTAAGGCCCACCTATGTGTTGGTTGCTCTCAGAGATCTTAGTATGTTTTGCTATGTCAGATGGCCGTCGATGTATTCAGGTGCTGCATGCTGCCTTGCACATGAAAGGTCGGTGCAACGGGTGCTTCGAGGCCAATGCGAGGAGGAGAATGAGATGGAGTTTGATGCGGCTTCGCATCGCATTACTGGGGGGCGCGACTGTTCTTGTTCCGCTTGAAGGCAAGAAGCTCGGGCCACAGCTCTTGGAATTTTAAACAGACGAGGCGGACAGCATGGTGTCCGCCGTCCTGGAGCGCAAGACTGATGCAGACCTTCAGCGATGTCATACCATCACGAGGCCAGGCTGTCCGGGAAGACGTCTGCGAGACGGCTATGTGCCTATAGGGTATGGCAGCACACTCTTGCAAAAAGCGTGAGACGCAGCCTCAGCTATGCAGAGATTCGAAAATCGTTTCGTAGCTGCAGGCCCTTCCCAGCACTTGACATCGGTCAGGATGCTAGTGGAGCGCTACATCTTGGAGAAAGCGGGAAAGTCAGAAAGACGCTCGGCATCACACGGCCCTGAGCGAATTAGTGGATTCGATTTTTGATGGAAGTCAGTAGTGTAAGCCCGCAGCTGTTTCGAGAAAAAGACACTCAGTCAGAGCTTGCCGAGGAAGGTTACATGCCTAAGTCTTGGGAAGGGCTCCAATCCAATAACTTGAACGGAGTACTTGTCCCTGCAATGAGCAAATTGAGCCTTGCAGTGTGAATTGAATGCCACTACGACATTGCCGCAAATGGCAAGGGGACTTGAGGTTTGCCCCGAACTGAAGGAATCTTGGCCGGCGCCAACGAACTTTTCTTCAAGTACGCATCTTGGCTTTGCCGGACCTTCGGGCCTCGGCTTCCTGCATCCAAGTCTACAGCACGGAGGGGCTCTCGGGAAGTCCCAGGTTTTGCATTTGACTCAACTGACTTAGTCTGGTTTGGCATGTTTGATTGTACCAGGGCGCGCACACAGCTGGGCAGGATATCATGTAGGATGCTCACCTTAACGGGTCTGTGGTTCAGGTTCGGGCTCTTAGGCTAGTCCTTTGGCTTTGTTGTGCCTTTGAGAGTCCTTTGAGGTAGGTTGCTGGCACTTCGGCTACTTCAGATTTTTCTTGTCATTTACTTGAAACAAGCAGTGGCTTCACATTTAAATCTTGAGATGCAGCGCTGCAGCACAGACGATGCTAGCCAGTATGCTGAAATCATTCAACCCCATAAAACTGTATTCAAGCGTATGTGCGACTGCACTATTCCAGAGTCGAAAGTTGCATACCGCTTCTGTCTATGCTACACACAAAGCTGTAATCACTTCGCCCTACTATAACTCGAGTGGTTCACTATTGTAAGCATCACCGCGCATTGTAGAGCACAGAAGCCGGTCGGCAGAGTTCTCTTGATTTAAAAGCTAAACTCCCCAATCCACCCAAGGCACTGTGCAGGGACGTGTGGGTTGAGGTTGCATTGAAGCTGGTGGCAGTCGCCTTGGTGGCAGCAGCTTGGCGGCTTTGGGTATGAACTGCGCGACTGTCGCCGGCGGCATGCCCGCATCATGGAGGGTTGGTCCGAATCCCCGAGCACAGTAGCTACAGCAAGAAACTTGATGCAACCTTTGTTGCTGTCCTTATACAGCCGCAACTGATGCAATTGTGTAGTGTGGTGTTCAGGGAATCAAACTGATGCTGATAGAAAGCAGTCGAAAACGCAAACGTCCACATGCAGGCGGCGTCCACTTTCAAGAGCCTCTTCCTGACGCTGAGTCTCACCTTGAGTGCGGCTGTGGGAGTGGGAGCCCTGAAGCCGTACAGACAGCGACAGGCGCTTTTGGGATGGTTCGGGGTCCAATTTTCGAGGCGTGCGCGGTAGGGGTTGGACGTCGGCTTCAGGCGGGTCGTGTCAGTGGCTGGCTGAGATGATAGCCTGGCTTCCAATTTTCACATTGCCTTTTGAGGTGGCAGGGTTTTTGGAGAGGGATGTGCTATGGCCGAGGGTTTGGATCGATAGAGACACTAGACTTGGGACTGAAAGGATGCAGACCTCGTGTGCAACGAGGGTGGTTGTGTGGTGGAGCCATGCCACAATGTATTTGGAAACACCGGCGCCGAGGAAGCATGACAACTGTTCAGACAAATATTTCTGTCACATAGAGATATCGAGGGCACGTGCTTATCTCATCAGTTGAGCCCGAAGGCCAACGACCTCCAATGCGTGTGCTTCGGGTGTGGCCTGGCCATTGCAGACATACATGTGTGTAGATGTCGACGAGGTTTGTGTTACAGACAGCCGCTGCTTAGGCGACGTGAGGCCAGGCTGAAGTGCATCGGAATGAAGTGTGATGGGCACTGCTAGTAGCAGTCGAAATACTAGTAGTAGCAATGGTCGTGGTCGTGGTAGTGGTAGTAGTACTAGTGGTGTTAGTGGTGGTAGTGGTAGTAGTCTAGTGATGGTGGTAGTAGTAGTAGTAGGAGGAGTAGTAGTAGCAGCAGTAGTAGTTGTTTTTGTAGTTTAGTAGTCTAGTGGCAGTAGTCTAGTAGTCGTCGTCGTAGCAGTGGTACTAGTAGTTCTAGTAGTGCCACTAGAACTACTAGTACCACTGCTACGACGACGACTACTAGACTACTGCCACTAGACTACTAAACTACAAAAACAACTACTACTGCTGCTACTACTACTACTCCTCCTACTACTACTACTACCACCATCACTAGACTACTACCACTACCACCACTAACACCACTAGTACTACTACCACTACCACGACCACGACCATTGCTACTACTAGTATTTCGACTGCTACTAGCAGTGCCCATCACACTTCATTCCGATGCACTTCAGCCTGGCCTCACGTCGCCTAAGCAGCGGCTGTCTGTAACACAAACCTCGTCGACATCTACACACATGTATGTCTGCAATGGCCAGGCCACACCCGAAGCACACGCATTGGAGGTCGTTGGCCTTCGGGCTCAACTGATGAGATAAGCACGTGCCCTCGATATCTCTATGTGACAGAAATATTTGTCTGAACAGTTGTCATGCTTCCTCGGCGCCGGTGTTTCCAAATACATTGTGGCATGGCTCCACCACACAACCACCCTCGTTGCACACGAGGTCTGCATCCTTTCAGTCCCAAGTCTAGTGTCTCTATCGATCCAAACCCTCGGCCATAGCACATCCCTCTCCAAAAACCCTGCCACCTCAAAAGGCAATGTGAAAATTGGAAGCCAGGCTATCATCTCAGCCAGCCACTGACACGACCCGCCTGAAGCCGACGTCCAACCCCTACCGCGCACGCCTCGAAAATTGGACCCCGAACCATCCCAAAAGCGCCTGTCGCTGTCTGTACGGCTTCAGGGCTCCCACTCCCACAGCCGCACTCAAGGTGAGACTCAGCGTCAGGAAGAGGCTCTTGAAAGTGGACGCCGCCTGCATGTGGACGTTTGCGTTTTCGACTGCTTTCTATCAGCATCAGTTTGATTCCCTGAACACCACACTACACAATTGCATCAGTTGCGGCTGTATAAGGACAGCAACAAAGGTTGCATCAAGTTTCTTGCTGTAGCTACTGTGCTCGGGGATTCGGACCAACCCTCCATGATGCGGGCATGCCGCCGGCGACAGTCGCGCAGTTCATACCCAAAGCCGCCAAGCTGCTGCCACCAAGGCGACTGCCACCAGCTTCAATGCAACCTCAACCCACACGTCCCTGCACAGTGCCTTGGGTGGATTGGGGAGTTTAGCTTTTAAATCAAGAGAACTCTGCCGACCGGCTTCTGTGCTCTACAATGCGCGGTGATGCTTACAATAGTGAACCACTCGAGTTATAGTAGGGCGAAGTGATTACAGCTTTGTGTGTAGCATAGACAGAAGCGGTATGCAACTTTCGACTCTGGAATAGTGCAGTCGCACATACGCTTGAATACAGTTTTATGGGGTTGAATGATTTCAGCATACTGGCTAGCATCGTCTGTGCTGCAGCGCTGCATCTCAAGATTTAAATGTGAAGCCACTGCTTGTTTCAAGTAAATGACAAGAAAAATCTGAAGTAGCCGAAGTGCCAGCAACCTACCTCAAAGGACTCTCAAAGGCACAACAAAGCCAAAGGACTAGCCTAAGAGCCCGAACCTGAACCACAGACCCGTTAAGGTGAGCATCCTACATGATATCCTGCCCAGCTGTGTGCGCGCCCTGGTACAATCAAACATGCCAAACCAGACTAAGTCAGTTGAGTCAAATGCAAAACCTGGGACTTCCCGAGAGCCCCTCCGTGCTGTAGACTTGGATGCAGGAAGCCGAGGCCCGAAGGTCCGGCAAAGCCAAGATGCGTACTTGAAGAAAAGTTCGTTGGCGCCGGCCAAGATTCCTTCAGTTCGGGGCAAACCTCAAGTCCCCTTGCCATTTGCGGCAATGTCGTAGTGGCATTCAATTCACACTGCAAGGCTCAATTTGCTCATTGCAGGGACAAGTACTCCGTTCAAGTTATTGGATTGGAGCCCTTCCCAAGACTTAGGCATGTAACCTTCCTCGGCAAGCTCTGACTGAGTGTCTTTTTCTCGAAACAGCTGCGGGCTTACACTACTGACTTCCATCAAAAATCGAATCCACTAATTCGCTCAGGGCCGTGTGATGCCGAGCGTCTTTCTGACTTTCCCGCTTTCTCCAAGATGTAGCGCTCCACTAGCATCCTGACCGATGTCAAGTGCTGGGAAGGGCCTGCAGCTACGAAACGATTTTCGAATCTCTGCATAGCTGAGGCTGCGTCTCACGCTTTTTGCAAGAGTGTGCTGCCATACCCTATAGGCACATAGCCGTCTCGCAGACGTCTTCCCGGACAGCCTGGCCTCGTGATGGTATGACATCGCTGAAGGTCTGCATCAGTCTTGCGCTCCAGGACGGCGGACACCATGCTGTCCGCCTCGTCTGTTTAAAATTCCAAGAGCTGTGGCCCGAGCTTCTTGCCTTCAAGCGGAACAAGAACAGTCGCGCCCCCCAGTAATGCGATGCGAAGCCGCATCAAACTCCATCTCATTCTCCTCCTCGCATTGGCCTCGAAGCACCCGTTGCACCGACCTTTCATGTGCAAGGCAGCATGCAGCACCTGAATACATCGACGGCCATCTGACATAGCAAAACATACTAAGATCTCTGAGAGCAACCAACACATAGGTGGGCCTTAAAACGCTCCTCGAAATGCCGCCTAATCGCACGCCAATATCTGTCAATTGGATCTGCACTCGGCCACGAAAGAAAACAGCGCTCCAGGCAACGGCCGATGCTAGCAAGTGCTGGGCACGCAGCTCATCCAGTGGCTCCTGGCATAAGCATCAAACGCTTGGTTCACAAACGACACACTGGGAGCATAACTTGGCTAGAGTGCTCGCACTCATGCAACTAGGGAGTTCTTGAAGATGGCTCAGTCAGACTTCGAGCCCTCTTCGTGATGAGGGCCCATGCATGCATCCATTAGTCTTTCGCAAGCTGCTACGAGGTCCTCCTCTCTCGTCGCGGCATGTGGAGGCGGCTTCATCTCCCCCACCCGCAGCACTAGTGCATCTCCATCATACTCTGCCGAGGATGCAATGCGTTTGCTGGGCATGAGGAGCAAGTACTGCTTGGCGATGAGATACACCAAGAATGCGGGAATGAGGAAAAGGTACGAGACAGCACACGTCTTGCCAATAATATCTGCCTGTACATCGGGTGGTTTCATCGGGGTCCGTCATGGAGACCTTCCCTACATGCAGCCTTGTCCAACCTGAGGATACCTGAGGTGAGGACCCATCTAGCATCACCATCAGAGTCCAAACATCGTGCGTGCGGCAGCTCTGATCGGAAAGCCAAACCATTCAAAGGTTCACCGCCTGCGAGAGCGAGGTCACAAGCTTGACCCCTTCGAGACAGACGGCTGACATGCGCGACACCAATCGGCACGGCACGAACCTCCGTCCACCATCTGGCAGTTGAGCAGCTTCTCACAACGAAAGGCCCCGCCGATGAATAGCCACGACAAAGCCTTGAGCGCAAGGCTCACACCTGCCGGCCAGACAGAACACACAGTCATCACATCTAGCTTCGAACTCTGCTGCACAGGCTCTTCAAAGCCCTGGCTGTTTCAGACTGAACTCCATCATCTCAGGCCCGCACCTGTGCCCTCCTGGGCCACGACTTCCACCAGCATGCAAAGCAGCAGCACAAACAAAGGCACACAGGGTGCTGCCAGAGCACACAGCGTCCGCGCCCTCCTCCCACACAGGTCAACATAGGCACATCCGGACCTGTGAGTGTAGTTCCCGTCGTGCGTTCGTCAGACCATGCCTGCCCCAACAACTTAACATGCAGCTAACGACCACAGATATTTGGAACATGCCTGCGCCCTGCTCCTGCCATAGGCACAGTCGAGGCTCAGGGCATCACGGACTTCACTCGCCGTGAGCTGAAACCACTGCACATACTCCTGCAACGGCTTGTCAGAAATGCATTCGACCACGGTCTCGAATATGAACAGGCTGCGTCAGCAAAGCCAACATACAAGCTCCTAGCCAGGAAGCATCCAGCCCAACCCTGCATCTCCTGCTCCCACAGCCACAGATTGCCATCGCTGCTGCTATTCGGATCTGCTGCATTTCCCAGGGCAACGAGCACGGCCCACAGCTGGCAGAGTTGCCTGGAAGGGAGGAATGCACGTTGCGCGAGATGTTGAAACCGTTCATGGCTGCAAGCATGCAGGGTCTACAAGAGGGTCCAATCTGACAAGCTCATGGTGCAATCTCAGATCTCGAGCTGGTTCACTGAGCTTTTGACACTTGTGACTCTGACCACATGCCATGGGACTTGCGTCAGACTGAGCATTCGTGAGAAGCCTCTTCGGCTTCATAGCTACCCTAAAACGCTATGTGCCCAGAACAAGAAATGAGTTTGAAGATACTTTTAGCAAGCTTTGGTAGGCCAGGTCGCAACAGTACTGGCCCCTGAGCCAGCAAAAAGGGCCAGAGGACCTGGCACTGGTTTGCTGCACGGCTCAAGCTGCGAATCTGGTATGAACGCGTGTGGAAAGAGAGAGTAATAACATCTGCTTAAACTCGAACCAACCGCTTCGGAGGCGTGCACAAGGAATGTCATTAACAGTTACTGGGTTATTCGGTCTCCTGTGATGGGGTCGTGGTTTTCGGATCATTCGTGGGCAAATCCTGAGGGCGAACATCTCCACTGCCTTTATACACCCCAGCACCTCAAAACGTTCGCATCTGTCTTTGCTGAGATTTCCACCTATATGCCGCAGCCAACGTGCTGTGCATCTGAGGTGCATCGCTGGCGGTCGGGGTCGGGGTCGGGGTCGTTGCTGACCGCGTGCCCTCTTCAGCGAGGCTCCTGGCCAAACTCAAAAAAGTGTGTGTCTGTTGTTGCTAATGCGAATTATTACTTCTATGCTATGGGTGACTGTTCCATTTTGCTTACTGTGCCGCTGACGCTGCCAGACTTGAAAGTGCCCAGCTTGCTCGTGCGAACATCATCAAATATCTCTGCGGTGCCTCTGGCGCCAGGCCACGAAAAGAATGGCTGCTGCAGCTGCGAGTGTTCCAACAGCTGCAACCGCAGGCCAAAAGGCATAGGCAGAGTCATCTGCACACCTGCGGCACTTCTTGCCGGTCCAGCGATGCCGTTCCGCGCACGTGGTGCATAACGGCCCTTCATAACCTTGGCGTGCAGGTTCGGCGCATGTTTTCTGTTGGTGTTATGGGCGGTCGAAGGTGCACTGCGGACCAGAATCCAATATAGGGTCCTTAATCATTAGTATAGGGTCTTGGGGCCCATTAGAGTATAACTATGATAAGGAACCCCAAATATATAGTATTGGGAACTGTTAATGCCCCTGTATTACTGGTTCAGGTCGAATTTTGAGCCCACGGCCGATCCTATGATTGATCCTGTACTAGGCACACCAGGAACCCATCAACTGTTCATGCCTGGTCGCCCCCAAGACATGTACAGAGCTGTCGACCATTGTGCCGTGAGTCATGTCGAGCAAAAGCATGTTGTTGCAGAGTATCATGCCAGCTTGGTATGTATTCCCATACTCTGAAGAATATGATAAGAATGCTTGATCAGCTTCATCGTAAGAAGAGGCTATAAGCCCTGACCCTACACTACTTAGCTCTAGCAGCAAAGAAGCCTGGGGCACAGCCGAGCTCTGAGCGATCTGGTGAGGCACTGCAGTTGCCGACGAGATCCAGACACCTCTTTCCCAAAGGATGGTTCTGAGGGATTGAAGCCGCAGACCGGAGGGGGCAGCTGCTTCTGGGAAGACACCCGCACATCATTCATAATAGCTACAAATCTTCCGTATGCCAAGGCTTTGTGAGAAGCCCCCGGAGCCAAGGGCAAGCGCAAAGACTTCTTTGAATCACACGGTTAAGTGTTTAGGGGAAGTGCGAGAGAAAAAAGGTCGGAGAAGCCAGGGTTACGCCGGCATCTGCTTCTTTCTTGGCCTCCTGAATGGCAGGGCTTCGAAACGTAAGTCGGTAGTTCACATATCATTGCAACGTCTTGAAGAAGTTCCGCAGACCGTTATTAACTTCCTTCTTGTATTATTGTCTTGTCGTGTACGCGAATACCCCGCTGTTCAAAAAGCGCTTCATGCTTTCCAGCCCTACTGTGTGGAAAAGCGGATAAGGAAGAGACTGGAACCGTGCCAGGTTCTGAGCCTTGCACGAGCTGGAACAAAAGCACTGCGACATCATCCCGGGCCAATAAATGAAGATATTTGTGGCCCACAAGCAGTCTAAAACACGATCTGTTATTCCTTGGCCCACCTTGAGGCGTTGGGTGCCAAAGGCATGAGTCGAGCAAAGCCAGGCTGTGGCAAGGCTTTCTCCGCTCGACTGCCATGGTCCGGGCACTCCTATAGGCAACGTTGGGATTTGGACTCCCGCATCGGAATCTCTGCAGGGATTTCGGGGAACGACAGCACAGTACCTTGCTTATGTCGGGGGTGCTATGCAAGAGTCAAGCGATCGAAGAGCAGCCCTACCCCGTCCAGATGCAGCTCGTTGCAATCCACGCACTGATTCTCCCACAAAGCCGTGTGTCGATCACACTGACAGCTTGGTTTGCCGGAGATAACCGAGATCCTGCGGACCGCTGTCTGGTGAGTGGTGGGATGGTTTGATGTTTGGACGTAGAACCGTGGAAGGCTGAACTCGAAGATCAACATTGCAGGGCGGCTCTAATCTCGAAGCTTGGGGCCGAATTGTTTACTGTGGAACAGTACACGTCCTTACGCAGGGGCTATAGGGGCCAGCCCTGTATTGCAGACCGAAGCCCCAGGATCAAAAGCAAGGATCCTGCCGACGTTGCACACGCAACTCTCCAGCAAGGAGGAGCCCACATCTTGCGTATCACCCCCAAGCGGGCATGGCGTGCATTCGCTGCTGTTGAACTTGTCGCTGTACTTTCCTTTCTCGCAGCGGCTGCAATTGGTGCCACTCCCGTGCCAACCTGCCAGGCAGCCGCAAAAGGCCTGGGGAAGGAAGATTGAGGTCGTCACCTGCAAAAAGCCATCCCGCAGACCATGGCAGCCGAACCCATGCACGGTATCAACGTGTGAAACCGCATCAGTCATCCGAATCTCCCCATGCTGAAGGAGGCTTGCAGCTTCTGACCTTGCATGTACGAAGTCGACTTCTGCAAGGTCCAAGTGGACTCCCGTATCCTTTGCCTTGCGAAGAATATCATGGGCAAATGTTAGCGGTGGGTTCGCAGCAAGGCTGACAAAGGTGCGTGCCCAGAGCCCCTTGATGTGTGACAGGTTGTTGTCTGACAGGTCCAAGTACTGCAACACACTCCAAGATTGTTCATGCAGGGTGCCCGTGATATTGCTGGATGCGGCTGACAGCCGAACCAGATTACTGCATCCCTGCAGAATTTGTAGGAGCTCGCTTGGTGTGGTGTCTAATGGACATCTGGACACCTTGGCTGGAGGCACAGTGGCATCAAACGTATCAAACATGCACAAACCAGTATGCAATCACAGCAAGCTTAGGCGGGACACGTCAAGGCTCTGCAAGCTCGGCAGTTCAATCTGCGCTTTGAAAGGTAAAAGCTGCATTGAATTCTGGGAGGCGCTGCCAGGCTCAGTTGAAGACACTGATGCTCTTGATAGGATGAGCGTCGTTCTGGTCCCCTTGGATAGTAGAGCACTTCGAGGAAAGGAATCTCTGGTCTATTACGCATACAAGTCCAAATTGGTCGTTACCTTCGCAGCCACTGGCCTATCCATCGTGCCTGCAATCTGGGTTCGGGTACCCATGCAAATTAAGATCGCTAAGGGGCAAGGGCAGAGGCTGAGGATTTGCGAATTTTCGTGGGCGGGCCAGCTGAGGGCCGGGCCGCCAAGTTCAATTCGCGTAGCTGTTGCAAGCGTCCGACCCAAAGAATATTTATTCCACCAGACACTTTGGTGTTGGCCAGGGAGGCACTCTCCAGATTTGTCAAGAAGGTCAGGCTGTTGATGTTTCCATGGATCCCCGCGGCCCCAGACAGATCCAGGGTGTGCAGGCGCTTCATGGCCTTCCAGGAGCTTCAGGACATTCAACTGTCGAGGGCAATCTGTTACACGACTTGATGGTTTCAGTTCGTAGACGAAAGTCTCCAGAGAGGATTCTTTACCGCCTCAAGCCTCACCGCATTGTTGCCAGACTTCTGACATGTTCCGATATTCTACTTCTGCTAATACGCCAAACCTTCTGAAAACAACTGCTACATGGTGCATTGACAGCAATACAATGCCTCCAGCTCTTGGATGCTGCCAGCCACGCAAGTTCCCGAAAGACGTAGGGACGTCATGAACTTCATCCTGCTGAACGTCTTTAAACTGCCTGCCACGCCGGTACCGGAGAGCTCCAGCACACTCAGAGCCCTTTGCTTCCTTAGGACCTCCACCTCGCCATTGACCTTGGTGTTCTTGAGATTGATTTCTCTGATCCGAATGCGGTTCAGCACGGAGCCCAGGTCGGAAAGGTTACCAGTGACATTTGTGCCTTCCAAATTCAAGGTGTGGATGTTGTCGAAACCCGCCAAGACGTGAAGGCTGCCTCGCAAATGAGGGTTGCCTCCGAGGTCTAGGGTTTCAAGCCGAGGCAAGGCCTTGAATCCTGGCGACATCTCGCCTTTCAGACCTGTCTGTGGCAGCACTATGCCCACAACCTCGCAGCTGCGTTGAAGGTCGCGGCACATAACCCCCTGCCATCGGCAGTGGTCACCGGTCAAGTGATGTTCGGGCAACCCAAGCTCCACAAGCACCGTGATGAGTTTGAGACGCTCATCAGTGCCTCCAGTGGCCAGTTGGCTACGGTAGTGTGGCAACAACGTTGCTTAAAAAAGCGGCTACTGCAACTTCGGATTCGGTGCCCTTCCCTTCCTTCCATCGACCAGCTAACGACCATCGGGCCCAGAAACTTGCGTATTCAAAGTATGACAAACAAAATCACATCTTGCGATGGACTTTGCTAGGGGACACAGACAAGCGGCAATCACCGCGAATGTACGCACTGTAGTGGTCGACGACCGGGCTGGAAGGCGCCTGGCAGGCAATGTGAAGGCCGGGCTTACGTACTGAACCTCTTCCACTGCAAGAACTTAAGAGCACGACTACAGGTCAAGCTAAGGCACAATACAGGAATTTCTAATGCGCAGTCGGCCAGGAAAAACGGCGACACACTTTGATTGAAGTGTCCTATGGCATGAGGACGAAGTCGTTGGCAAGTCAGTGCGAAGATGTCCTGACAAAGCTTGGCATTTCAAGCCAGATGCCTTCCGGAAGGAGCTGGGCGCGAAGAAGTGGGAGCAAAGGAAAACCACTTAAGTTCTAGAGTAATTCTAGTACACCGTCTTCACGTGGCGAAGAAAGTCAGGGCTTGCTGGGCCTACAGATGTATGAGCGAAGACTCCGAACTTTAAAATTCGGAAAGTCGTCTACAATGTTCTGCAGCAGCGGGACATGAAGCATCTGCCTCGAGCTACTGCCTGCGAAGAGTCTCGTCAAAGTAAGGAGTGTTCCAACTTCGTCCCCATGTGAGCGATACAGCCCACAAAAAGCGGTGAGATTTGAAACTGGTGTCGCTGTTGGCTGCCTCGTTTCAAGAATGCTGTTGCTTGTGTGGCATAAGCCAACACTGGCGCTTTGCTACGAGTAGGGTGCTTGCCCGGCCCTTTTGCTCCAGGGTCGGAGGTTGTGCGCAAGCATAGCCGCATGTACGTGTAAGCGTGTGCATGCTTCCAACGACTTTCGCTTGTGGGTGCAGGCAGCGAGACGGGAATCACCTCTCAAGGTTGCCATTGCATATCTCGGATAGTCACTTTAGTCAAGTTCCTTTGGATGGCATGCTGGTAGTCTCCAGAGGTGGGGGGGAGAAGGCGCTTCCGAGGTTAACTGCAAGCGGAACCAACGTACCGTTTGGCTGCCGAGAAGGCTTCCGCAAAACCGTTCGGAGCACCAAGAAACCTCGAGCGGCAACCACGGCTCACCTGCCATTTCTGAGCGAGGCTTTAGCCTTCTCACTTTGCATACTGCCTTGCCCTACTTCCTGGAAGAGCAAAGCAGTGAAACTTCAGAAGGGCCTTTTTAGTTCAGGGGTTCCCAGATCCGCGACTGGAGCAAGGATGACGGATTTTGAAGAGTAGGTCGAGTATGCCCTCGGCCCTCGAGTATGTCAGCATATGTCAGCATAGTGGACACATCGTAACTTGATGTGCTGACATTGATCGTGAAAGCTCGGGCTCTGGATTGTAAAGTTTAATCTTCCCAGCATTCAGCAAGCCTGACCTACAACATGTTTTACGCGTGTCGTCGTGTAAGCTCACAGTTGCTATGCGCTGCATTTGATTCTGGGTTTGAGTACGCCACGACATGGAGAAGCCAGTTGTCTGAATGATGTTCGCCGTACAGCAGCACATGAAGCTTGCGGCTTGCAAACACCAAGCATTGATACAAGCCCCATCACCTGCAAGAGCTAAGAAGTCTTGGGGTGATTCATGCCAGATGGAACAAGATGCAGAGGCTTTCCAGACGTTGAGCTGTGCATATTAACAACAGGCGCCAAAACCCCCGCTCTGCATACTGCCCAGGATATTCGACAAGTGTCGAATCTTGGAAAGGAGCCGTAAGACAAAGGCAAGCTCAACATGCATCAGAAACAATTTGCAGACCTACGGTACAGAGCTATGATGAAAGAATGCAATGTTTCATCGAAGTCATCGTACGAAATGCAGGAGCAAGAACGGAATCGGAGACCCTTCGCGGTTGGGAGGTGTGGGCGGGGACAACGCCAGCTGCACTTTTCCTGCCTCAACGCCCCGCCCTGCTGAAGCTACCTTTAGTCGCCGGGACAGCAAGCCTTTTTTGTCTTCCCAGTTGCCCGGCTTCATGAGCACGTCGTTTCACATTTGCCAACACGGCTAGCCTCTCCATCACAGTGCTAGGGGATTCTCAGAATTTTCTTGTGCCGCAATCTGAGAACGTCTATGGCCCATGATGGCTTTTTGGGGCACATGTGCGCACGTGCGGATGCCAACCTGTTAGGGCGGCAGTTTCCTTCTGCTTTGTGTGAACGCTGGCGGCCTGATGTAGCGCTGAGGGAAGGTAGGCTAAACTGCCTCTCTAAATGTTGACTGATGACTGTACCTGCCCGGATTTTCGAAACCCGTCAATTCGTCCACAACGCAAGTCACAACACGAACTTTCATACCCTGATGTAGGGTACGATAGTAGCTAAAATAGGGCTTGGGGCCCCTTTGTAGTAGTTATAATAAGGAACCCAAAGGACTAGTAATCCTAAACCTGAGTTCGGTCATTGACTACGGCCTCGGGGGCCAGGCTCTGCCCACTGCGATGCTTGACACGCCCCACCTTGGGTTCAAGGCGGACAAACTTGAAAGACTCTTGAAAGTGAGAATGAGGTGGTGTTGGGCAGTGTAGGGCATAAGGTTACTGAGCAAGCAAGAAGCTAGGTTCGGAACTCCGCTGCAGACATAGGTGGTGACTTAATTCGACAACCCCGGCAGATTGCGACGCGAAAGAGTCGACAAACAGATAACTATGGTCTCACAGAGCGAAGAAATCTTAAGCACGGTTTCAATGCAACTAGATTTCAGACGCTCTGAACACTCAGTAGTGTACCTGAGGATGGCGACCCGCAGCTTTGCCGTTGCATGGCATGTGGCCAACTTCCCTCTGCCTTATGCC